>PVNU02003688.1:0-244435 GCA_003013855.2 Liriodendron chinense | reverse complement strand
GTAACTTACCGGGTTCGAACACTACTTTTTGTATTCCTCTTACTGAACGATACCCAAACCCTATCTCGGAGATTACCAGAGATCTTTACCACCGAAGATAGAGGAGTTTTAGGGGAGAGAGATCAAGTTTTTACTTAGGGGGTAGAATTTATCTAAAAGAAAGTTGCCAGTTTTTGCCCGTCTAAGCGCGTAGAGGCTAATTAGCCTTTTTCCTAGGCTAACTAGCCTCTGATCAGGTAACTAGCTTTTAGATAGGTCACTTTAGAGACCTTCTATGAGGCTAACTAGCCTAGTGACAGGCTAACTAGCCTACTTGGGGAAGGCTACCTAGCTTCATACAGGCTAACTAGCTTTAAACAGGTCTCCTAAAAGTTTAAAACGACCTTGTTTAAGGCTAACTAGCCTTGAATACAGGCTAACTAGCCTCAGGATAGCGTCGGTTACAGACTAACTAGCCTCTAGTTAGCCTTTTACGACAAACTTGACAAAACAAATGTCATCGAAGGTGGAGAAATTAATCAGATTGAATAGTATAAAAAGTACCTCAAGATTCTGATTACTACTACTGATTCCATATGGATCAACCACGTTCAGTAGATTCTCCAATTCCCAATCCAAAACCAGTTCCAATTCCGTGTGGTAGTGAAAATGGACAAAGAAGAAGGAACTATGTCGTCCCGGTGAACTCAGAAGCCAGAAGCAGAAGTAATTCGAGTTGGCTATGATCTGAGTGACTGGATTCATTAACTGTTTGTTCCACGTGATCATACGGTGCTTTTTCACGTGATTGTTGGAGTTCACAGTTTAATCCAAGATAGAAAGATTTGGAATGAGAAGAAGAGAGGATAAGTAAGGATAGTATAAGTAGAGAACATCTCACCCACCTCTGAGGAAAACCTAGAGACTATCCATCCGGAACACGGTGGATCTAAGGATAACCAGCTGAAACGTCAGACCCTAGTGGAACACGAGTGTCTAAAGAGAAGAGTGGCGATGAGGAGAAAGAAGAAAAAGACGTTGAAAGAGTTTTCTAAGTTTCTCACCCACCCCTCAAGAGACTCGGGGATAACTGGTCCTCTTTAGCCAGAGATAGGAACGAAGATTGGATCGGTAACGTTCTGTGGAACACGAAGCCAGAATCTGTTCTCATTTCTTTCCTTCCTTATTAAGAAAAAAAAGAAAAGAAAAACAAATAAGAAAAACCTAAACGTACGGTGTAACCCGAGCCCTAAGATTATTGGCTGAGTAATCACTTCCTTATCAACTTCCTTAACTGTCTCTTGGTGCACGATCCTCTGTAGATTGAAGAGGTTACAACAGACTTTTATACCGACATTTAGTTGGATTAGGCTACCGGTTAGGATTAGACCCGGTTTTAGTTTGGCTTTGCCCTCTTTTACAACAACTCTTACAAGGGGCTGGTTCTTGTAATGCACTAATGAACGTTGGTCGTTCTCGCTCGTGAGGGAGTACGTACCAGAAAGGTGTTTTACGTCCCTTACATCTAAACTTTGGCCCTCATTAGGTTGAGGAATGTTTTAAGGTACCTAATCTATCACTTTCACGGATAGTTGTGGAATTCCTTAAACTACTCCATTAGTGGTGGTACGTGAAACGCTTACAATGACTACTACATCAATCCGAATTTAATAAAGGAAAATGGGAATTTCTATTTCGATTTCCAACCGATGTACGTAATTCCGGTTCTAGTTAACCACGTACCTGACTATACGTATCCCTTAAGTATTTTTTTTAAGAAGGGATGAGTGTTTTACTTGTACAACTCCACGGAATAGTACTTGAAACGGGTTTTCCTTCTACTCTGAAAGAAGGTTACAACCCTCTCCAAATTCCTGAACAATTTGCGTACGGGTGTAGTACCGATACTTTAAACCGCCCAATATTCGAAAAAGATACTTCCTGACTGAAGTGGGTACGCGGTTAAGTATCTCTACTACACATTACCCCTCAAGTACTTATTCCTTCGGTTTCTTCGTACTCTGATAAACCTCCTTAATCGACTCTTACGTGTGAGAACCCTATGTAGATTTGGTCGTTTAAGGTTCTGATCGGTTATTTCCGTTTTTCTCCTTAAATACAGGATAGTCTTCTCCTATCGTATTCACGTGCACACCGATCGGAGTGTTCTTTTAGGCTCCGGTAACTTAATTCTTTACTCTCTGCTAGTTGAGATTACTGCAATTTGACAAACACCTTAAACACGGCCTTTAGTTGTATATTATGTTCTAACAGGGTGTTAGAGTCGCCAAGTTCTGTGAATGTTCTTGTTAGTTTACGGTATTTGTTAATAGTTACCGTTAAACCACGAGGTTTGAGTTTGTGCAAATTACGATCAACCTTCTTGGTAGGGTTGAAGCCAACCTCCTTACCTGGGTGACGCTTACGTTTGTTATAGGGAGTTCGAGTTGGATATGATCCCGGTAGAGATCAGTAATGAGGTTTTCAATGCGATCGCCTCTACAACCCACGTAAACATAGCCAAGTTCGATTCGTATTGTTCTGATTAAGAGACTTTTATCTACCCAAGTACGTTCTCGTTAACTTTAAGTTAGTTTTAAGTTGAGTTCGGTATTTACTTAACTTTTGGAGTTACCGATTTCAACTTAGAGTGGAGTCACAATCCCTCTTTCCGTATGAAGGACGGGTTGGAGAAGGATTGGGTTCTTGGGTTAAACTCTATGTTCTGCGTTCGAGTAGGAGGGTTGTATGCTCGTACAAGTTCGATAGTGGTGAAACTCTTCACCCTTTTATCAACTATTTAGATTAACCATTTCCGAGATCTCGGATTCCTAGACTTTTAAAAGTTTCTCCTACTATCGAATTTGTTGTGAGGTGTTCTCTTTCTTGGCCTTTCCGTTATGTTCGGCCAACGGGGCAAAGGGGTTTCAACTAAAGTGGGTTTGGAAATCTGTTTTTAGACTTTTAACATCTCTAAAAGTTCGTCCACTTCTAGTTGTAAGGCAACAACCTACGGTATTTTGTTTATGGTAGGATACGGTTTAAAGATTTCCTTAACACATGCCAGTTTTCCTTTGTGTTACAAGTGTTGTTTCATTAAAACTGACTCTTAAACTCACGATAATAGTTTATTCTCCACGGGATTTTTATGTTCCTAGGCCATCAGGTTGGTAGAGTACGTAGTATCCTCTGATGGTCTAATTTGTTCGAAATGAGCTCAATCCCCGTTCACACTTGGAATAAGGTATGAGTCAAATGCTTGTTGAACCCAATCCACTTAACTTTGGGTACTTTTGGTGTGAGGTTGAACGACTATCTAGGTAAGCATATGGCTCTCCTTACTAACTCCTACAAGAACAGGTTCAACTATTTAAGATGATGGGTCATCTGAAATAACAGAACCTATGTGTAGGGCACTATCCATGCCACGAGTTTAAGGATAGTATGAACCGGCGGGAAAAGATCGATGAAGGTTACGTTAATAGTTAACATCTTTACCCGAACATGTTTACAGGAAACCTTTATACTGAAAATTCGAATTATATAAACTAAATACGTTTGTTGGTACCCTTCAACTACTCCTCTAGGTGCTCTATTTGAACTAATTAATAAGCACCTCCTTTGAAAGGGGAGTTGTACTATAAGGCTGGGAAACCTCCGTACACACCGGGTAGAGTACTCTATTTACTACTGTGTTATGCTCTCTACCTACGGTAAAATCTACACTACGGCCACGAACTATGTTTTCTACCTCCCGGGATAAACTCGGAAATGGGCATTTGTCTCATCTTGGGAGTGTAGGTTATAGTTCCGTGGTTGTGAGCTGGATTTTGGTAATGGTTCACTCACTTTATACAGATAAATCCAGTTCTACTCTGTATATCACCACTAAAGAAGGGTGAACCTACTCCTTGTTCTCTCATCCGATTACTGGTGAGATAATCTCGTGTTCTCACGGTAACCCACCAGCTAACGCCTAGAGTTTCCGTAACTGGGTAACTAAACATGAGTAGCGTATGTGGAACTCCTCTTACGCTTCTATAGATCCGTTGGTGTTTCTGCTGAGTTAGGTTTGTACTTCCTACACCAATTCCGGCTTCACCATTTTGATAACCTACACCCATAATAGATGGGTTATAGGCTATCAGTTACCCACTAAGGTTGAGTTCACCACGGCTTTTTTTAGGTCTTATTGGTAGCATCGGTTACGTTATTACTTGAACATGGTTGGTCTCAGTGATGGCCAACCTCTGACACGTAACTGATGTCCTTCGATTTGTGACAGTGCTCCTTTCTGGTGAAGGGGGATGGCAAACAACTAGTTTAAAATCTTTCAAACCGCCCAGTAAGGGTAAAAACGAAGGAACTATCGATAAGTCCCATGTTGGTTTATCTCTAGAGGGCACTTCTGGTTCTTTTCTGATGTAAGTGTGCAGGTAAGCGTGGAAACGGATAGTTGCCTACGGCAAACCTGATACATTACGGGGACGGTGGAAAGTCGCAACATACTACTCATAGAAAAGACTATACCACCCCTGTTAAGAGCTTCAGAAGTATCTACTAAAAAATCATAAATCAACATCGAAACTACTCACGGAACACGTGAACTTTAGACACGATTTTTCTACACTTCTCTTCTTGGAATACAACTTAACCCTCTTCACAGTGAAATACCAAGTTTTACCTTAACATGAACCAGTATAGTAAAGTGTTTTACCTTAGCTCCACCTGTTTCGCTTTTAACTAGAATAAGATTGGAAGGTGGTGGGTTCTCGTATGCTCTACACGCCAGGAAAAACCCTGTGCATTCTAAAATATCTGCCAAGTATTTCCTGAAGTCAAGTGAGAGAGCAGGAAATACATTGGATGAAGTTTTCCTCTTAAGAAAACTCACCTTACTTCTAACAGTTTTACGGAAATGGTGTGAATTTCCATACAACTGTACACGAGGGTATTACCTTGGTGGACTAACCTCGGAAGGAAAACTTTAATACACGCTGTGTTCGTTGATACGATAACCCCGATACGATCCGGTTTCTTTTCTCTTCTTCGGAACACAATAGATGATACGTTCATCTTGGAATTTGAGTCGGGTTCGTTTGATGTGATGATGTCTTTTTCTTGAAAATCGGCATCAAAAACAGAACCTGTTCAAATCCAGGATGAACTAACCTAAGTTCTAGTAGTATAAGTGACTGGTACGGCGCGAATTCATGGAAGAGCGATTCTTCCTACGATTTGCGCCAACAATTCTACCTAGGAAGATGAGGTCTTAAACTGTATCTCTATGTACTATTCTTTCCTCATCTTTTACATCACCGACTGGTGGAGAGAGATGAACAAGAGTGGCTAAGGGGATTTGCTGGCGTAGTTACTGTACAAGGGACTACTTGTTGAAAAACGTCAGAGGGTTAACGGTACCATACGCCTGTAACGATTGATAGAACGATGTCCATGCTAAGGATGTGTAACCTTTTTCGTTCTATTCCTATTTAAGAAGTGACTCCACGTTTTAAGGATACCCTACTGGGTATGAATAAGTTCATAACAGGGTAGTTTAGTATTCCTCTACACACGGTCTACTACGTCTTGTTTCATAGTAGAGGAAAACAGTGAGAGTCCGTACACCACCGGTGAAAAGCCGATTCTTCTGGTGTAGGTTTTAAGATGTTACACCCAAAATAACCGGGTGATACAAGTTCCTGTGTGTACTCTCAACGTTTTGTACACTCGGCACAGTCTTTAACCCTCTTTAAAGGGCATCTTTATACTACGGTGAGTTAGGGTAGAATTATTAACTTTAAAAAATAACAACCCCGTAGCTAAAGTACCAGGTAAGGGTAGAAGAAAACCTTTGTATATATAGAAGAACGGTAACTGATACACAGGTTTACCCAGCTCCGCTAAGGTACGGTCTTATTACTGGTATTTTGTCAGTAAGCTAAGAATTTTCTCTTATAAGAAAGGGCCAAACCTTGTGGAGCTCAGTAGTAATCACTACCTCCCAGAGTGAAAACATTAGCGGGTAAACTTTGGAATTACTTCTTTATACCGTAATGTGTGTTTCACTAGTGAGGGATAGTGGGGTTTGATCACCTGTTCAACTTATAGGTTATCCCTCTAATTTGTAAAACCTCTTTTGCCACTTGGGGCTAGCGTTCCTAACCAGCGAAACTGAGTGGCTACGCGAAACCCGAATGGCATGGCGAAAATTCTGTGGATAACCTTACAGAGGGATATCTGAACAGATACCCTTCCGAACAGTGAACGGACACCTCAATCTTGTATCCCGTATAACCCGTTAATTCTACTACTTAAAACTAAGACTGTTCCGCTCGAGCGATGCGTTTGATGTTAACTTACTTAAACGTCTTTAGACCTTGCTTCGTATACTCTTACGTCTTAAATGTTCCTGTTCTGCTTCTATAAGGTACTATTATTGTAAGAAGTATTCTGTAAGTGCTAGTTAGTTTTTCAGTAAGACATATTAAGAGCGGATGTAAATAAAAACCTTTTAAACTCTAGAGCTACCTGACCCGGGATGTAACACGTTTGACAGATGGGTATACCCTGAAATTCAACAATTTAGGTTCCTTGCCGTTGTAAAAATTCCACTTACCAGTCACTAATTTCGCAAGAAATTCTTAAAAGGAAGTCTTCCATACAGGTATGGAGACTGACTAGGATACATAGTCCTACTAACTAGAGGATCAGACTACCTCCACATCTCAACAATCCTAATCCTAAAATAACAAAAACAAATGAAAAAGGATTCAAACAATCCTCCTTCTTAAGGTGAAAAGTGAAAGAGTCCATGATAGTAAGGAGTGAGGGAAAATAAAAGTTAAACGAGAGTACAAAACAAGTAACGTGTAGAAAATGTAACTCCTGTTACGTTCTAAACCAACCCCCACATCCTAGTGAAGCTACTTAGGTCGCAAAACATTGTAAAGCTCGTTAATACATCTTTAAAAAGATAAAAAGATTTTAAGTTTTGAGAAAACCTTTTGAAAAAAGATACGTAAGTTCTAATATACTCGTATTCTCCTTCTCTATACTTCACATACTCCAATATTCAGAACTTGAAGAGTATCGTATTACCAAAATATACACTTAAGGGGATCAATACACTAACTATCTTTTAAACTTGTGAACATGTGGATAAAGTGTAATGTGCTAAAAGTACTCAACTTTCCTAATACGCTAAATACCTAATCGATCTGAAACTAAATTCCACAACTCTTTGGTTCGGCCCCATGAAACAGGTCGGAACAAGTACCCTTTTATTGCTTTCTATACCTAAAGATTTTTGGATATGTTACTTTAACCCTTACTACCTTTTTTACCACCTTTTAAGACTAATCCCGATGGATAATGGTTGGCCCCCTACCAGATGGGTATTGCTTTCGGCTTTACCCTGCATCACACTTTCGGCAGCCTTCCTGTAATTCCGTTTAAGGACAGTAACCGAATAACACGAGATATGTGGAACTCTAGATATCAAATCAACTAAATACTTCTTTTATTAGGATCTTTGAGTACTCTACTTAAAAGTGATACGTGTGATCCAACTTAAACAAGTTCAAGAAAATAAATAGTTGGTTAGTCACCCTTAAAGTATACCTGTGAATAAATAAAACTCTCAAATGCCAAAGTTGGAGATGGTGGATTAAAAAGACTTAGAATGTTAACACACAGAATTTTAAATATCTTCTTCCCAAAGATTTCCTCTCAACCCAAAACCTCTTACTTTAATCAAAGTGCGTACAAAACGAGTCCTGATCGTTTTACGACCAACCCCCCACACAACTCGAGAATTAACACGTATAAGATTGGGGTTAAGTAGTGAGTAATACGTTCCAAAAGTACTAAATATCTGATCAGATTACATACCTAAACACTAACATCCCTACTCTCTCTCCTTAGTAGTTTCCCTCTGAATTTCTACGATAAATCTTCGTTTCTTCTAGTTTCCTGGTTCACACTTTCCCACCTTCTTCTTCGTTTCTTCTCTTTTTTTCTTCTTCTTCTTCTGTGGGTTCTGGCCAGCAGGGTGGCCAGCAGGTTCCGGGTCCTAGCCAGCAGGCTGGCCAGGCTAGTGAGTTGTCTCCCCGTGTCTCCGGTGTTGAGTGACCTGACAGATTCTGGCCAACACGCTGGCCAGCAGGTGAAGACGCTAGCCAGTACGCTGGCCAGGCATTAATTAAAAGATCCAACTTTTAAGGGTTTTGAGAGACCTGCAAAAATTTTAAAAACTCTGGCCAGCACGCTGGCCAGCAGACGTATTACTCCATACAAGATGTTCGGGGCTTAAAGAGACGCGTGACGCATTCGAATGCGTTAAAGATCTTCTAAGACTACGACGCCTCGGAGGGATAATATTTTCTTATGGATCCCTAGCAAGGATCCCATAGAATCTTCTCAAACTCGTTCCACCCTCCGCCGCCTTCACCTAAAGCTTCAAGGTGTTGAGGAGGATCAAATAAATGATAAAAATACAAAAAAAATTCAACAAAGTACAAAGGAACCTCGTACTTGCCGATTTGGAGAATCGATCAGAATCGATCCCGATTCTCCACTTCGAACATCACTTAGATTCTACAAAATTAAGCAAATTTCAACCAAAATTCTAACCAAAAGTACAAATACTTGTTACCAAACTTCAAATTAAGTTCAAGATTCATCAAATAGAATCAGAATACTACTGAGTACCTACAAACCTTCTTAACGAATTCAAGAATTAACAACACTTGATTAGATCTGACATACTAGACTCCTTAGCCTTATGTGAGATCTAAGTACTAGAAGTACACCCTTGAAGGATGGTTTCAAGATGAAAAGACTTTTAAAACATGATACACCCTGACACATACACTAAACTTAGTTCAAGTTTAGTACTAGATCGAAACAGAACACTGTCCTGAATTACTACCAATACTAACACTTGAATCAAATAACCTTAACTCTGACTGGATACGTTAACTCATACGAGCAGGATCGAACGTAACTCACTTAGTATGTGTACCGAGAATGTATACCGTCTAACAACCAAATTGACAAGATAGTAGGTTGATTTATCTAGAATTAAAGCTAAGATCAATTCTTTCTAGCTTTGGTGTCTCTTAATTCGTAGTTCCTAACGATGTTCACCTAGGAACCTGGGGATCACGAAAAATAATTAACTAATGAAGTCAAATTCAAGTTTAAACGATAAGTGTAGTTAGAGGAACTTTTGAATAAACAATCGAAGAGTCATCTTTGATAACCTTCATAAAACACTTAAGGATGTATTCAGGGATACCTAGCTGGAGCCAGAATGATTCTAATAATGATGTAGTGTTGGGATGTGAACCCCTTCGTTTGTCAAAGAGACTTTAAACATAAACATAAACATACAGAATTTCAAATATCTTCGTATCAAAGCCTTTCTTTCAACCCAAAACCTTTCAACTTGAACAAAGTGCGTACAAAACGAGCTCTGATGGTTTTATGACCAACCGAACATAACTCGAGTGTTAATATGTATAAGATTGGGGAAAAGTAGTGTGTATTACGTACCAATGATCCGGATTTTGTGAGTAATTGTGTACGAAACACTAACATCCTTGCTCTCTCTCCTCTTTCCTTTACTCAGTTCACTGTCCCGTTTCTCCACTTCACTCTTCCCTTTCGTTCTTCTGTCTTACCTCCGGGGTTTTCCTCCAGGCTGGCCAGTACTGGCCAATCGGCCCATCCGATTGGGCCAGTTCTGGCTAGCCGGTTTGGACGATGTGGAAACATTAAAACGATCTTGTACAGGTCTATAGCCGGTGAACGTCTCACGCCTAAAAGTGAAAGATTGAAACTTAAAAACCGAAGGGTTCACGCCATCCTGAGGCACCAAAGCGCTTAGAAGAGTGAGCCACCACGTAGATACGATATTTTCCTGTGACAGTTAGGGAAGGATTCCGTAGATCGTTGCATACCTCGTTTCCCTAGTTCTGGATCCTCCGAAGAATAGGAGGATGTTGAAGAAGAAGAAGATCAAGATCAAGATCAAATTATACGAAAGAAGATTAAATGGAGAATCGATCTCGACTCTCCACTTTATACATCAATCAAAGTTATGAATTAAGCAAATAAGTTCATGCTAAAAGAATAAATACTTAAAAATACAAGATCAAACTTATTTCGAACCTAAAAATCAACTTAATATTCTCAAACATATGAGGCCTGTACTCACGGAACGTTAAGAGACTTTAACGGTACTACCCAAACAAACTTAAACTTAACATCATTGGGACCTCGTACAGTAATAGAGAATAATACCTACAATGAAGTTTCCGATGTTCATTTTCAAAATACACGAAGTAATTTTGATCTTTAGACTAAAGGTCTAAATTCACCCTGACAAACACAACTTACAATATAGAAGGTTAATCTACTCTCTATTCTGGAAGTAAGATTAACACAAACACGAACTTATTTACCTAACCCTAACTTGATGATGTTCACCTAGGAATTACGAGATCAAGAAGAGTTTAGAGTCTAAAATGACTAAATACAATTGTTAGCTAAAAGATTTGAAAGAATCTAAGCTCAATAATCTTATCAAACTTAAGTAAAGAGAAGGGACACCTAGCTGGAGTCGGTGGTTCAATAATGATGTAGCGTCGGAACGTGGACTCCACTCACTTGTAAATGGATTTTACATTTATTACACCTTCCCCTTGGATTCACGAATACCCCTTCGGTGTCACGAGTTCCCCTTGGAGTGTCATATCGCCCGGGGTGATTCTATAAAGCAACGGTAGTTTTGAACCCCGGGTAGTACTACATAAACAACATAGGTGTAACAGGTAGGTAAACCTCTCTAGTAAAATCCCGTACACAGTTTCTTATTACTCTAGGTTTCGAATTCACTGGGGTGGTATCTTTTGTCACCCCTAACTTGCGGGTGGTAATTTTTGAAGATCTCCCGGTGTTTTGAAAGAATAGTTTGACTATAAACACAAAAGGGAAGCAGGTACAGGAACACTTGAATATTTGTCCAAGCTAGAGTTTATTTGTACTACCACCCGGGATCCTTCCAAAGTTGCCACTCGTAACAAGCGAGTGGAGTTCACGTTCCAACGCTAATTATTATTAATAACCATTCTGGCTCCAGCTAGGAATCTCTAACAGTATTGTTAATATTTGAAATATTGATCCTACCTGTTTTAAGTCTAAATATAACTACCTACCTTAAATTTTTGTATTTTGATAGATAAAATCTTGATTTAGTCCCTTTATTCGTGATTTCGCAGTTCCTAGGTGAATATTAGTAAGTGTTACGTTTAAATTTGGTAAGTTCGATTATTGAGTTAACCTTAACCTCAAGATAGTGATAGATTAGTCTTATATCTCCTTAATTTAGTATTATTGTGTAGATTGTATCTACCTTGTAGGTGACTATACCAAGAGAGTATTAGTTGATTCCATAACCCGCATAAGTTAGTGTATCGGGTTAGGAAGTTTTTTGTTCGTTCTAGTGTAAGTACTAATAGGGAGTTCAGAACAGTGATCTAACTAAATCTTCGTACTTAACTTGAAGATAATTTAGTTATAGTTATGTATTTGTAGATAGAGTCTAGAATCCCGAAGATAAGAACTTCTTCTAGCTTAGTTCTAGATAAGCACTCAGAAAACTTGGTTTGTAAGATCTCCTAGCATCCAACATATCATGATGGATCTAAGATCTCTACAAATTCAACTCCTATTAATCAACAACCCATTAAGCAATCTCAGTAATCAAAACATCCCATGTAAGAGAAATTACAAGAGATAGAAGATTAACTAAAAATACTAACTTTATTTCAAACTTGAATTATAAGTGTTCTTCATTAAACCAAAAAAATACTTGAACTAATTTGAATTAAACAGTGCAAATAATTATAAGCTTCACCTCTTAGCCCTAGTTTAGAAGTCTAGCCAATCATCAACAGATTGAACTTAAACTCAAAAGAAAAAACTACTAAAAGCATAAAAAAAAAACTATAAAAACCTTAGTTTGAGGAGTTACGAATGCTCCACGATGCTCCTCTCTGCCTCCCACAAACTTCCCAGCCTTCTATGATGCCTTAAGGAACGACATAAAGGTGTCCTTTTATAGTAAAAATCTGCCACCGACTTGGAATCTTCTGGAATTGCGTAACTCTTTACAAAGTTGTGGATGCTCGCCTTTCCTCACTCCCGGCCCTCCCTTTCAAAAAGAGAGTATGCGTGAATCACCATTTGTGCCACCGGCTCACCTCTTTCTCGAGGGTTTTTTCAGTTGTCGTGTTATCGTTGGGTTAAACTGGATGTATTTGGATGAGTTCGTATAAGACCAAAGTCACACTAGCCAGTTACTTCGAATCTACAGTCAGTTAGACCCTATAGAAATGTTAAAGAAGAGAATCTGAAGATTCATTCCTCTAAAATGACTCTTTTTTATCTATGGTCAAAGATTCGTGATAAGGGATCACGGTTATAGGGTGGTGTAGACACCCCACCTTCAGCTACACTGTTGGTAGAGATAGCTGGTTGAATGAAGGACCATACCCCCAAATCCCAAGTCCAAACTCACCCTTGTAAGCCCCATTCCATAGCCCAGTTCAAGCCTGAACCCAGTCAACCCAGTCCTAAATATCAGCCTGAAAAACCCCATAAGAAAAGCCAATCAAAAAAATCCTAAAAAAGTCAAACTCGCTGAGTCAACCCACTGAGTCAACCCGCTGAGTTAACTCGTCGAGTCAAAACACCGAGTCAACCCACCGAGTCAAACCGCTAAGTCAAACCACCGAGTCGACCCGCTGAGTCAACTCACTGAGTCGACCCAGTGAGTCAAACAGCAGCCCCGAGGGTGCGACCGTACCTCGCTGGAAATCGAGGAACGGCCGTACGGGCGGCCCATAGCAGGCCGCCCAAAATAAATTACGAGCTCTGCCACTGGTCCGCTGCTATAAATACCCCCCTCCCTTTCTCATTTCAACATCCCTTCAAGTCCAGCCAGTCCGGGTGCGGTCCGAGTCCTCCTTCACCCCTTAGCCCATTTTCCCACCAAGGAGAGTCCGAGTGAGGAGAGCCTAGCCTTGGTCCAGCCCAGCCTGACCACTGGTCCAAGCCTCCCAAGCCATCCAAGTCTTGATCCAGCCACTCGAAGCCAATCCTTGCGACACCTCCGTCCACCCAGCTACTACTTTCCAGCATCATCTCATTTGCATCTAGCATAAGTGCAACATTTACTTTTCTTCCAACCCCCCTGCTTCACTGCAAGCACCTTGATTCTTCAAGCACACTGCATATGTCTTAAATTAAGCACCTGTCAGTTCGAGCGTATGCTCTGGGCTTGCCCGTTGTTGGAACCTGCCCATCAGAAACTCTTACTGTTCAGACCTGCATTCATGCTTCACCATAAAACACCTTGATCATTCGAGCACACTGCATACGTCTTACATTAAGCACCTGTCAGTTCGAGCGTACGCTCTGGGCTTGCCCGTTGTTGGAACCCTGCCCATCAGAAACTCTTACTGTTCAAACCCGCATTCATGCATCATGTCATCTATGAGAATGCACAAGGATTAAAACAGACTTTCAAGTTTTAGTTCGATTCTGTGAAGTAGAGACCGTACTTCGGTACGGGCAGTGTGTGGGGTGCTTAACCTCTTCCCACCCTGTAACCGTGATCCCTTACCTTGAATCTTTGGCCGCAGATCAAAAGGAGTCATTTTAGAGGAAGGAATCTTCGGATCCCCTTCTCTAACGTTTCTACGGGGTCTAGCTGACTGTAGATTCGAAGTAATTGGCTAGTGGCGACTCTGGTCTTATATAAACACATTTAACACATTCAGCTTAACACGACAACCAAACAAAGCCCTCGAGAACGAGGCAAGCCAGTGGCACAAACGGCGATTTCGCACTCACACATCTTCCTCTCCTTCTTTTCCCGAAAGGGGAAGGGACGAGAACGTCGTCATGTGGGAGCGCGGAAAACGGCGAGGGTCCACAGGTGGAAAGGTATTAGGCACCCACTCTGCCTGTACCAAGGTACAGTTTTACTTCACAGAATCGAACTAATACTTGAAAGTCTGAATTAATCATCGTACATTCTCATGAATGATATGATGCATGAATGTAGATCTGAACAGTAAGAGTTTTTTATGGGCAGGTTTCCATTAACAGGCAAGCGCAGAGCATACGCTCGAACTGACAGGTGTTTTATGCGAGATGCATGCCGTGTGTTTGATCGGTCAAAGTTTCTGATGAGTAAGTTCCGGTTGAACCGGCAAACCTCAGAGCATACGCCAAGACCTGATCAAGTGTTTATAGTAGAATGATAAGCAAGGGGGCTGGAAGAATAATAAATGTTGCACTTATGCTAGATACGAATGAGATGATGCTGATATGAGAGTAGCTAGATGGACGGAGGTATCGTTAGGGTTAGCTTCGAATGGCTAGATCAGGACTTGGGTAGCTCGAGAGACTTGAACTGAGGTTAGGCTGGGCTGGACCAAGGCTAGACTCTTCTCACTTGGGCTCTCCTCGGTGAAGGAATGGGCTAAGGGGAGCGGAGATGGACTCGAAATCGACGAGTTTTTGGGAAGTTGAGGGATTTCTGGATGCTGAGAATGAGAAGGGGCGAGGGTATTTATAGCTGCGAGCAGTGGTAGCTCCTGTAAATAGGGACAGGTGGCCATCAAACGGTCACCCGTACGGCCATCTTGCTTCAGCTTCAGAGTATACTTGCTCCAAACCTGAAGCAGAAGAAAATCTAAGGTCCGGGTTTAGAACTGCTCTGAAGCTGCGGCTCGGAACTAGGTGAGTCAACTGGGTTGAAAGATGAGTTTTGACAAGGTGACTTGACTGGGTGTGAGGGCTAGACTGACTCAGTGAGTTGACTCGGTGATTTGACTCAGCAGGTTGACTCATAAGGTTAACTTTTTTGGGACTTTAATACTTTTTTTCTATGGATGATTTTTTTGGGCTGGTGTTTTTTGGGGTGAGTTGACTAGGCTCAGGCTTGAGCTGGGCTATGGATTGGGGCTTACAAGGGTGAGTTTGGCTGGGTTTGGACATGGGGTTTGGGGTTATGGTCCTCCATCCATTTAGCTATCTCAACCAACTTTGTAGTCGAAGGTGGGGTATCTACAGCAGCCTTGGCGGTTGTCGACTTGTCGGAGCCCTTCGTCGACGTGTTGAAGCTTAAAAAACCCAATGAACTTAACTAAAATTTGAAATTTGGATGTCTATCCACCATCTGCTAACCTGTCAGAGTCCTGCTGACCTGTTGGCCTCTGTTGACCTGTCGATAGACCGGTCGAAGATAGGACTTTTTAGTCCAACGAGTTCAGTAGGAAATCTTCCCTCTAAAGTGAAATTTTGACCAGTCTGTCGATCGATCGATGGCCATGGTCAACCGGTTAGCCGACCTGTCGACAGTGCATTTTTTCTTGCACTTTTTCTTTTCTTCTTCTCTTTCTTCCATGCTTCTTTCTTCCACCTCTTGGCACTTATCCTATTTATCTTCAAGGCATACAAAATGAGTCATTTGACATCATATTGATGAAGTCTCTCTCTCTCATTCCTTAATATACAAAAACATGGATTAAATTAGTCTTTAAATACTTAAACCATGCATAATATGTGATGAATTGGGGTTAGAATATGCACAATTCAGAGCTCAACACACACCCAAACCAGTATTTTGCTAGTCCTGAGCAAAACATGCGTGAAAGCAATTCCAATTCTCTAAAACTCAACTCTCCTTTAGAAACTATACTTCTATAAACTTAAAGACATACAAGCATAAAATTCAGAGAGAATTAATGTAAGAACTTGAAATCTTAACTTCCTAAACATAAAAAGTACTTCACATACAATCCCCACCAATTGATTGACAAAATAGAGGAATCCGAACAAGTGCGGTCTAGTGTGCATAGTGAATCTTCATCTCATGAATTTTCAGGATTATCTTCTTCATAAATCAGCGAAATTGAAGATCTAAAAGTGTACAGATCAACCAAATGCTTATGACAAGAATTTGTCTTACTGTTCCTTCAACGGCTTTCACACTACTTCTTATTTCTAACTTTGGTTACGAGTAGACCATCCCCTGATTGGTAATAGGTAAACCTTTTCGGAATTTCACAAATTTTTAACAATAACCATTTTTCTTTCTTTTCATATACATAAGATAGGATTTTTATAATTCCATATCTTCCACTCTTTTCTCCTATTTCTCATGAACATGGATGGATAAAGTTTCCCGGCTTAGTTCCTTAACACCTTAAATCTCAATCTACCCGATCTATAAATCTACATAATCCCTTCAAACCAAGAGAATCGTGTAATGTGAACTAAACTCAAAAGTGTTCAAATTTTCTATCAATCATATAAATAGGAGAATTCATATAGAAAACTATTATATTACAGGTTTTTAAGAACTTCAAAATCAATCACTTCATCTTTCTTTTTCTCACACTCGTAACATTCCAAGTACATAAAAACAAAGTTTTCTAAAATAGTCTTGAATTTTCAAAAAAATTAAAATTTTTCATACAAAAATTGCTCGAATTGTCACAAAATACTATATTTATCTAGGAATCTCACCCCCCAATCAAAATCTTACATTGTCCTCAATGTAAAAAATATATACAATATGCAAAGGCATGAGAGCAATGATATAAATAAAAGAGGGTGAGAACGAGACTACCTGAGAGAGTCGAATATGATATTCTACAATTTTCGACAACTAAATAATTAAAACTAATAAAACTATTTCATACCTCCGTCAGATTAGGAGGTCAATCTCGATACACACGATCATCCAAAGGAATGGAATCTAGAAGGATTATGAGGTGGAGTAAAACATTTTTCAGTAATATCATCCACCATCCTACTTCATAATGCACATGAGTGAAGTTTGTCGTTCTAATCCATTGAAAATCTTGTTAAAAAATTTCAGCAGGTTTCTCAAAATTATCACCCCATGTATTAGGAGAGAAGAATTTCTTCGGTTTGAGATCATCAATTATAAATCTCCTTTCCAACTTATCTGGAAAAAATTAATCAAATAAGGCTCATCCTAGATATAGTACTCTTCAGTTTGAACAAACCAAAGAGATTTGGAGACTTGTATTTCTTCTTCACAAATCGGTATAGTCTCCACATAATCAGATTCTACCGATGCTTCCACTATTGATACTTCAGTGTTACACTCCGTGGAAGGAGTCTTTTTGGGCACCGGTGAAGTATCCCTTAAGGCATTGACAATGTCACGGATTATAGGATCATCCCAATCCTCAAAATATGCCAAACACTCTTCTAGAGTGTAGGAAACTTCGACCTTCTCGATCACTTGTGTAGGTTGGAATAAGTCACCAACCACTACACTTTCAAAAATTGGCCTCTCCATAGGCAAATCAAGCACCGATCCATCAATTTATAGCACAACAATTTTGTTCAAATCAGTGATTGGTGTCTTGTCAATCAAATTTTTAGATTTTGGCTCTTCCAATGCCTCATCAATATCTAAAATTATTTCTTCATTGGAATAAGCTAAGCAAACTTTTAAGGTTTTGAAAAATTTAGTCAAGGGTGGCTCATCATCATCGACAATTGTATCTATGAAGTTAATCATGTGGATCTCATCTTCATCTTCATCATCATCCTCTTGTTGTTTATGCAAATGAAACACATTTAGCTTCATTGTCATATTTCCAAAGGATATTTTCATAACTCCATTCCCACAATTGACTATAGCATTGGTGGTTGCTAGGAATGGTTAGCCTAGAATGACAGGAACTTGAGTGCATACATTTGTAACTACTTGTGTATCCAAAATTATAAAAGTCTACTGGATAGTAGAACTTATCGATTTGGACTAACACATCTTCAATCATCCCTCTCGGTATTCTAACAGAGCGATCCACAAGTTGTAAAGTTATCTTGGTGGCTTTTAATTCACCAAGTCCAAGTTGCTCGTAGACCGAGTAGGGAATCAAGTAAACACTAACCCCTAGATCGAGAAGTGCTCTATTGATCCGGAAGTTACCTATCATGCAACAGATTGTAGGGCTTCCGGGATCTTTGAATTTGGGGGGAGTGTTTTGTTGTATGATAGTACTCACTTGTTCCACAAAAAACCCTCTTGTGCACATTTTGCTTACGCTTTACGGCACATAGATCATTTAGAAATTTGGTATATGAAGGAATTTTCTTAGTTGCAAATGTTGATTTTAACTTGTTGGAATACTTGTAAAATGTCCTGATTTTCACTTGGCTTTTTGGTTGAGATAAGACGTTGGGGGAATGGGGCCACAGGTTTATACACATGCTCAGGCTCTTCATCTTGTAGAGAATTGCTTAATTCACCATCACTCTTAAAATCAACCGGCTCATTAGGCTTTGTGCCTTCACTGGTTCAGATTTTTCAATTGTTTTACCACTTCTAAGAGTGGTGATGACTTGAACATGTTCCAAATGAGGATGGGTTGAAGAATTAGAATTTGTTTCCAATTGTTCCTTGGGGTTAGGATGAGATTGGGTCAAAACAATCCCTTACTCCCTAACTCCTGGGTGTGTCTCAATTCTTTCAACCGATATTTTAAGTTCATTCATAACCCGCATGTTGGACTGATTTATCTGAGTTTGTCCAATCATGAATGTGTTCAATGTATCCTCAGGAGTGCTCTTTTAAGGAAGCCATTGGGAAGCATTGTTTGTATTTGTCATTGGTTCATTCCTCTCATGAAGATTTCGTTGACACCGCTAATCAGGATTATTCAAGTTAGAATGTGGTCCTCTAAAGGGGTGTCGGTAAGCGTTTATGGCATTCGATTGAGTTTGCAAAATATCTTGAAACGTAGGGATTGTTGCGTAATCCTTTGTTAAATGAACGTCATTCTCACAAATACCACATACATTCTCAACGGCCTCGCCGGTGGTTATCATGTTAACACTCATCAATTCTATGGCCTCAACCTTCTTTGTAAGACCCGCCACCTTTGTATTTAAATAGTCCTCCTCATCTAATACATGTATACCTTTCTCTCTTAGGGCTGACATTGGATTACTAGTTGGAGTGAAGATGTCCCAAGATTGGGCAGTCTCGGCTAGCATATCAAAGTAATCCCAAGCATCATCAGGCGCTTTGGTCAAAAACTCGTCATTACACATCATTTGAACAAATTGGCACATGTTTGACCTCAATTCGTCATGGAAGAAGTCAATCAAGCACCACTTTTCATAACCATGGTGTGGGCACTCTAATAAAAGATCTTTAAACATCTCCCAACATTGAAAAAATATTTCATCTCCTTTTTTAGAGAAGTTCATGATGGTCTGCCTTAGTGCATTGGTTTTATGAACCGGGAAGTCCTTTTTAAGGAACTCCCGGGTCATCTCAGCCCATGTCCCGATGCTTCTAGGTTTAAGAGATTGAAGTCATGCTTTGGCTTTGTTCTTTAGAGAGAATGGGAACAATTTCAGTTTGATTACATCTTGGAAGACATCATTAAATTAAAAGGTGTTGGTGATCTCCTCAAATTCACTTAGGTGCGCATATGGACTTTCAGAATTGAGTCCATGAAATTTTGGGAGTAAATTAATAATTCTCAGTTTAAGATCTACGTTTCCTACATTAAGTGGAAAGATAATGCAGGAAGACGTGGTCGTTCTCTTTAGTCGTAGATAATCTCGCAATATTTTAACCGGAGGAACATAACGTTCATCATTCTCATTACATTCCATCATATAATTTGGTAGTGCATCATAGTTAATATTTTCAACATTATGTCATTCATTTTCAGTCACGATTTCAGATGGTTCAGGATTTCCTAGATGTTTTCCAACTTGTCTATGATTAATTAGACATTCAACTAAACCTCTTTCACATAGAAGTCGTGATGTATGAAAACGCTCTCAATGGGGCATATACCACACAAAAAGTAAATTAAACATAAAATCTAAAAAAAAAAACAGAAAAACAAAAATAGAAACTAAGAAATAAGGGAGTTTAAGTTAGAACGATGTTACCGGATTTGAAGAACTAAGTTAGTGAAGAAAATCCTACAAAACAAACAAAAAACTGTTAGTAGTAGAAAAATTCTATGAAAAACCTATTGAAATAATAAATCCTAATCTAACCTACACTACGACAAAATAGGGGGGGAAATGACATAAAAATGCTTAGTTTAACGAGCAAAAAAATGCTTGGTTTAACAATGGATATAGTCCGTCGTTAATATTAACGACGGACTGCATTCGTCGTAACTACCCAAGTGTCCGTCGCTAACTGGTAAAGTGGTTTAGGCGGAATATTACGATGGACCAGTCCGTCGGAAAAGATAAATTAACGACGGCCTAAATCCATCGTAAAATTTACGGCGAATCAAATCCGTCGTTCAATTTTCTGACATCCGTCTCGACATTTGCCAGAGATGGGGACCAGTAATTATCGACGGACTTACCTGGTTATAGCGACGAATATAGTCCGTCGTAAATGCTAAATTGTACAATTTTAATTAAAGTAATTTTTAGAGGAATTTGAGTTTGAAAAAATTTAATTATTTGACAACGAAAATTGAAAGTAAAAAAAAAAAAACTGATTTTGAGAGAAAAATCGAAATGTTGAAAAAATCGAGATTTCAAAAGAACGAAATTATGAAAGAAACATTTTTTAATTTAAAAAATGTTTCAGAGTAAAATTTATAAGTTTGAAAACTTAGATTCTTAAAAAAAATGCGTTTTTTAAAAAGAAATTGAACTTTTGTATTTTGAAAAAAATTGAAAAGTTTGATAAAAAAATGCGTTTTTTAAAAACAAATTGAACTTTTGTATTTTGAAAAAAAAATTGAAAAGCTTGATTAAAAAAATGAGATTTTGAAAAAGTTTGACATTTTGAAAATGAAAATTGAAAAGTTTAATCAAATTTGTGATTTTGAAAAATTGAGAAGTTCGAAAATAAATTAACAGTGTTTAAAAAAATTTGAGACTTCGAAAGAAATTGACATTGTGAAAAAAAAAAAGAAGAAGAAGAAGAAAAGAAATTGGCATTTTGAAAAAAACTAAGTTTTAATAAAATTGATTCCTTTGAGAAAAATTGAGAACATTAACAAAAAAAAAAAAAAGTGAGATTTAGAGAAAAAAAATTAACATTTTAAAAATGAAGATTGAGAAGTTTAAAAAATTGTGACATGTAGAAAAAAAATTAACTATGTTTGAGAAAAATTCTAGATTTTGAAAAGAAAATGAAATTTTAAAAAAAATCGTTATTTTGAAAGAAAATGACATTATGAAAACAAAATCGCATTTCAAAAAAAATTGAGAAGTTTGATAAAATTGATACGTTTACAAAAAAATCGTAATATTTAAAAAGAAACTAAGATTTCGTATTTTGAAAAAACGTGAGAAATTTGAAATAAAAAAAATTAAATTTTCAAAAAATTTATGATTTTGAAGAAAAAAGTTCAGAAGTTTTAAAAAAATTAACACTGTTTAAGAAAATTTAAGATTTAAAAAATATCGAGATTTAAAAAAATGAAATTAAAAAAATTGAGATTTTGAAAGAAATTGACATTCTAAAAAAATTTGGCATTTTGAAAAATAAAATTGAGTTTAAATAAAACAGATAAGTTTAAAAAAATTACAATTTTTAAAATGAAATTAAGATTTTGTATTTTGAAAAACCTTGACAAGTTTGATATAAAAAAATGAAAATTTGAAAAATATTATCATTTTGAAAAAAAAAAATTTGAGAAGTTAAAAAAAATTATGATTTTAAAAAAAAAAGTTGAGAAGTTTAAAAAAAAATTAACACTGTTTGAGAAAAATTGAGATTTAAAAAAGCTATGACTTAGAATTTGAAGTTTTAAAAGAAATAAATAATGTTTGAGAAAAATTGAGATTTAGATGATTTTTTTTTTTTTACATTTAAAAAGAAAAGCGAGATTTTGAAAGAAATTGAATTGTAAGAAAAAAAAAATTGGCATTTTGAAAAAAATTGAAAAGTTAGAATAAAATTGATAAGTTTGAAAAAAATTAGATTTTGAAAAAATTATGAGAACTTTGAAACAAAATTAACAATGTTTGAGAAAAATTGAAATTAAAAAAAAAATCAAGATTAGAAAAAAAATGATAATTAAAATTTAAAATAAAACTACGATTTTAAAAGAAATTAACATTGTGAAAGAAAATTGGCATTTTTAACAAAATTGAAAAGTTTGAAAAAAAAATAGAGATTTTAAAAAATTTAGAATTTACATTTTTAAAAAACATTAAGAAGTTTGATTAAAAAAAATTGAGATTTAAAAAAAAAACCTAATATTTTGAAAAAAAAAATTAATAAGTCTAAAACGAATTAACATTTGAAAAAAAAAAATAACAATGTATGAGAAAAATTGAGATTTAAAAATACCTAAGATTTTGAAAGAATCAACATTTTGAAAACAAATGAAGAAATTTGTAAAAAAAATATTAACAACGTTTGAGAAAAAACTGAGAATTTGAAAAGAAATTGAGATTTAAAATAATCGGGATTTTAAAAGAAAGTGAGATTATGAAAAAAAAAATTGAGAAGTTTGAATAAAATTGATAAGTTTGAAAAAAAAATTAATTTTTAAAAAAAATTAATATTTTGTGTTTTTTGAAAAAAAAATTGAGAAGTTTCATAAAACAATAAGATTTTTAAAAAAAATGGCACTTTGAAAACGAAAATTGGGAACTTTAAAAAGTATATTGATTTTTAAAAAACAAAAAAAAAAAAAAAAAGCTAAGAAATTAACAAAATAACATTGTTTTTGAAAAATTGTGAAAACATATCAACATTTTGATAGAAATTGATATGGTGGAAATAAAATTGGCATTTTGAAAAAAAAATGAGAAGTTTGAATAAAATTGCTAAATTTGGAAAAAAATTAGATTTTGAAAAAAAGTTGTAAATTTTAAAAAGAAATTAAGATTTGTATTTTGAAAATTTTGAGAAGTTTGATAAATAAAAAAATGAGATTTTGAAAAAAAAATTGATATTTTGAAAAAAAAAGAAAAAGAAAAAGAAAAAAAAAGGAAAGAGGAGAAGTTTGGAAAAAATTGAAACGAGGTAGATTTAGCCGAGGTAAATCCAAATTTAAAGTGGACCGCATAGTGGTCGATGCTTTTGGGGTCCACCATGATTTATGCATTTTATCCTCACCGTTTAGCTAGTTGCTCACATCAATTTAGGATGGTCAGCCAAAAATTATTTAGATCCAAGTCTTCGGTGAGTCACACTGAAAATGGTCAAAATTATTCAGATTTCATCCATTTTCGTAGCGGCCCACTTAAGGGTTATATCCGAATAATTTTTAGCATAATACCTTAAAATAATGTTAAACCGACCTACAGCAAGGGCCACACCATCTCAGGTGAGGCCGGAGACTCATCAGGCCTGAAAGAGACTCACCCACACAGTTGGACGTCACCAAGTTTTCTTGGCCCCACCGTGATGTATGTGTTACATCCATACCACCCATCCATACCTGTCGTAGTCCTACCAACCTGTCAGAGCCTCCTGTCGACCTATCGACAAACCGGTCGAAGATAGGACTTTTTAGTCCAACGAGTTCAGCAAGAAATCTGCCCTCTAAAGTGAACTTCCTACCGATCTGTCGACCAGTTGGTGGTCATGGTCGACTAGTCAGCCGACCTATCAACAGTGCATTTTTCTGCACTTTTTCCTTTCTTCTTCTCTTTCTTCGGTGCTTCTTTCTTCCACCTCTTGACACATATCATATTAATCTTCAAGGTATACAAAGTGAGTCCTTTGACATCATATTAATAAAGTATCTCTCTCATTCCTATAAACAAAAAAACATGTATTAGATTAATCTTTAAATACTTAAACCATGCATAATGTGTAATGAATTGGGGTTAAAATATACACAATTCAAAGCTCAATAAGCGTCATATTTCCCACTATTTCTGTGGTGGGGTCCACAGAGTTGCATGTGGGTGGAGCCCACAAGTGAAGCAAATGCAAAGCTCAAGTGGGCCCCACCTTAGAAAACAATGGTGATTGAATGCCCAACGTTGAAAACTACATGGGCCTCACAATAATATAGGGTCATCCATTATGTGGGGCCCATCTTTTATGTGGATTGTCCGTCATGCGAGCCCCACCTTCAATGTGGACAGTCCATTAAGGTGGTCCCAACTGTTGTTGTGGTATGGCTCACCTGAGATCTAGATCTGGCCTAAAATGGCACTCAAAGCCTAAAATGATCTTGAAAAATGAATGAATGGCATAGATGAAACATATAGAACATGGTGGGTCCCACAAGTGTACCACCCATCGACTCCCAAGAGGGCTTTCGCATTTTCATGGACGTACAAGGAGCAGGTGGTCAGAGGGCTTTCGCCTTTTCATGGACGTAAGCAGGTGGTCAGAGGGCTTCCGCCCTACTGAAAATGACATCACCAAATTCTGTGGGCCCCACCTTGATGTATGTGTTATATCCACATCGTCCATCTAGTTGGACAGGTCATTTTAGGGCATGATCTAAATAATGAGCCAGATCCCATTCTCAAGTGGACCACACCAAAGAAAACAATGGGGATAGTGACGTGACCTTTAAAACCTTCCTAGGGCACACCATGATATTTATTTGAGATCCAACCTATTCATAAGTTCACACGAATATGGAAAAAGGGAATACACAAATATCAACTTGATAAAAAACTTCTGTGACCCCAAGAAGCTTTTAATGGTAGGACAACAATCCCCACTGTTTTCTTTGGTGAGGTCCACTTGAGCTTTGGATCTGCTTCATTCTTTGTCTCATCCCCTAGAACGATCTCTTCAAATGCATAGATGGTGTCGATGTAACATATGTATCAGGGTGGGTTTCATAAGTGGACTACCTGTCCACACTCAAGAGGCCTTCAGCCTCTTCATGGACATACATAGGTTTGAAGGGCATATTCGACCGAAAGTTTTGCAATTTCCCATGAAAAGGCTAAAATAGATAAGCCTCGCAGAAATTAAACTTTTAGTAAATAGCCACACTTTAGGGATATTGCAGTAAAAATCTCCTACATCACTGCGGTTCTTCCACCTTTCCCAAAAATATCCACAAGGAAGATTCTCACAGCCCTTTGAGGGGCCACCATCATGAATGTGCAATATCTACATAGTCCATCCATTTTGGCAGCTCGTTGATGAATACAAACATAAAAGCATATCCAAATATCAAGTGGACCACACCACGGTAAATAAGGGATAAAATGTTACCCACCGTTGAAACCTTTTTAAGGCTCATTGTGATTTTTATCTACCATCCAACCCATTCATAAGGTGACTCCGATCCAGACGAAGGAAAGTACAAATATCAGCATGATCCAAAACTTCAAGTGGCCCCCGATCCAGACAAAGGAAAGTACAAATATCAGCACGATCCAAAACTTCAAGTGGCCCCAAGAAGTTTTTAATGGTGGGCATTCAATCTCCACTATTTCAAGTGGTGTGATATACTTGAGCTTTGGATCTGCCTCATCTTGCCAATATTGCCTTCAAATGAGTCGGCCAAACTGATGAGCGGAATAGATATAAAACATGTTCATGGTGGGCCCCACGTAGCTTAAGGCTTCAGGCAGCAAACCCATATTGGAACATCCCATTCATATGTTCCGGTGGAGTACTATAAGTTACGGTGCTCTTAGTTGAGTTGAGCCATTCAGACAGTCCGATACGTCAATCTAAACCATTCATTAAATCCAACATACATTTTACATTTTATATGCTGCATTATAAACACAATCCCCATCTTACAATGTTAAATACATATGATCAATAGCTGTTAATATAGACTATGAAGATCAGTTAAAAAAAATGGGTCCCATGAATAATCTGACCTGTCTATCTGCTAGGTCTCCTTACGGGTTGCTAATGTTCCTAAAAGATCAATTCTGTTAGGTAATCCTAGCCATCCAATCCATGCATGACTTGGAGAAAGGATGACAATTTAAGGATGAATTGGGTCATCCCATCAGAGCGGATTTTCCATGATTACTGATGAAATGTTTTTCGACTTAATGGACAGTTCAGATCAACCGATTGAACTGTTGAAGTGGCGTGATGGGCACTAATTGAACTGTTGAAGTGATTAATTAGGGGCATTATAACTTGGACAAGATTGCATACCGACACTGTTCTGTGGGACTCACCATGTTGTATATGTTTTATCCACGCTGCCCATCCATTTTTTATAATTATTTGTGGACATGAACAGAAAAATGTGGCAGATCCAAATCTTAAGTGGGCCACACCATGGGAAAATTACAATGGTGATTAAATGCCTACTATTAAAAGCTTCTTAGGGCCCATTGTAATGCTTATTTGCCATCCAACCTCTTGATTAGGTCACACAGACCTGGATGAACGAAAAACACCAATATGTGCTTGAGTTTTGTGGCCCCAGGAAGTTTTAATGGTGTGCTTCAATCACCATTGTTTCCTGTGGTGTAGTCCACCTTAGACTTGGATATGACTCTTTTTTGTGGTCATGCCAAACAATGATATGGAAAAACTGATGGACGGCCTGGATAAAATACATACATCATGGTGGGGCCCACAGTGCACTATCGTATGCAATCCACGTCCCTGTAACTTACAGTCCCAACTAGAGAATTTCTCCTTAACACTGCTACAAATGCTGCATTTCTTATCCATGGTGAGACTAAACACACCAACGGCCTGGATCACTTAATCCGTGTGCCCCAATTGCACAACCATAAAAACCCGAGTACACTCGAGGACCATACATTCTTCCTCCCCTCTAAAGAACCTTATCTCCTTCAAAACATCTCCAAACGAAAGAAAAAAAGAACCTCTTCTCTCCAATGGCTTCTTCTCCCACAACCCCTTTCCAACTCCTCTCCCACCCCAAATTCCTGAAAAATCACCCCCTCTTTTTGTCACAACCAGCCCCAAAACTCCCTCTCCTTAAAAAACCCCACCCCCTCAAATGCGCTCCAAACCCAAACCCAGCCCCAGAAAACACCCAGCTCGATACCCAAAAGAAATCCGACATCTTAAAAAAACCCAAATCCCCGTCGACTTTAAGTCCTCCAGAGCCCCCGAACTTCGAGATCGGGTGGAAACGGACGAAGGAGATTAAGCTGGAGAAACCGAAGGGGTGGATGATCATGGATTTTCTGGAGAAGCTGGAGGGGCTTATGGTGAGGGGGGAGTACGGATCGACGAAGCTGCTTGCGAAGGTGGGGGAGATAGTGTCGGAGAGAGCGAGGGAAGAGGCGGAGGTGTTGAGAGAAGGAGGAGAGGTGGAGGAGAGGTTGGTGACGGAGCTGGGAAGAGTGCTGAGGCTGATGGAGATGGATTTGGAGATGGTGAGAGCTGCTGTAAAGGAAGAGACGTTGAATGAGAGGCTTGAGCAGGCCAAGGCCAGGTGCAGACAGGCTATTCTCGTCGCTAATTCGTTCTGATATGCATTTATCTATGTATATAGACGGATGGACAGATGTATGGTGATGAAAGAGAAGAACGTTAGGCAAATGGTTTTTTTTTTTTTTTTTTAATTATTATTATTACAAGTTTTTGACATATACTGGGGCGGCTTCGGCCGGTCCCTGACTGTGGGGCCCACCTTGATGCATCCATGCCGTCCATCCAGGGGCTGAGCCAGAATTTTCTTCCAGGGGAGGCGAGGATCACGGTGGGCCTTAGAAAGGTTTCAAATGTGGGTGCCAGTGGGGTCCATTTGAGCTTTGAATCTGCCCCATTCTTTTTTCCAAAGCAGTAAAATGATCTCTCCAAATGGTTAGACGGTGTAGATACAACACATACATCATGGTGGGGCCATAGAACTTGGTTACGTCACTTCAGTGGGGGAGATCGCTACCAAACCAGTAAGAGGTGGACGCGGATTCCTTTTGCAGTAAGTTCCAGCGCTGGGAACTTAGGTGGGGTCCACCATGATTTTTGTGAGAAATCCACTCCGATTCATCCATTTTGTGCCCTCATTTTAGGCATGCCATAAAAAAGAGCCGGATCCAAGACTCAAGTGGGCAAAAAACATGAGGATTGAACTTGAAATTTTCGTGGGGCCACATAAGTTTCGAATCAGGCTAATATTTAAGTTTTCGGTTAATCCCAATAGGAAGGAGATTATGAACGGTATGGAGGGCATATAAACATCACTATAGACTCAGGGAGGTTTCAACATTAGAAATCTCCCGGCCCACATTTTCCTTTAGTGCAGCCCACTCGAGTCTTTGATCCGGCCCAATTTCAATCTCATGTCTTAAAACGAGCGCAAAAAACCGTATGGGCAGGGTGGATTTCTCACAAACATAGCCCACCTAGGTTCCTGGGCTGGAGCTTTCCGCCAATACCCGGAACAGCTTAGTGGGTGTTACCCCTACCGTATGGCCCACATGGATGATATTTTGTATATCCACTCTGTCCATCTGTTTATACAGCTCATTTTAGGATAAGGTTCCAAAAATTATGCAGATCCAAATCTCAAGTGAACCATACCACTGGAAACAGTGTGATTGAGTGCCCCACCATTAAAAAATCCAAAGATCCCATGGTAAGGTTTTGGTAATGTTTATTTGCAATCCAATCTCTTGATAATGTCAATAAGGTCTTGATGAAAGGAAAATATAAATATCATATTGATCCAAAACTTTTGTCGCCCACAAAACGTTTTTAATAGTTATTAATCACTGTTTCTAGTGGTATGGTCCACCTGAGATTTGGATCTTCTTAAGGTTTTGGATCATATCTAAAATGATATGAGAAAACAGATAGACGGCATAGATATATAAAACATACATCACAATTGGCCCCACACGGTAGGGGTAACACCCACTAAGGTGTTACCAAGGTAACATCTAATTCGCTCCCTTCTGCCAAAAGAAATTCCTGCTCCAGATTTCCTGCTGACCAAGATCTTGCATGAGACGCACGATCCTGTCGGGGGATCTGTGGGGGCCACAGTGATCTATATGTTTTATCTACTATCTTGACGGATCATTTTAGGCTTGAGCCCAAAAAAGGAGGGAGACATAAGGTTCAACTGGACCACATCACATGAACCGGTCAGGATTAAAATCTTACCATTGAAAACCTAAGGGGCATTTGCACGGACGCCGATTCGCTACTGACAGACTGAGTATAGCGAAATTTGCTACTGAAGTGACATTACCATGATTTTTTAGACCCTTTCATGATGTATTTGGTGTATCCACCCCGTCCATCTACTTGGAGAGATCATTTTAGCGCATAAGTCAAAGAATGAAGCATATCCAAAGCTGCGAGTGGACCTACCACATAAAACAGTGGGGAGAGTGGCGCCCACTGTTGAAACCTTCCTAGGGTCCACCATAATGTTTATTTGAGATCCAACCTATTCATAAGTTAACGCAGACATGAACGTAGGGAAAACACAAATATCAGCTTGATCGGAAACTTATGTGGCTCCTAGAAGTTTTTAATGGTTAGAATTCAATCTCCACTGTTTTCTGTGGTGAGGTCCAGTCGAGCTTTGGATCTGACTCATTCTTTGGATCATGCCCTAAAATGATCTCTCCAAATGCATGGACGGTGTGGATACAACACATACATCATGGTGGGGCCCAAAAAAATGGTGACATCACTTCAGTAGCCAGTCTGCCTGTAAGTAGCTAATCCGCTCCCCATTTGCCCCCCTCCCCTACGTGGCTCCGCCCCTGCGTCCATCCGTTTTGAAAGCTCATTTTAGGCATGATCCAAATATTGAAGCATATCCAAATCTCAGGTGGATCACACCACATGAAACAGTGGTGATTGACCGTTGAAAACTTCTTATGGTAATAAGATCAGTTTTGGATCAAGCTGAAATTTGTGTAGTCCCTTTATCCCGGTCTCTGTAACTTTATCAACAGGTTGGATGTAAAGTAAACACTGAAGAACTTTTTAACGATGGGTATTTAATCACCATTGTTTTCTATGGTGTGATCTACTAAGATTTGGATCTGCTTCATTTTTGCTTGGATCATGCCCTAAAATTAGCAGTCAAAATGGATGGACAGTGTTGATGTAAGGCATGTAAATCACAGTGGGCCCCATAGTCAGGGATCTATCGACTATCCACACAAACTGTTGCTGTATGCCAAAAGACCTCTCACTGGTCATTAGTTTCGTGAAATAGACCATTTTCTTACGGTTACCTTCCTTTGTAATTATATTTGGCGAATAACAAAATGAAATGGAAATTTTGTACTCCAACTTTGAAGAGATGAGAAATTTTCATTTTAGACCAAATCTTATTTACTTGGTCATGTGGACCTTAACATGGCCACGTAATCTGGATTGTCTGATGATGAGCTGTAATGCTATTTGATCAATAGAACCATACCTGAAAGGTAAATCAAATTTCTTTAAATGAAATTAATAACCTTTCTATGTTTACATTGGATGCGGATTGTGTCCTGCCCCTGCTTTGATGGATTACTGTCTAGGCATAGGCTCTAGGGGCCTACCGTGATATATTTGTTTATCCATGTCGTCCACCCCTTTTCTTGAATCATTTTGATGTATGAGCTCAAAATTGATGAAGATCCAAGATTTAAGTGGACCACACCAAATAGTAAACTTGAGCTGCATTAAATATGCAAAACATTAAATGCAAGAGTCATCTGTTGTTTGGTCCACTTGAGTGTTGGATATGCAGTTTCGAGCTCATTCCTTAAAATGATATGAGAAAAGGGATGTACAACATGGATAAGTAAATATATCACGGTGGCCCCGAAAGCCTTTGCTTGGCAGGGCAGGATGCAATCTACTTCATTTTACAAATGAGAAAATTATTCATCTTTACAAATTTAAGGGCAAGGCCTTATTTTATGTGGTTAACAGTCAATTTTAATGGTTAACCATCATCTTTAATAATTAACTTTAACTGAAGTTACGCACAACAAAGGGGTGAATGACCCTTAGATTACCTTTTATTTAAGGCGTAGCAAAAGTGAAGGTTGCTATGTGTAGAGGTGGCAATGGGTCGGGTTGGGTTGGGTTGGGTTGGGTTGGGTTAGGTTGGGTTTGGGTAGGGTCGTTTCCACCTCAACCCTAGCCCGACCCAAATTCAATTCGGGTTGGATTTTTCCAACCCTTACCCAACTCAAATTAAATCGGGTCGGGTTGACCCGCATTTTAATGATCAACTTGCTAATTTGTAGATTAAACTAGACCATTTGATATTTAATTTTTTAAATAGTTAAATTGTGGACACAATTATTAAAATGGAACCGTTTGATCCTTTCATTTCAACCGTCTAATAAATCCCTATCAACAATTAAATAAATATAACCATTAAGATAATTTTATTAATTTATTTCATGGACCAGTAGCTACCATTTCAATTCTCTAATAAATGAGCACTAGAAATAAAATAAAAAATCTCATGATATTTTAGTTCTACATGTCATAAAATGTGATCATTAGTGTGCACATATATATTAAATTGACAAACATGTGGACCATTCCCAGCAGGGTATGTGAGAAAAAAAAAAACTATGTATTATTTCACTGATAAGAAAATCAATATATAGTAGTCTACTTAACCCTTATATGATTCAAGTCGGGTCGGGTCACCTTTAATCCTAACCCGACCCATAAAAATCCGAGTCGAGTTGGGCCAACCCAAAAATTGAATTCGGGTCAAATTTCCAACCCTAAACCGGAAAAAATCGGGTCGGGTCAAGTCGGGTTAGCGAGTCAGGTTGAATTTTGTCAGGTCTAGCTATGTGTCAAATACCTCGCCCTAAAATCCGAGTTGAGTCGGGCCAACCCAAAAACCGGAAAAAATATGGTCGGGTCGGGTTGGGTCGGGTTAGCGGGTTAGGTTGAATTTAGTCAGGTCTGGCTATGTGTCAAATACCCTGCCTTAGGGCGAGGGAAATGACCAACATGCCTTTTTCTGTCCTCTCTCTCTCTCTCTCTCTCTCTCTCTCTCTCTCTCTCTCTCCCCTAAAGTGGTAGAGTTGAGTAATGTAGGGACCGGATGCTATGTCTATGACATTTAACTAGACCTGGCAAAATTCAACCCGACCCGGATTTTTATGGGTCAGGTTAGGGTAAAAGGTGACTCGACCCAACCCAACCTGAATCTTATAGGGGTTAAGTAGACTTTATATATTGATTTTCTTATTAGTTAAATAATCCATAGTTTTTGTTCACACACCCTGTTGGATGATGGATGGAGTGGATTTCACTTCTGATGAAAGTGGGCCTCATTTTTGTTGGTGAGTGTGCACTAATAATTGGTGCACATGTTGTACACTGAATTGGGTGGATCAGTCAACATTTGTTGACCCAATCAAAACCAAAATCGAGAGAAAATCTTCTCTCCCTCCGTTTGTGTCAAAACGTCTCAAACGAACGCTATCCATTTTCAAGATCGTGCAGACCACTTTCGAACAGCAGTTCGGTTGATCTAATCCGGTAATATGGTTCAGACATGGGAGTCTAGCAAACTCCAGGTGTTTCATTGAAGGTATTGTTGTATGGTGTACACAGTTAGAAGCCAAAGATGGTAGTGAGTAACTGATTTTGTGTTTCTAGGCCCTTCAAAATCTAACCACTAAGACCAATGTGGCCCACCTTGGCTCGATCCAAACCGTTTATTAGTTTCTAACATTATTTTTAATTAGAATCTAATTGATATTAGGTGTGGACGCTCATGTGTGTAACTATTGTTTCGTATATAAGTTGTGTTGTGCGGGTGGCAGGTCCGAAAACGAAATATTTTGTTTTCTTTTTTCTCTTACCTTTGTTTCTTTCCCTATCAACATCGATCTATGACAATGCATTCAAGCAAATATGAGCCATTCATAACCCTTAGTTGCAAGATATCCTAGTCGTCCATTGATGTTCGCTTAGATTAGGGTTGAGAATGCCATCATATAAATGGAATTTTTCTTCCGTTTTCTCCCTTCTTGCATCCATAAACCCTGAATCTCATGTTAACCATATAAACACGTCCATTAGAAGGGGTTTGAGCTGAAATATCAGAGTTTCTTAAGCTCATCGAAATGATTATTCTATCCACACTACATGAAAAAGCGCTAAATTCGACAATAAAAAACCATCGAATTCTTGGAAATTAGACGGTCCATGCAAAAAAACCGTCAAACAGACCATCGAAAAATAAATTCAACAGTCCATAACAATTAAACAATTTTGACAGTCCACACCTAGGGGTGTCAATGGGCCGGGTTAGGGCCGGGCTAAGCTCTGTCCAAGCCCGGCCCGCCTCTCTTAACTTATGCACAAACACGACCCAGACCCGCGACGAGCCACAATAGTCTAGCCCAAGCTCGGCCTAAGATACAAATGCAGGGTCCAGCCCGAACCCAGCCTGGCCCGAGCTCGGCATTTCACAGAAAGAAAAAAAATTATCCTCTAATCCTACGCTATTCCATATATATATATATATATATATATATATATATATATATATATATATATATATATATATATATATATATATATATATATATATAATATCAACACTACGGATGATAAAAAGAGTTTTAGGAGAGATGGATTTTTAGGAATAATTTGTGCAAAATTTAAATTTTAAAAGGAATGAAGGTAATTTAATTTAAATATTAAATTAAAAAATATATTCGGGTTGGGCAGGGCTATCGGGCTTTTGAACAACTTAGTCCAAGTCCAGCCCATTTGAAAAACGGGCTTATACTTTAGGCCCGAACCTAACCCACATGCCTGATACTTTACTCCAAGCCTGGCCCAATGCGGGCTAGGCTTGAGAGCCACGTGGGCCAACCCGGTCCATTGACAGCCCTATCCACACCCGTGAGGTCGTATTTGCATAATCGATTGATAATTCGACGGTTGATAACCGTCGTTCTGCTTTAGGATATTTCGACTGCTGAAAGCCGTCGTAAATATTTTAACGGTCCTAACCCGCCATTCTGGGCAAAAAGTATAATTATCCTGGATAGTCGAGAAATAAATACTGACGGTCCAGAACCGTCGAATTATATCTGCACGCGAAAAAATGACCTATATTTAGTGGGGGCTATGTCCCAATACATCCTATGAACCTGTAATTCATAAATAATTCAGAAAACTACAACATTTACTAACACAATATGCAAGTACAATCCTTCACAATACATAACCAACACAATACAATCAAAATCCTCGACAATCACTTTAGATAACCAACACAATACATCCACAATCCTCCTCAACCACAATCCTCCACAACTACAAACCTCCTCAACCACAATCCTCCACACCCTCGATCCTCCACAAGTACCAACAATCCACAACCACGTTCTCCGCAAGTACTAAAGAGTTCCCTCATTCGCCCGTTGCCTTGCAGACTCAAAGATTTTTTGTTTGTTTAGTATCATTAAAAGCTAAAAGAGTAGGTTTGATAGAATATTTATCTACGATTTTGACATGAAACCTGGAAGGTTTTGCTGCATTTTCTAGTCTCAGGTTTTGATCATCAGAATTGCAAATGTTTCCAATCCAACATAATTACCTTGGCCCGTCTAACGAGTATAGTAGCCTGATTTTTTGTATTCTTCCTACTGTTAGTTAAAGGGAGGAATGTTCAAGTGATGCCTAGGTGTACTTCAAGTTCACCCTAGTGCTCAGGCTCAAGTGAAGTTTTCAGTATTTGCATCATCCCTAAAAGTTCTACTAGAAAAGAAAGAAAAATAGGTATAAGAAGAAAAACCTCTTGAATCATGCCCTTAGTTGCACTTTAAGCCAAATCCCCAGCAAAAATCTCAAACTTTTTGACTCGGTGCTCTGCTCAACCAACAAAGCATAGATTAATGGCAATATAAAAGGATTATCAAGTCTTATACACCATAAGCCCAATAACATTCACAAGAAAGAGCCAAGATTTGCACAAACATTAAAATAAATGAGGCTATTTGGTTGTAGGCATGTTTGCCATTCACACACTAGAATGTGCATTGACATATGGATGCATGAACATCCGCTAGCACATATCCATTTCCAGCCCTTGGATGTTTTTGTATAAAAAAAAACTACCTTAAAGATGCAGGTGGTGAACAGAAACTTCTCAAGCATGATTGTGGTTGTTTTTGTAGAAAAAAAGACTACCTTAAAGATGCATTTACACAAATAGGTGGCGGGTAGAAACTTCTCAAGCAATAGTCCCTGAAACCAGGCCAAATATACCCAAAATCAGTCCTATTCACAACATGGTTGAGGAATAATCAAGAGTGAATCAAAGAGTTATTTTTGAGACAATAATCTCATCAATACATGGAATCTATTCACTTGGACAGTTCAATCAATCATGTGAATTGTCCATTAAGTCCAATCTACAAAATGCAGAAGACAAGTCAAAACTCATACCTAGAAATTAACAAAAAGAGAGACTATTTGAAAACATCCAGCTTTGATAAACATCCAAATCTTCAAATCTTCAAATGCACAAAACATATCCATGACTGAATTGAAGCAGTGAGAGAGAGTGTGTGATAGAGAGAGAGTGAGAGAGAGGCACAGAGGAGAGAGGCATACCTACAAGTGATTGACGCTGAGGAGGGCAACGAGAAATGGGAGAGGAGAATGCATGAGAGTTAGTTGCTACTGCGAGTGGAGAGAGAGAGAGAGAGAGAGAGAGAGAGAGACTTGGATGCAATAGGGTTTTCAGGTGGGGGAGCTGATTTGGGGATTTTGGTTTCCCTCCATCCACGGTTTCGCCCACAAAGGACATGGTTTGGCTAGTGACGTTGGCACTAGCCAGGTGTCTAGTGGTCGGTGCTCTCTGGGCCCCACCATGATGCATGTGTTTTATCCACACTATCCATCCATTTTTCCAGATAATTTTATGGCTTGATCCCAATAATGATGCAGATCTAAATCTTAGGTGGACCACACTATAGGAAAACAATAATAATTGAATGATCACCATTAAAATACCACCATCTCAGATGCAAGTGGAACAAAAGCAGATCACAATATGTAGCAATTCAATCAGATAAGGAATGAACAAACAACATCAGATCAACATATGAGCCAGGTTCGCATGTGTGCCCAGATGTAAAGGTCTATGTTGGCTTAGAGAAGCTCTTCTATTATAGTAGTGCTCAACACTCATGAAAGGTTCATAAGATTTAACTTATGTCAGGAAACATTAATCAACTATCATACAAGAAAAGTCATGGAATCAATTTGCCGTAAACTGTCCTAAACCAATTCATAGATAAAAATGAGCAACGAAAATAATGAAGTTTCCACTTTTCAACCACTATTTGGTCAGTCAGGAAACCAATGATCACCTGGTATGTAGAAGCCCTTCGAGATCAGTTTCATCAATGGCATCCAAGCTGAATTTCACCCGGTGTGTAGAAGTAACACCAGCATGTTTAAGGGAGATCAACACCTAATAGCTTTTTTATATAAACATATATTAGAAAAAAAAGAAAAAGAAATAAGAAGAAAAAAAAAAAAAAAAAGAGTTGCAGTGAATAGCAGTAAGGTGTGTGGGATGTTGTAAGATTTCTTACAGAAATCACGGTTTTCAGAGCGTGTTGGCCGAAACTCTGAGGGTGTATGCAAAATTATAATTAGGTTCTTTTAAAGCATAGTCGTTTTTTCAAATTTGAGGCCTTGCTCTGTTCTGGTTCTTCAAGTTTGCATTACTGCATCACCACCTTCTATTTCTTTTTGTTACACTCTCCTACAAAATCTTATAACTAGAAACAAACTTTCTTGTCTTAGAATTTGATGTAGATCACCGTACACATGGAAAAAAGTCAAGGTGATGATTTGGTCTCTTATTCTGGTGGCTAGAGTTGTATAATCACTATGGTCTTTGGCATATGGCCTCATCTACAAGGTCCACTGGTTCAACAGTCTTAATTACCAGATATCCTTGCCACATGTACCGTGAGGAGGGAGCTTTGTACAGGACGTTTGTACAGTGACCTGCACATTGCTCAGAACAGGAACTTGTACACCTGCTCTCAGAACAGACATGGTCCGCACGGATACGACTTCCCTTCGAACCGGGGTCATAGCAATCCCTGTAACTCAGGTCTGTGGGGGCCATTGCGATGTAGACATGACATCCACTATATTCATCGGTCTCTCCAGCCCATTTTATGGCGTTAGCCCAAAAGTGGGGCACATCCAAAAATCTGGTGGGCCAAACCAAGGGAAACAGTGGGGATGGAAATGCCCCCAATTGAAACCTTTCTAGGCCCACCGGGATTTTTATAAGCTATCCAACCTATTCACTCATCAAAACTATCTCGAATTAATGGACAGAACTTTAGTCAAACATTTCACCAAACATCTAAATGGCATAAGTCAAAACAGCCTTTGTGGCCATGTAATTGTGCACAGCATAATTGTGCAGAAATCTAGACCGTCCAAAAATCAGTGACCCATTTGTAGACGGTGCATAACTAGAAAAGTACACTGAGATGATGATGACACTAAACCATCAGATTTCTCCCTTCGAAATTGGACCACCCACCATTCCACTTTCAACCATCCATTTGATAGCCATCAATTAGATGGAGAGAGAGAGAGAGAGAGAGAGAGAGAGAGAGAGAGAGGGAGGGAGACGGAGAGTGCATGTGTCGCCGCCGGTGATGGAGATCAAAAGAAGGAGAGGAGTAGAGATTGATGGGGGTTTTAGTCGGTGGGTTTGCCAGAGATGAGGGTTGCCAAGATAGGCCGCAAGATGATGCCGATGGTGATGGTTGTCGAAAGAGGGAGAGAGATTGAGAGCGAGAAAGTGAGAAAGAAATCGAGAACGGGAGAGGGAGAGGGAGAGGGAGAGGGAGGGGGAGGGGACGGACGGAGTTAGAGACGGACGATCCTGTCAAGGGATCGTGGGGCCCACCGTGATGTATGTGGTTTATCCACTCGGTCCATTAATTTTGCAACCTAATTTTAAAGCAGGATGCCAAAAATGAGGAATATTGAAGTCCTAGGTGGACCACAAAAAATCAACGGTAGGAACTCAATATCCACTGTTTCCTACGGTGTGGTCCACTTGAACCTTCAGCTGCCTCCGTTTAGGCTCATCACCTAAAAGGAGCTGTCAAAATGGATGAATGGCTTATATAAAACACACATTACAGTGGGCCGCACAGAGCCCCTCATGGATGACATTTTCTTGTAAAAAAAATCTTAATTTGTTTCAAATGGGTGAGTCTCATTCCGTGGGCCCCACCATGATGTATGTGTTTTATACCCACCGTCCATCCATTCTGAGAGATCCTTTTAAGGCATGATCTAAAAAATGAGGTAGATCTAAATCTCAGTTGGACCACACCACAATAAAAACAATAGTGATTGAATGTCCACCATTAAAAACCTCCTAGTGCCCACTTTAATGTTTATTTGACATCCAAACTATTGATTAGGTCATACAAACCTGGATGAAGGGAAGAAATAAATGTGAAGTTAATCCAAAACTTTTGTGGGCCCCAACACGTTTTTAATTGTGGACGTTGAACCAACACTGTTTACTGTGATGCGATCCACTTGAGATTTATATCTTCCTCATTTTTTGGCGCACATCATAAAATGATCTGGAAAAACGGATGGACGGTATGGATGAAAAACATACATGACTGTGGAGCCGATAGAGCACCGAGCAGGTCACTCGTCGATCCGCGTCCATCTGAAATAGGGAGCGGATTAGCTGTTACTCGGGTTAACTCATTAGTGGGTGTTACCCTAACCGTGTAGGGCCCACCTTGATGTATTTTCTATATATCCACACTGTCCATATGTTTTTCCATCTTATTTTAGAAAGTGCTCCAAAAAATTGTGTATATCCAAATTAGAAGTGGGCCATACCAATAAAAGAAAGTGATTAATAACCATTAAAAACTTTTAGTGGGCCACCAAAATTTTAGGTCAACCTGATCTTTCTAATTTCCCTTCATCCAGATCTTCTTAGCATTATTAACAGGTTGGATTGCAAATAAGTATTACTAAAACCTTTTGATGTACCATTTGGAATTTTTAATGATAAATTCCCCGTAATGTGGTCCACCTAAGATTTGGATCTACACTTTTTTGGAATACCATCCTAAAACAGTCGGCAGAAACAGTTGGAAGATATGGATATAATACACATCATTAAGGTGGGCACCACGGTGAGGGCCGCAACGCCTTAAGTGAGGCCAAGGTCTCACCAAATCTACTCTGGGATTAGTGCCACAAAACTTTTAGATCCAAATCTCAAGTGGGCCGGCCTTTTGGACCAATCATCAATATCTTCTTAACATTATCAACAAGTTAGATTGCAAATAAACATTAGCAAAAGTTTATTATGGGTCATATTTAATTTTTAATGGTGAGGCACTCAATTACTACTATTTCCTATGGTGTGGTCCACCATAGACTTGGATCTCCATAATTTTTTGTACATCTTCATAAAATGGTTTAGAGAAACAGATAAATGGCATGGTTATACAACACATCATCAAGGTGGACCCACTTAGGGATAACACCTACTAAACTATGAGTCCGGTAATGCCTAAGGCCCCACAAAATCTTCGGTTTTTTTTTTTTTTTTTTTTTTAATCTCAAATTTTTTTTTTCAAAATCTTGGTTTTTTTTTTAAGCTTAATTTTTCTCAAACAGTGGTAATTTCCTTTAAACTTCTTAACTTTTTTTTTTTTTTTCAAAATCACAAATTTTTATGCGTATTAATGACGCCCATAGTGCATTGCTAATACCTTTAGTGCGAAAGTTTTTAATGCCTCGGTTTTTTATCTACTACCCTAAAATGAGCTGACCAAATGGATGGACCGCATGGATAAAATGCATACATCATGGTGGGGCCCAATAGCTCTGGGCTGGTGCTCAACTCGGGCGTCGCAAATAATTATTTGTGCATTAATGATGCCCACAGGGTGTTGTCAATATCTTTGACACGAATATCTTTGCCAATATCTAACTTTTTTCCCTTCAAAATTATAGTTTTTTTAAACTTCTCAATTCTCTTTTTCAAAATGACACTTGTCTTTTCGAAATCATAGGTTTTTTTTAGATAATTTTTTTTTAATCTCAATTTTTTGTTTTTTTTTTTTTTTTCAAACTTCTCTCTTACTTTTTCAAACTGTTTATTTTTTCAATCTTCTCAAATTATTTTTACCAAAATTCTTAATTTTTTTTCAAAATAGAAAATATCAATTTCTTTCTAAAAATCTCAATTTTTTTCAAACTTCTTAATTTATTTTAAAGTACAAAATCTCAAATATTTTATAAAAATCTCAATTTTTTTACTATAACCTTGATCTTATTCAAATTTCTCAAAAAAAAAAAAATTTCAAAATACATTTTTTTTTAAATCTCAAATTTTCTAAAACATTGTCAATTTTTTTTAAAATTAAAATTCTTCTAAACTACTTAGATTCTTTTTCCAAACGTCAATATTTTGTCAAAATCTTAATGTTTTCTTTAATTTTAATATTTTCAAAATATCTCAAAAATTTTTTTATAAAAACATTTACTTAACGACGGACAGAATTCATCGCAAAATCCCGGCACGATAAAGTGCCCAAACTTCGCCATGACAACTAATTTGCTATGGACCATTAGTGATGAACCTGACCCGTCGTTAAAGCAACCTATTTTTTAGGGAAAATCCATCATAAATTAATGATTTTGGTGTATTTGGGGGGAATGAAAGAAAAGAAAGTTTGAAATTTAATTTATTTCGAGTGGGTAAAAAATTCGACGGCTGTCGAAATTTTCCCCGTGTTAATTTCGACCATACTAATTCGATGGTCGTAGTCGAATTTAGGGCCCTAAATTCGACGACTTTAAACTGTCAAACTTTTCCGCATGTTATTTTTTATTAATAATTCGACGGTTATTACCAGTCGAATTTGAGGCCCTAAATTCAACGGTTTTAGATCGTCGAATTTTCCGCGCATTAATTTCCATTATAATATTTCGACGGTCTTTAGCAGTCGAATTTGAGGCCCTAAATTCAACCGTTTATGGCCATCGAATTTTTACACGCGCTAAATTCGACAGTTATGGACCGTTGAATTGCTTAGCGCTTTTTCACGTAGTGCTATAGCTGTCGGATTGAAGGAAAATCGACGGTTGATGTTTCACCATTGGAGGTCAAGTCTTCTTCTCTGGCGGCAATGCTACTACTAAGGTCATTGCTGGGCTGTATTCATAAAGTTCTTAATGCTGAGGTATATGTAAGATAATCAACCATTTCGTCTTTCTGTTACATCTATGATCGACCCGTTCGCTACCGAGAGGTAAACACAGTCGAACTCGTTTTATTCCTAGTTCATATTAGTTGATAGAAGTTGTTCATAATCCGATGAATGTTTGATTTAGTTCAGCTATTTAGGATTGATCATGATCATATATCCTTGCTCTTGAAGTTCAATATAGTTGAAACTAGTTGTAGCTTGTGCTGAGTTGACTCAACAAAATTCATTGTATCAAGTCTAATCCATTACTATTCATGTCAAATTCATGAGCAATGTTGGGCAGGCACTGGCGGTTGAAGACTTGAGTTTAGTTGTGAATTAATTTAGTAAAATTCCTCTATTAGGTGAGTCTTTCTTGGGAATGCTTATTATTTTGATTCAAATTAGGGCTTGAAATAAGATATAATTTCGGTTTAATCTACAAATTAGTTAGTTGATCATTAAAATGTGGGTCAACCCGACTTGACCCGGTTTAATTTGGGTTGTGTAAGTGTTGGGAAAATCCAACCCGAATTCAATTTGGGTCGTGTTAGGGTTGAGGTGGAAATGACCCGACACGAACTTGACTCAACCCGAACCCGACCCAACCCGACCCATTGCCACCTCTACATTTAACCAATCAAAAATTGAAAAGCCTTCAACAGAAAGTTATTGCACTGGGATGCTAAGTGGGGTCCATCGTGAAGTTTTTTGAGAAATCCACCTTGTCCATCCGTTTGTGGTCTCATTTTAGGCCATGCAACTAAAAATAAGGTGGAACTACAACTCAAATGGGCCACACTAGAGGGAAAACTATGGAAAGAGTTTCTTACTGTTAAAATCTACCCGGGCTCCACCTTGATGTTTATATACCATCCAAACCATTTATAAGTTCATTCCATTGGAATGGAGTGACAATACAAAAAACCTAGCATTGATGCGAAACTTTTGTGGCCATACAAATGTTTCAATGGTGGTCACTGAATTCCCACTGTTTCCTCTTGTGTGGTCCACTTGAGTTGTGGATCTACCTCATTTTTTCATTGCATGTCCTAAAATGAGATTAAAAAAATGGATGGACGGGATGGATTTCTCATAAACATCATGGTGGACCCCACCTAACATCCCAGCGCAGGAACTTCCCACCAATTGGCAAGAAAGTCGCGTCCTCCAAAAACATGTTGATCCCAGCACGATGCTAGTATATATAAACTAGATTACGGATCGTCTGTGTTGAAAGCACATGCAATTCCAGTGCCAGCAATTCTCATTCGCCCACGTCATTTTCAATATATATAAACTAGATTACGGATCGTCTGTGTTGAAAGCACATGCAATTCCAGTGCCAGCAATTCTCATTCGCCCACGTCATTTTCAATATCTCCGGTTCATAAAAGGGAGTAGATTACCCGTGACACCGGGCACAAAGATATCTCTGTGACAAATCCACACCGTCCTTCTGTTTTTGAAGATCACTTTAGGATAGGATTCTAAAAATCATGGAGATCCAAAACTCAGGTGGGCCATACCACACGAAATAATGGTTATTAAACACTTAGTGGTGACAGAAGTTTTGCATCAGGGAGATATTTTTTCCTACAGTTTATCTGAGTGTTAATAATTCTATGAACAGTTTGGATGGCATATAAACATCATGGTCAGCTCCAGGAAGGTTTTAATGGTGTTTCTGCTGTTTTGTTGGTGTGGCCCACCTGAGTTTTGAATCTGCCTAATGTTTTGAATCATGTCCTATTTTTTCCTTTAAAAACAGATGGACACAGTGGATTTGACACAAACATCTGTGTGGACCCCACACGGCCAAGGGCACAGAGATATCTCTATGCCCGGGGTCACAGGTAGGGGGGTCACAGGTAGGGCTGCACATATGCCGGGTTAACCCGCCCAATTCGACCCAGTAGAAACCTGATCCGTCCTAACCTGGTAGAGAAAATGGTCCGGTCCCGGGTGAATGTGGCTGGACCATTTAAATTTAGGTATGGTTTATGGTACACGCCAAACCCGACAGACCCGACCCATGTATACCCGAATCGTTCCGCCCAACTCAAACCACCCTGAAAATTGAAACTTTGATGTGGAGAAAGACGACGAATAAGAAAACGAAAAAGAGAAGGTAGAGAAATCTTCCATCTAAAATTTATAATATGTTTTGAAGTTCAATAAATGATTATTAGTGATATTGTGTAGAGAGAATACTATTTAATACTATTAGAAATGGGTTAAACATTTTTTTTTTTTTTATAAATATACATAGTTAAAAAGAATGCAAATAAGCAAAACTTAGTCCTAACTCGATCTGACCTGACCTGACCCGGTTCAACATATAGGGTTGGATAGGGTTGGGGTTGACCCTTTTGCAAGTAGGGTAGGATTAGGGTTGGGTCATCCCAACCCAGTCGCAACTCGAATCGAAATCCGAACCTTTAAAATATGTTTAGGTTGGGTCCAAGATTGGGCCCTTGGGCCCAACCCGACCCTAACCCGACCCGTGTGCAGGCCTAGTCACAGGCAATCCGCTCCCTTCACAAAATACCCCGAATTTCTCTCCTCCCCAGTACATTGCACGCTACATGGCACAATTTTTAACGTGTGAAACTTCACCGCCCCTCACCATGACCTTTGTGTTACATCCACACCATCCATCAATTTTTACAAATAGGTTGAGATCAAGATTCCAAAAATCAGGTACATCCGAGGCTCAAGTGGACCACACCAAAGAAAGCAATGGGGATTACACAAACTGTCGATTGAAACCTTCCTAGGGCCAAGCGTGAGGCTATCTGACATCTAACCTGTTCATAAGTCCACCCATACCTGGTTGAAGGTACAACATAAGTATCTGCTTGATCAAAGCCATATGTGGCCATAAGAAGTTTTCAACGGTAACATCAATTCCGTTGTTTCTTATTGTGTGTTCCACTTGAGCTTTGGATCTGCCTTGTTTTCAGGCTTATAATCTAGAAAGATATGAAAAAATATATGAATGGTGTGGATCTCGGAAATAAATCATCAGGGGTCCCCATAAATTTCTCACATCAAGAAATTCCGCTGCTTGGTTAGAGAGAAGAAAATCAGACCGGTTGAAATGTGGAGCTTTCGTGGGGCCACAATGATGTATTTATTAGATCCACACTGTCCATCCATTTTTTTTCTATATCTTTTAGTCATGAGGTCGAAAACTAGTCAAATCCAAGGCTCAAGTGGGCCACACGACAGGAAAAAGTGGGAATCGAACGCCTACCATTGAAAACTTCTTGGGCGCCACAAACGACTCTGATCAAGAAGATATGTGTGTTTTCCCTTAATCAAGGTCTGAGTGACCTTATGAAGAGGTTAGATGGCAAATAAACCTCCTATGGACTGTAGGAAGGTTTCAATGTTACTAGTTCAATCCCATGCTTTTTGTTGTGTGGACCACTTGAGCTTTGGATGTGCCTCATTTTTTATCTTATGCTTTAGAATGATCCTAAAAAAATTGATTGACAGTATGGATCTAACAGATAAATCATGGTGAGGCAAGAAATTACACGCAGTAAAAGTGGAGTTGTGTAGCACACAGTCCATACTTGAGAGGGACAATCGGCTTGTTTTGCGAGCTGACGTCATTAGGGTATGCCCCCACCTGACAGCCGAGTACTATGGTCTAATGTAGACTATGTAGTGTGTTTTCACCCTACTAATGTCCATACCCTTGTACCAAAAAAAAAAAAAAAAAATCACTCCCCAAAGCCCCCAAATTCATGCAACGTGGCCCACCTATTTCAGGCTGATTTTTTGGATGTCTATTCATGCTAATGGAGTTCACCTAATTAACAAGTTGGACGGTTCATCAGCACATTTCCCAGGTAGATGTACGCGACAGCTTAGTGGATTTTTCTTTTTCTTTATTACTTATGCTTTTAAATTTAACAGGCGTTGTTTGCACCTGTGCTTCCCTGATCGGAGGTAGTGTCGGAGAGCGGATTAGGTGAGCCCCCGCCTCACGCAAGACAGTGCGGCCCTTACAGTGGGGTTACTGTGGAGCCCACCTTGATGTATGTATTATGTATCCATGCCGTTCATCCGTTTTTCCATATCATTATAGGGCATTATCCCGAAAATGAATCAGATCCAATTATCAGGTGGACCATACCAGATGAAACAGTGGGGGTTGACCATCCTACCATTAAAAACCTCTTAAGGCAAAAATTAATGTTTCCTAGTGTCTATTTACTATCTAATCTGTTGATAAGGTCACATAAGCCTTAATGAAGAGAAAATGCAAATATCAGCTTGATCCAAAACTTGAGTCCCATTAATGGCCGTATGGTCCACTGAATGATTAGATCTTCTTCATGTTTGTCATAATACCCTAAAATGATATGGAAAAATGGAAGGACAGTGTGGATAAAGGATACATATCAAGGTGGGCTCCACGGTAATTCACGATAAGCGCCGCACCGTCTTGCGTGAGGCCGGGGTCTCACCTAATTTGCTCTCCTAGTGTAGACGGTGTTATGGGCTCAAGCCCAGAAGTTCGAGTACTCTTAATATTTATGCTCGTGATCTGTTAGTTCTTATACATGCTCGTGATCCATTAGTTCCTTGTTCTAGGTTAGCATCATACCAAAGTTTTGCAGCAAATACTTGTGACAACTAGGTAGACTTTAAGGGTCCCACTAGGCATGTTGAAAATGTTACCTCTTGGTTTTAAATTTGGCCATGTGTGAGGGGGCATGGATGTGCCAGAACCAATTGTGTGGTTGGCCTTAGAACCGAACAACTTTGACTCTAAGCACTAAGAAGCACTAAGATAGGTAGATACGTTGAACTCGACCATATATGACCAAGACTGAGAAGATCAGTTGCTTATTCAGCTACTCGCAAGATGTTGTTTAAGATAATTAAGCTATTATCAAAGGATAGGGTTTGTCCTCGGAGATGGGTCACACCTTTTCTTTCATTGGAAAGGACATTCAAACACAAAGACAAATAGAAAGGAAATACTTACAGTTGCCCACAAGGAACAACTATAGAGCACATTTCTTAACGAAGAACTTACTTATCATTGAAATAGAACTAAGTCCAGCATATGAGCGTAGACTTGGATTACAGCTACTCTTAAAGTAAGATTTAGATATTGATTATTTTAAGGAATTGGTTATGCTAAGAAACATAAAGGGTAATTGAAATATAGAATTGGTTTGATTTGTTTGATATTAAACTCAATTTACTCCGTTGAAGTCCTTTGTTATTTATAGGTTTTATTTCTTCATGGCTTGATGGTTACAATAACCATTTATGTGCGATCTGGCCCTTTAGATCATTTCTTACTTGCCATGTGTCCTTTCCCATTTGGCCATGTGCCACTCAGTCACGCACCACCTTTGGATGATGTGGCTTCACTCAATCGATGCTAGTTGTACTTCATTAAACCAAATATCTCTATTGATTTTATAGGTGTTGCATACTTCTTATGTAGTAACATGTGTCCTCTCTTAACTAGTTCTTCTAAGAATAGTAAAAATTAGGGTACAACATGTATAAAAAAGCTTGTGGTATGAGTGCATGGGTGTATGGGGGTGTGAGTGCGCGTGTAGAAAAAAAAATCATGTAATAGGCATCCAAGGAGCTACCTAACGTATGGAAACCGCTTGATTTGCATAGAATCCATCCCATCCACCAATTGCATTACTCCTGAACATTAAAAAAAAAAAAAAAAAAAAATCAGCCCAATTCAATCCTTTAGCGGGCCACCACACAAAAAAAAAAAAAAAAAAAAATCTATTTCACGTGGTGTGGCCCACCTAAGCTTTTACAATATTGATATTTTAAGATATTTAACTCCATCCTCATGAAGCACATCGGATAAATGGATTGGATGGCGTATAAACACCATGGCCCCAGCAATAAACTAATTGTGGCCCTAATGTAGAATAGGTTGCTGACTATTTCATGACTCAGATTGATCAAAGGAAGACCGGTCGGGGTTGGAAGTAATCTCGCAATCTAAGATGAGTTACGGGGCATATAATATATGATTTTGGGGTAGCTTGAGCTACTTTAGCCAACCAACCTAGCTATGCCAGGTTACCCATGCCGGATTCGCAAGATTCAACGAGATCGATAGTCATTTACCTAGTTTTAGTTTGATTTTACTATTTATAGTAAGTTTTATTTTGATCATATCTTTTGATCAATACCCAACATAGAAAGGGCTTAGAAAATTTAGTAGAACAACATAATTGCACTGGTTTGAAAACTTTCTATTTTTTTTGCCGAAAACCATGAGTTCTAGTAAGATTGAGAGACTTCTATAAATAGTAAGTTGGGATTTTTAAGAGTTTTAGTTGGAGTCTTTTTTGTGGTTTTTTTAAACTTGTGAGACTTGTCAAACTCAGACGTAACCAAGAGTTTTAGTTCTAGTTGGAGTTAATACTCTACCTAGGGCTTAGTTTCTTATTTATATGTATTGTAATTCCATTTTTATCATTCAATCAATTATTTTATAGTTTTATTATAATTATTTTATTTTATTTTTTCTCGTGATTTGAAAACTACCCGTCCATCTGTTCTCCAGCTCATTTTAGGTGTTGAGCCCAAAATCGAAGCATATCAAAAGCTCAAGTGGACCGAAATAGTGGGAATAATGATTTTAACCTTACTAGGTTTGATAGTGATATTTATTTATCATCCAATCTGTTCATAGGATCACACAAATATGGATGAAGGGAAAACACAAATATCATCTTGATCTAAAACTTCTATGGCTTCCAAGAATTTTCCAATGGTAGAAGTTCAGTTCACACTGTTTCCTGTAGTGTGGTCCACTTGAAATTTGGATTATGCTTAATTTTTGGGCTTGAGCCCTAAAATTATCCGGTAAAATAGATGGACAGAGTGGATAGAATACATAAATCATGGTGGGCCCCACAGAGTTTACTCGTACATAGCAGGAAAAAAAAAAACAAAAACAGAAACAGTAAAAAAAAAAAAAAGAGTACGCAATCCGCGAGAAAATTTTTTGCCACACCCACTCGTCCAGCTACACTAGCTACAATGGCTACACCGGGTGTAGCAATGACCTCACCATTATGTATGTTATGTATCCAAATCGTCCATCCATTTGGAGAGATCATTTTAGGACGGGACACAAAAAATGAGGTAGATCCAAAGCTCAAGTGGACCTAACAAAGAAAATAGTAGGAATTGAACGCTGACCATTAAATCCTTATTGAGGCTACTGGAGCTTCGGATCTGCCTATTTTTTATATCGTACCCTAAAATAATCTCACCAAATTGATGGACGGCGTGGATACAACACATACATCATGGTGGGGTCATTGCTACACCCATCGTAGCTAGTGTGGCTAACGCATGCGTGTAGCAAAATTTTTCTCGCAATCTCCCGCCGACCAAAACGGGAGCGGATTGTCTGTGAGTCTGTGACCCTGACCGAAACTGTTTGCGGCTCATAGAGATGTCAGTGACAAATCCACTCCGTTCATCTGTTTTGAAAGACCACAATAGGACGGTTTTATAAAAATCAGGCTGATAAAAGACTCATGTGGGCCATAACACACGAAACAGTGGGGATTGAACGCCAGGCGGTGATAGAATTTTTGTGTCGATATTTTTTTCTACATTTTATCTGAGTGGTAATAATTCTATGAACGGTTTGGATGGAATATAACCATCATGATCAGTTTCAGTATGTCTTCAATGGTGGACGTTGCTGTTCCCACTATTTTGGTGTGGCCCACCTGAGCTTTGGATCTCCCTGATTTTTAGTTTCCTGTTCTATTGTGGTACTTCAAAACAGATGGACAGATTGGATCTATGAAGGTCATCTCTGTGAACTCCACACAGCCCCAGGCACAATGACATCTCTGTGCCCGGGCCACAGGCAATCCGCTCCCGGACCAAGGTCGCGACCTGCGTGCTTGTTGGTGTCTGGAGAACTCTGTATGCCATACGAATTAGGCAGATCAAATCTTCAAGTGTAAAACTGGCCAAAGAATGCTTACCATTAAAAAATTTCTTAGGGGTTACGAAAGATTTGGAGCAAGCTAATATTTGTGTTTTCCCTTCATTTAGGCATGTGTGACCTAATCATCAGGTTAGATAGCAAATAAACTGTATGTGTTTTCCCTTCATTCAATCACCACTGTTTCCTGTGGTGTGGTCCACTTGAGATCTAGATCTGCTTCATTTTTTTGGCTCATTCAGTAAAATTATTTGGAAAAATGGATGAATGGAGTGGATAAGACACATACATTATAGTGGGCCCACTTTCCAGCACCGACCACTGTATACTTGGATGTAGTCTAGTGTGCTACACACCGGAATCGTCTACAACCCCCGTCTTACGCAGTGTTAAGTATGTGGTACTGAATCACGTTTAATATGAAAAATCTACTCCGTCCATCAAGTGAGAACCATTTAGTTACAAGTGATTAACAGTTTTGATGAAAGGTATACACCATGGTGGCCTCACACAGCCGACATACCATTGTTCCATGTGGTATGACTCGTATGAGTATTGGATGTAGCTGATTTTTGCTCTTAGGACCAAACATGGATGATAGAATCTGACAGACGGAGCAGATTTTCCATAGACAAAATGGCGGGCCCACAGAACTTGTGTGTTTTATGCAATGTGTTGCAAGGATTCCAACCAAGTAGAAAGTTGAGAAAGAAGCGGAAATAAAACCAACTATTTATTGCAAAATCCATTAAAGAATCGTATTAGTGTTGAAAACCCTTGCGAAGAGAATAGAGAAGAAGATGGAATTCGAAAAGGAAGAAAGAGATATTCTCAGCTCTTTGCCAAACGGCATTCTCTCCTCTATAATCTCCTATCTACCTCTCCATTAAGCTATCAGAACAAGCATCCTATCTCGAAGATGGGCACATACATGGTGGGGTTCCATCACTTACCTCAGCATCGATCTCCATTCGATGAACTGCCGTTCAACCACAGCCTCATCTGACTCTCAGTGGATTGAAAATGTTAATAAATGGATTAGCATTGTCGACAGCATACTTGGACGCTGTCAAGGATCGATTCGGGACTGCCAGATTGAGTGTTGTCCGCCGCCGAGATTCAACTGCCGGGCCAATAATCTGATCACCCATGGTGTGATGGAAAGATTGGTATTGAGCTATGAACGGTGGGCCAAGATTCTGACCCGTGGTGGGATCGAAAGGTTTGTGTTCAAGGGTAACGATGAAGAAGGCAAGGTGCCTTGTAGCATTCTCAACTGCAATTCCTTGAGATTCTTGCAACTGCACTTCTTCCCGTTGGGGCCCAAATCCTTATTCAATGGTTGTAGAAATCTAAGGGCCTTAACGCTTGTGAATGTAGAGCTTACAGGCCATCACATCTGCGATGCCATCTCGAGATGTGTACACTTGGAGAGGTTGGATTTAATGTATTGCACTGTTAGGGAAGATCTCACCATCCATGCATGGAATCTTGAGTATTTATATCTGTGGCTGGATGAGCCCAAGAAGGTGGGCCTAGACATCGATGGTCCAGATCTCACTGACATAGCTATGCAGGCTGATGGGAAGGTGAAGAGCCTTTGTGTCAGAGCTCCCAATCTACGGTCCTCTTGTGTCAACATGTCCACGCGTACGACTGAAGAAACCCAAATGATGTCATATCAGATCTGGTCCTCCCTTCAAGAAAAGATGAATACTTTTAAACTGTGCAGTCTATCAAATAAGAATATTCTTGAATTGCAAGGCAGATCGATAGAGGTAAACATAACAGAATAATACATTCACCAATCAACTATATTTCCTTTTTTTTTTTTTTAAGATATACACAATCTTTGTATCTTTGTGATCCTTATCACGTCCTGTAAAACTCTATAAATTCAAGTGCTTAGTCTTTGTATTTGTGTTCGTCCAACATCTATTGTGTTAATATTTAGAATCCAAGGATGTAAATTTAATCTCTTCTTCTTCTTCTTCTTCTTCTTCTTTTTCCATAGGTTTTGGCTGCAGATAATTTGTCACGGTGCCTTCCAACTCCATTCAATATGCTAAGAAAATTATCAATTCAAGTAAATTTGAAATATCAAAGGCATGCCTACGTTGTCAAGTTCCTACTTAAAAGATGTCCTTGCATTCGGGAATTGTCTGTGGAGGTAAGTCCCCTTCTAGTTTTTTATTTTATTTTTATGTGTGCATACCCTCACACCCACACACTCTACACACACACCCTCACACCACAACGGATGCTTGAACCCATGACCTCGTGTTGAAACTCTTGTTAGTCTACCACTGCGGCACTACAACAGGTGCCCTTCCAGTGTAGTTACTTTCAAGGAAAGCTAATTGCAAGCTTTCAATTCCATCTTCGAAGTTGAGGCAATAGATATGAGCTGAGCCACTTAACAAAAGTATTACAATGTAGCTGATAATGAAGTGAATTTCTTGATAAAATAGAATCCCACTTTTAGCTAAATGTTGTTCTTCCTTAGCTCTGTTACAGTACGTTTCGATAAGCTTAGATTAGTTCTTGTATACATAGGCACGACTACATGGTATAAGAGGCTAGAGTATATGTATGTATAACTGTATACATAGCCATGAATATATCTACTGGATACTAATCTAAAGGTTATCCTAATCCACTATATCAACCTCTAGGCGAATGAAGGCGTGTGCCAATTCATGTTGGCCGTTAGAGGAAGGGTAAAGAACAAGATTCAAATTTTACATAAGACTGCGAAGTTGTTGATTGGGCGGACATTATTTTATGCTAGAGCACATTCACAGTGGACTGATGTTATTTTAAGCTAGGATACAACTCCCACTAATGCATTTATTTTTAATTCTAACCTTTCTCCTCTTGCCACTCATCCATCTCAAAATCCTCATTCCAACTATACTCATTCTATGAACAAGTTGTTATTTAACTGTTCGACATTCAGTCTGCATGGTCCTATAGCTATCATCATTGTCATATTCTAAACCTTATCTCAACTAATTAGGTCAGCTATACAAACCTGTTTTGCCATACTACTTTATCAAGGATGGCAAGTATTATATCTTTACTATATAATTTTCCTTTTAGGTTAAGTGGTACACGATGAATTATTTATCTGGGTGCATGTTAGACCCCCATTAAACCAGCTCTAGTACATTTTCACATGCCAAAATAAAAGTTAGAACATGACAATGTCATTTTAATTGGATTCATGATAAAAATTATGACATAAGTTTGACGCTGACTGCCAACCTAATGCAATCCTGCTCCTTTATCTAATCTTGGGACTGTCAATGAGAGCACAAGTGCAATGTAATAGATTATTACATAAGTTGATTACCATCAAGCGTCATCTAATAGTCTAGCACATGTTGACCACAATCAACAACTTCATGGTATTTTTTTCATTGAAGGATTTAAATGAGTTCATAATACATAGGTTTTATAATCTAACAGTCCTAATGTTCTTCTTGCTTCTCCTTAGCTCAATGACAAGCATATTAAGAATGCAAGTTATTCGGAAGAACCCTATCCTGAATATTGGGATGTTGATGAGCCATTTTGCTGTCTCGACGCATGCTTGGAGGATGTATGGGTGAGCAATTTCATGGCATTTGATTGCGAGGTGGAGTTTGCAAAATTTATCATGGCTAATGCTCGAGTGCTCAAGAGAATGTCTATTATAGGGCATAGCCTTTGTCACTATCGGAAAGATGCCCTAACAGAAGCGGCGAAGGATTTAATTTCATCACAAAAGGCTTCTTCATATGTATGTTTAAACTTGAAATTTTGACATTTGAGAATTGGTACATTTAATTTCATTGCAAAAGGCTTCTTCATATGTATAAATTTGAAAATTTGACATTAGAGAATTGGTACATTTAATTTCATTGCAAAAAGCTTCTTCATATGAATCATGGAAGCATACTAAGCTTGCGAGCAAAAGAATCTAATGTGGAAGGAGTGTACTACAAAATTCTCACTTCATACGTGTGCTAACGAACATGTTATGCTGCACAAGCAGCCTCTTCATCGAGATTTCCAATTCTTACAAATATGGCTTATGATCTGATAATCTTGACCATCAATCTGCTCCATATCTTAGATGAAATTAAAATGCTGAATAACATCAACAACCAATCTGGGGACCTTTTCAGTTGAATATGCACTACTGTTGTGTTTTCCTTCTTTGCCCTCCATCTGTAGGAGGCAATATAATTACATTATCCAAGATATTCTAGGTCATAGTCATGCACTAGTGGTTTGCATGCACAATAACTAATCAAACCTTTTTCCACGAGTCCACTCATCGCTAAAAACCTCAAACTCGTCGCAAAAGGCTTTCAATGATGAGTGTTGCTCGTTGCTAATTTTATCGCAAATATGACGTCACAAATTATATTTAGCGACGAAAATACCAACTCATCGCCAATGAGTTAATTATTTGCAATGACCTAATAACTTGTCGCAAAATATAGCTAATTACCGACAAGATGAAACTCGTTGCTGATAAAGATGTTTTGCGATGAGTCACTCATCGCTAAACAATTTAAGCTCATCCCAAAAGCAGTTTTGTGATGAATGTTGCTCGTCGTCAGTTTTTTCGTAAATACAGTGTCATAAATTATATTTAACGACAAAAACACCAACTCGTCACCAATGAGTTAATTATTTGCAACGACTTAATAACTTGTCGCAGAATATAGCTAATTAGCTAAGTTGACATGTTGCCATTACATGTTGTAAAACGTCGCTAAAGATGAGACTCATCGCTAATAAAGACATTTTGCGATGTGTCCAGTTGTCGCTAAACATGGAACTCGTTGCCAATAAAGACTTTTTGCGGCAAATCCACTCGTCGTCGTGAATTATATTTATTTATTAGCGACAAGTAAAAGTCGTCGCTAATAAAAATATTTTTTTTACTTTATTTTTATTTTTTTTATGTTTATTCCTGTTTGAACCAATTTATCCAACAAAATAACCTATATCAATCAATATTCATCATCATCTATTAAAATATAAAAATAATTTAATTAAATTAAAAATAATTCTTTTTTAAGATAATTAAAAATAAATTTATAATTATCCTGAACACATAAAAATATGTCTAAATTGTCCAAGAAAAATCAATAAAATAAAAAAAAGAAGCGCAAATCCTCGATAATGCGGTGGGGCCAGGAAGATAGCACTAGTCTGTAGAAAAATTTGCAAAATAATTGAAATAAATTATGATTAGTAACTATTCTACACTAGAGAATTTAAATGTAACATTCAACTTACCACTGAGAATGTGATTGGAGAAGCTGCGACATGACAGCACGCACCATCTCTTCCAACTGAGCCTGTCGTGTCTGCATATTATTTATCGTCCCTTCTATTACCCGCGCCTCAGTCCTGGCTCAGCCGTCGTTGCCTTTGCCTGCTCGGCCCTCTTTGTAGTCGGGTGTCATAGCTGCTGGAGTTGGAGATTCAAAATACAAATAATACAATTCAAAGCGCATAAATAAATAAATGACAACATAAAAAGAAAAGATTGAACATGAAGAAAATGACTTTCATTTACAATTTTTAAACTATCAAACAAGCTAAAACTTACACGGCCATTTCATGTATCATCATCACTACATAGAAGTGCTACATCGTCATCCCAGTCATCTCCACTATCACTTTCATTATCATTGATAAAATTTTATCGTCTTCAATATTTATCTCATTGGCATCAACATACTTTGGGCCCATGTCATCCCTAAGCAATATGTCGACATTATGATTGTCATCTTCGACAGTGCCATCAACCCCGTATGACGTTCCTGGATCTTCATCTTCCTCCTCAACTTATTCATCTTCCTTCACCTTTGAAAAATTATACCAGTTTTTAGGTGGTGCCCTTAGAATGACTTGCAAATTGCCTTTTAATTTAGTGTTCTTGAGGTAAAAAACTTGCTCAACCTGAACAATTAGTACAAACAGGTCATCCTTATACCATTTACAAGAGACATTAATGATCGTGAAATACAGGAGACATTAGTTTTCATAGTAAAGGCTAGTCATGCCTGTGACAAATTTTAGGTTATTCCTTTTTAAAGAGTTTGTGGATGGTCTAGTAGAATTTGGTCGGCTAGGCATATGGTGTGAAACTATGATACTTTGATCATTCGAAAAGTTGGAGTCTCTATTTTGGATACTCAAGTAAGGTTAAGGAAAAGGAATTCCCATTCATGGGACCTCAAATACAGATCTACTAGGATTTAGAAATTTTAGAGTTGTTAGATATTTACAATTTACAGTGAATGATACTAATTAGGTTTCCTTGGTCCAAAAGTAAGCAGCTCATCTTGTACAAGGAACCAACTAAGAATGTTTTTACTCAGTGAGGTTTCATTGGTGAAGTTCAGTTTATGCTGAAATAGGTTTTAGGTACCATTTATGCAAAATGTTGAGTATGAGCTAATGGCATTCTAGGTAATGAAATAGTTCACCACTTAAATGAGTTATTATTTGAAACAATTAACCCATACACTATTTAAGTATCAGTTTTGCATATGAAGCATCTCATTTAGCAAATCTAAGACTTTAACATTACTACTCAATCCAAGTTCATAAGGAGATCTAAGCATGCATTGCAAGAGGCCTTATTGAATATAGGTTTATAACCTGTACAGACCAAATTGGTCATCTTTATTGTTAGTGCACTTTTCGGTGGCATACTGGTGCACCTTATTTGTCAATTATGTACGTCGGTGAGTCTAGGTATTGGTTGAGCCCAAAGAAGATGAAGATCAAAGACTCAAGTGGACTTGCTGCATCAAGGAAGAAGAATCAGGTAAATAAGATGCCTTAGTGAGCCAAAACCTTTGAACCTAAACCAAAACCAAACCTGTAGATGACATGACCCAATAGGTGTACTTTTAACTAGTCATCTTAGAATGACCTTAGATGTCCCAAAAGACCCCCCAAAGGAAGGCTTAAGAGGTGCATGAGCTTTTATAAAAATACAATACAAAATAACAGATCTCATGAGGCGTGCGATCGGTCGCAAACCAGGCGAGACCCGTCGCCCAAGGGCCTAAATAGGTCATCAAGTGACCCTGACAATTAGATAGGTTGCTGAAAATTACGACCTGTCGCAAACCATTTACGATCGGTCGCTAGACCCTTGCGACTAGTCGCCTGAGGCCCATTTTAGGTTAGCAAGCAAACTTTGAGCTTGGCCTAAATTTGACCAGTCATAATTCAATTGCGACTAGTCACTGGCCCTCTGCAACCGGTCGCCTGAAGCATGCAACTAGTCAACAGTTAGCCATTGGCTGCTGTTTTTTAGTTGTTGGAGCTTTTACTCTATATATATGCAGCTCATTTTTTGGCATTTGTAGGGAGAATTTAGTGCATTAGAAGCCACCTACATTACCCAGATCATTAGGCTCTAATCCTATCCATACTCAAGCAATCTTCCTTATGATTCATCACAACTTGGAGCATTGAATAGCTCAAAAGAAGATGTGCTTGCTCTCTCTTAATCTTTAAATGTTTTAGACACCTACACGATAGGTAAATCCTTTGTCTGAACCTTTCTAGAGATCCAAATAAGTGAATCCTTCTAGGCTTACAACATATAACTAGTTATAGAAGATTCACCACCTCCCATCACCTTGGTCGTCTTAAAAAAGATCATATGCAAGACAATTGATTATTGGAGCTGAGGCATTGGTAACAAATCGGCAACAATATCGGGGGAGCAAAACGGAGATGATTGAAGCATGAGAGAGCGGAGATCAAACAACCCAAGCGGCGCTAAGAAAGGGACTCAATCCAACAAGTAGGTAGATCCTTTCTCTGAACCTCTCTAGAGATTTAGATAGGTGAATCCTTCTAGGCTTACAACATGCAACTAGTTATAGAAGATTCACCACCTCCAATCACCTTGGTCATCTCAAAGAAGATCATATGCAAGACGATTGATCATTGAAGTTGAGGCATTGACAACACATCGGCAACAAGATTAGGGGAGAAAATGAGAGATGATTGAACCACGGGAGAGCGAAGATCAAACAACCCAAACGATGCTACGAAAAGGACTCAATCCAACAAGTAAATGTCAAATTGTAGGAGTCCAGTTGCACTCTTTCTTTATGGATGTTGAGTGTGAGGGTTTGGAATCAAACTCGACCAAGTCTCTAAGAGGAGCCTCCGGCGGGAGTGCACACTAGGTTCTTAAGTAGGACCGAAAGGTTGGGAGAAACATTGTCAAACTCTTGAATTGGATGGAACTCGTAAACATCTAGGTTGAGAGATGAACTGTAAAATCTCTGTAATAGGTTGGGAGGAACCTTGTCAAACTCCTCGGTAGGGTGGAACTAATTTAAAGCACCTAGGTTTAGAGGAACCTGATTTAAACTCCCTTAGTGAAATCCAATCTCAAAGGATGAGGACGGCAACCAGGAGTGGAGTAGGGAAACCGAACCACTATACATGCTTGTATTTGGGATTGTCATTTGAGCACATTGTTATTCTAGCGTTATCTTTTAATAGTTAATTATATGAATGCTACAATAGAATGTATGCTATATACTTAATAGGAAGATTCTCGTGCATAACTTATAGTTTCACATTCTAGACTAGATGTATTAGTATATCATTTGTAGTCTAGACATTGCTCATAGATTAATTGTTTGCTCATATATCATTTATAATCTATGTTCTTAGGCTGGTCTGCTTAATTACATATCTTTTATAGCCTTTGTGATTGGATCCACTTAAGCTTGGAAGGTAAATGTTTTTGCTTAACTAGTTTAATTGCTAATTAATTTAAGTTAGGCACAAGTTTTTAAAGGATTTAAAAGAGTCTTAATCCCCCCTCTCTAAGACTTAGCCGTAGTTCTAAACTTCACAAGCTTTTGCGTTTACCAAAAGATACAATTTCATTTATGTCATTGATTTATCATACAAAAGCAAACCTGGCTAGAGGAAAAAACAAAGGTCTTGGTTTTAAAAAGTTCAGCCAGGGGCCGTAAAACAAACCTGGCAACACCATGGGAAGTAGTACAGCCATAATGGACTAGTAAGCTTTTACACATGGAGAAGTCTATCCTGCAACTAGTTGAGGTGTGAATCCCACCATGGTGTCTACACAACATCCAACTAGTCTGACATGGTTTCCCTATAATGAAAATTGGATGCACAAGGCATCATGCAGATCCAACCATCAAAGTGGGCTTACCAAGTGAATTTCAAGGTTTTTCTTTTGGGACTGGTGGTCCCTTTTTTCATGTGGTCCACATGATCATTATTGGCATGATTTTTGGGCCACAAAGCAATCTTGTTGGAGGGATTCGACAATACACACACTACAGTGGGCCCAACATGCAGCTAGTTGCACTTTTTTTCATCTACAACCAGTAAAGTCATGGTGCAAGCACTTGAACCTCTCTTCAGAACATGGAAAAGTGTTCAATGCTTTGAAACCATATTCATGCCTGCTGAATGGCAGGTGGGGCATTTGGATGGGTGTTTCCATGTTAAGCACAGTTTGGAAAAATCTGGGGTGAGGCCTGCTGAGCTAAGGATTCAGAGAAATATAGCAATGTTGCAGCCAATGTTTTAAGTATCGACGATATCGGCCAATATATCCCACGATATATCTTGTATCCCACCTGTGCGATACGAAACACGCAAGTAGTGCGATATATCCCACATGTTCGATCTGATGAGCATTTTCGATTTTTTATGTTTTTTTTCTGTAAATCATATTAAATCAATGTCAAATTGTTACAAATTTGTATGAAAAATCATGAACTGGGAGCTTCAATTTCGAGATTGGGAGGAAATGGGCCAAGTTGCGGGAAATTGAAAAAAAAAAAAAATCCAATTTCTCGAAAATTGGTTGCAATCTGTGTCCAAACATAAAATCAAACGTGTATGTAATATGATCTAGTAATTCTTCTTTTCTTTTGAATGTATTGCTTGTGTATCCACACGTCTTCTTACATTTATAAATTATATGAATAGACTTTTAATATACTTGCATCAATTCAGTTAGACGGTGCATAGATTAGGACCCCATACATAGAAAACCTATTATGTGCACTTGTTTTTTGGAATGTTTTAATTTTTAAGTGTGTATTGATCTCTTTTTTTAATAATTATTGAAGTTTCATTAAAAATTCGACCAATTTCCCAATGTTTCCCCATGTTTCCAACAACAGCGATACATTACGCGATACAACCGATACATCCCATGCGATAACCGATACATATTTGTATCCCAAGGGTGCGATACGTAACGCGATACCGATATTTCAAACACTGGTTGCAGCACACCTAGACTTCCTAATGTCACCACTTGGAAGAATACAGATTCTAATCCTAACCCTGTCAGCAAAGAGATTTTGCTTCTTCCTGTTCCTAAAAAGTCCAAGCTGAAATTCTTCTTGCAAACAAAAACCCAGTTCATAACCATTCAAACACGCCATTGACTCTGGTTTTTTTTTTTTTTTCTCTTTCTTGTAAAGCCTCAACACAACACAGAAACTCTTGTAGTAGGGGGTTTGGGAGTGCTTGGGTACCAAGACTTTATTTTTGTACTAATTTCTCTTGATTATAGGAACAGGATTAATGACATGTCTAGCTCGGAGGGACGCAGATTGTGTCCTTCCTCACTATGGACGCAAAGCGTCCAAACTAATCAGCTGAGGGGCCCATCATGATGTATCTGCTTATCCACGCCTTCCATCCCTTTTTTAAGATCATTTTAGGACATCATACCAAGAATGAGGCATGTCCAACGGTCAAGTGGACCACACCAAATAGTGGGCTTTGTAGCATTAAATGCAAGAGTCATCTCTGGTGTGGTCCATCTGACCGTTGGACATACCTCATTCTTGATATCATGTCCTAAAATGATCTTAAAAAAGGAATGGAAGGTGTGGATAAACAGATACATCACAGTGGGCCCCTCAGCTGATCAGTTTGGACGCTTTGCGTCCATACTGAGGAAGGACGCAATCCGTGTCGGAGAACCACAATACTGTCTAGACTTTACTAACCGTACATGTGGCAGCAGTATGAATCAGGACAATCATGATTTTGGGTCCTAACTTTGATGGCCCAAAGTTGAAAAGCGACAACAATCATCCTATCAGTTTCTTCGTACCAATGGTATAAAGCAAAGACGGTCAATAACATACACTCAGTGAGGATAACTACAGAAAATGGATTGAAGGAATTAAATGGTCTGTGTTGTTTTTTTAACAGTAGCCATCTATGTTACCTCCCTCAATCAAGATACCTTGACTCAATACCCTGGTTTCATGTCATCATACACTGACCCAATAATCTCCCCATCCCCCCCCCCCCCCCCCCCCAAACAAAAAAAAAAAAAAAGCCTAAAACAGAATTTTAGATCGGTTTAAGAAAAGGGGATATTCAAATGTATTGGTACCAATGCTACAGAACTTTGATTGCTTTAATTTGGCAATTAATGCAAACCATCTGTCTAGTGGACCGGCTCTATAGGATGAGCCATAGCCCAAAAGTCCCAACAATCAATTTTTTTTTGGATGGTCAATAGAAGTTCAGAACAGCCCAGGAAAGATTCAATCACTTGAATGGTTTGGAATAGGAATTGCTGCGACTTTGACTGGTGGCCCATACACGAGTTGGAAAATCAGTCGGCCAATTCATATGGATCAAGATGTTGATCTTATCAAATGAAGGACTGATGACATTTGCAAGATGGTAATTGATACACATTGGATCCAGCCTGTGGACAAAATCAATTAAAACGAATGAAATGCTTACTCATGTTTGAGGATTTTCTCAGAAATCCTATGAACAGGCGACTTGCAAATCTTCTGGAACTGGGTGTTTTTCAGTATCTCCACAACATCTGAATTCCTCCGGACCTTGTCTCATTCTTTCTCCCCTGAAGCCAAGTGACTGCAGACAAAGGAGAAGCTTGTTTAATGCAAAGACATGCTCACAGATATACACCCCTGCAGCGAAAAAAAACCATGTTTGGGTAAATATGAAGCAGATTTGGAGATTATGACAAATTCAACAGGTTTCCACAAATCCAATGGTTGCATATATAGGGAGCGATCTTGGAGCATATCTTTGCAAATTCTCTGAACTCTAGTTCCTGCATAACAAGGCACATAGATTTATGAGAATGCAAACCAAACACTGCCACATCACATCTAGCTTCATCAGACCATTAAAAGTACTTTTTTCCAACCAAAATTGGCTGCTTGGAATATAATGTAAATTCCCATGATGGTCAGCCTTGTACTGGGTACAATTGTTTGAATGAGGTGCCTATCAACGGATAGCAGCATGATCCGCGAAAGTTCTCCATTTGGGACATCCTTTCATGTGTGAAAAAAGACCAACAATCAGGAATAGCTGATCGTATACATGCCATGGTTCAAAAAAAAAAAAAAACACTAATAGCCATAACCAAACTGCCCTAGAGTATTATGTACACAACACTATAATGGAATATAAATGACATCGATTTCTTTCCTTAAACACCATTTCTCTTTAAATAATAACTTCCATATGAAAGAAAACTCCATTGGCCATAAAAAGATTGCAATTGCTGATATAACAGGCATTCGGGCATTTCCTCCATTTGTCCATTATATGCGAAACACTCGTTATAATGGCCATCGGCATTACATAATCATAGCCAGTCAAGGTATCCCAAAACGGTTACGATACGGCCGTATCGGCCGATACGTAAAGGAAATGGTGGTGGCCGTTACGCGTTACGGGGTCGTAACGGCCGTAACGGCCGTTACAGAAAAAATAGGCCGTAACGGCCCCGTAACGGCCGTTACGGGACCGTTACTGCCCCGTAACGGACCGTTACAGCCCCGTAATGGTCCTGTAACGGTCCCGTAACGGTCATGTAACTGTTTTCTTCAGAAAATAAAAAGGAGCCGTATCGGCCGATACGGGGTCCGTAACGGCCGTTACGGCCCGTATCGTAACGGTAACGGTGGTGGCCGTTACGGCCACCGTTACCGTTATGGAACACCTTGTAGCCAGTATTCGCAGTATCGGTATCGCATTACGTTTCGCACCCTTGGGATAAAGATATATATCACGTATCGGTAGGGAAATATCGGTTGTATCGCGGAATGTATCGCACTTTTTGGGAAACATGGGGAAACATTGGGAAATTGATTGAATTTTTCAATGAAACTTCAGGGATTGTTAAAATGGACCTCAATACACACATTTAAATCATAATATGTAAAAAAAAAAAAAAAAAGTCCAAATAATGGAGTTCCTTTGTAAGAGGATACTAAGCTATGCGCTATCTAACTGAACTGATGTGATGTATTATTACTTACATAATAATTTTTATTTTGACTTACGAGTGGATTCACAACTGTTCGAAGAGAAATTTTCGAAAAAATTCATAATTAAATATTTTTTAATTAATTAGTAACTAAAAAATTAATTAAATATTCTCGATTTTGGGAAAAAATGTTGCCAATCAATAGATCAGCTCTCCTACATCATTAAAATGCTGTTTTTAATCCAACATTGCAAGTAATTTGGGAGGAATTGAGAAATTTCGAATTTCCCCCAATTTCCCCCAAATCGGGCCACATACACTCAAATCATGAAATTGGAGTGTATGTGATGTATAATTACTTACATAATAATTTTTATTCTGACTTACAAGTGGACTCACAACTGTTACAAAATAAATTTCCGAAAAAAAATTCATAATTAAGTATTTTTTAATTAATTAGTAATTAAAAAATTAATTAAATATTTTCGATTTTAAGGGAAAATGCTGCCAATCAATAGATCAGCCTTCCTACATCATTATAATGTTGTTTTTTTATCCAATATTGCAAGTAATTTGAGAGAAATTGAAAATTTTCTAATTTCCCAAAATTTTCCCCAAATTGGCCCCCATATCTCAAATCTCAAGTATTTCAACTCATTTGAAACAACTTGTAGTCGAATTAAACGGAAAGAAAACGAGATTGGAAGAAAAAATACTCACCAAGTTTGATATTGGGCCACCTTTGGATTTGCTTCGAAAGCAAAGGTTTCCTTTGAGATTCTTGTAATGGAAGCTCCATAATCTTTTCAAAATCAAGTTAGCTAGGAGAAATTTGAGAAAAAAATAGGACTTTCCCAAGTTTTTTCTCCAAAAAACCCAAAAAAACCCAACAAAACCTAACACTCCTGCGCGTCTGACTAATACCTGGACGATATCGTCCAGGTATCGACAATATTTGGAACCCGCAGTAAAAAAAAAACGATATTTTGCTGTTATATCGTGCGATATTATCGATATCGTGCGATACACAAGAGTCTGGCCAAATCTATGTTATTACTGGGCGGGTTTTTATCGCTGGCTACCGATATCGATAATATCGGCCGATATTATCAATACTGCAATCACTGATCCTAGCCTCCCTTGGTCATTATATACAAATAACATGGTCTACAACATTCAAGAGGTCAGGTATGGTACCATGCTAGTTCTAAAATCATATTTCTAACATATAGAAAAACAAACAAATCAAAAACTTCAGTGCAGTAAATACTAAGTAGTGAAAGCTAGGAATTCATAAAGAGAACAAATTGCCATACATCATGCCAACCAAGGCTCACATAATTGCCTCAATGAGACATCCTCTCTGATTCATTAAATTGCATTCTCTAATTATAATAAGAAATCATGACATTCCAGGAGACAAGATTCGGTTAGGGAATTTCATCGAACACTTTGGGAGCGTCTACCATGGCAGCAGATCTACAGTAGCAATCAGGTTATTGGTGTGAAGTTCAATGCTCAAACAGAGAATAAGAAAGTGAAGGAAATGTAAACTGTCCAAACTATAGGTAATTGCATACATGGCAAGCAATAGCTAACAACCGCATCATCTACCCTGCTACAAACATCACAACTAAAGAAAGAACCTCATTAAAGAAGCTTACAACAGAAAATCAAAATCCTAGACCACATTGTAAAACGAGTGTAGCTCCGAATGGACATCAAATGGGCGGTTAGAAAAAGGAAAATAAAAATAAAAAATCAAGGTCAAGGGTCTAAATCAAATGGGGGAAAATCAGTTGGTGAAGACTGAAGAGCCAGTTCGGTAGACGCCGTTTGGTTATCAAGACTAGCAGAAAGAAATATTGTCTCTGATACATGAACTCATTCTTAATAAGCGTCCACCAAACAAGCCCTAAGATTATTCAATATATGTGATTTTTTGAGCTACCACTCCATCCATGATTCGGTCCAAAGCCAACAACTTCGACAATCTAGATTGACGATGCCATGTTTGCCGCACATATGTTGCCAATGGATTGAAAAAGCCAATTAATATATTTTACAGAAAAAAAAAACAGAACGGTAATCTAAGCATAGAAAAAGAGATTATCTGCAAGTACAGGAATGCCATTTCAGAGAAATGGTAATCCTTCACGCGCCCTTTTCTACTTGGCCTGTGTGACCAATCCCAGGTTGTGTAAGTACCTTGCTCTACACGCGCGTGTAGAACTAACATTTCTCTGTGATCTTTCATTAGGGTTCTCGAGGTTGGGGAAATACCTCATAAACGGACGCGGATTGCGTCCAATCTTCCGACCACATCGGTGTAGGTGCCCACCGTGATGTATCTGTTTATCCTCGCCGTTCAACCCTTACCTAAGACCATGTTTTGGTATGGGCTAAAAATGAGTCATATACAACGCTCCACTGAACCACACCAAATAGTAAGTTGGGTTGCATTAAATGCACATTAAAGGCACAAATCATTAATTTGAGTATTAAATGTAAGAGTAATCTCCGGTGTGATCCACTATAACATTGGATTCGCCTCATTTTTAAGCCCGTACATTATCATGATCTTAAAAAAGTGATGGACGGTGTGGATAAACCGATACATCACAGTGAAACCCATGTAGATTTGGCCAAATGCTTAACGGTTCGACCGGGGTCGAACTCAATTGAATAAAGAGGGGCGGATTGGCTGGTGTACCTTACTCCAGTGACTACGTGCGACCTTGACGGTGTGGGTATGTGGTGAGCGCAGACGAGTGCATCAATACCCAAACACCATAAATGTATGAGCGATCCAAAGAGCATAAAGGTTCTATGAGCCCCATAATGATGTATTTAATATATCCACACCATCCATCCATTTGGCGAGATAGTTTTGTGGCATGATCCCAAAAATGAGTCATATCCAAATTTTAAATGGACCACACCATAAAAGGTAGAGAGGATAATGATTCTCATCGTTAAAACTTTCTTAAGGCCCACCATGATGTTTATTTGACATCCAAGCTGTTCATAAGGTCACATAGACCTAGATGAAGGGTAAAAACAAATATCAGATTGATCCAAAACTTTTGTGACCCCCAAGAAGGTTTCAATGGTATACGTTCAATCACCATTGCTTTCTGCAATGTGGTCCACTTAGGCTTTGGATCCATCTTATTTTTGGTATAAAGCTTTACAACAATCTCATAAAATGAATAGACAATTTGGATATAACATGGGCCTCTTGGTGGGGCCCACAAAACTTGCCGATGTCAATACACTAGCCAAATTAGGGGTGTAGGGTACACTAGCCAATTTGCTTCCCCGCCACCATCTGAACAGTTCCGTGGAGGGGCCCATCGTGATGTATATTAGTTTATCCACTCCATCCATCCGTTTTCTAAGATCAGTTTAAACCATGAACCCAAGAATGAGACAGATCCAATGCACAAGTGGACCACACCAAATAGTAAGCTTGGATAGCATTAAATGCAAGAGTCATCTATTGTGTGGTCCACTTGAGTGTTGGATCTGCCTCATTCTTGGGTCCATTCCTTAAACTGATCTTAGAAAAGCGATAAACAGCATGGATGAACAGATATATCATAGTAGGCCCCTCCATGGATCTGCCCCGTGGGGGAGAGGGAGAGAGAGAGAGAGAGAGAGAGAGAGAGAGAGCTATGGGGGCGAGATTTGGGAAAGAGAGAAGGGATTTCGATTTCCTTCTCACGATTTGAGAAAGGGCGTGGTGTTGGCTAGTGACATGCCACTGGCTAGGTGGCTAGTGGTTGGTGCTTTGTAGGCCCCACCATGACGTATGTCTTTTATCCATGCGGTCCATTGATTTTTACAAATCATTTTAGGGTTTGATCCCAGATATGAGGGAAATCAAAACCTTAGGTGGACCATGCCATGAGAAAATAATAGTAATTTAATGTCCACTATTAAAAACCTCATAGGGCCCAATGTAATGTTTATTTGACATCCAACCTGTTGATTAGGTCATATAGATTTGGATGAAGGGTAAAAACAAATATCAGCTTGATCCAGTACTTTCATGGCCCCCCAAAAGGTTTTAATGGTGGGCATTCAATCAACACTGATAAGCATTCAATCCCACTTTTTCCTATGGTGTGGTCGACTTGAGATTTGGATTTTCCTAATTTTTGGGACCACATCTTAAAATGGTCTGTAAAAACGGATGGACGGTGTGGATATACATTAAATTATCAAGGAGGGCCCCAACGTAAGGGTAACACCCACAATGAGGGTTTAATAACCACTTACTTTTGCCAAAGGGTTCATTCCTATAATTCAACGGTTAGATGGCTTTTGGATTTGATCATCAATGATTCAATGGGTTCTAATCACTGTTTGAGAGGGTTTTAGCGGTTGATTTTCCAACCAGGTGGTCAATTTGGCACGATCCAAAGTGGATCGTACATTGGTTATAATGAGAATTGGACGTATGACCAAGGCTAAAGGGATCAAAATTCAACAATTTGAACATGTTAAAAAATGCAATTCAAGACTTTATAGGATTCCTTTGTGGTTGAGGGAGTACTTGTACGGTATAGCTCTTGATTTAAGGTTTAAATGGCATATTCCTTCTTACAAATATATTAATTAGATTTCTATGGTAACAATGAGTACTGAAAAGTATGGGGTGTTACAAAATGCACACAACTAGAAGGAATGGAAAGTGGGGCCCACAATGATGTATGAATTTTATCCATGCTGTGCGTGCATCAATGTGAGTATCCTGCAAAAGCCTTTTGTAAGAAATTCGTATGATGGGATGCTCGGTGGGGCCCATTGTGATGTTTGTGAGAAATCCACTGTCTGTAAGTTTGTGACATTGTTTTAAGATATGAGACAAAATATGAGCTGGAGCTGAAAGTCAAGTGGGCCAAATGGGAGGAAACAACGGGAAAAGAAATGTCTACTGTTGACACCTTCTTGGGCTCCACCTTAATGCATGCTTATATGCAATCCAAACCATTTATAACAAAGCATTTTATGCAACTCTCAATGCATTTCCCATGGCAACGACTGCTTGTCCCCTGTAACAAAGCATAAAATCCACTTAGTTATGTGAACAAAATAAAATAAAAGCTACATGTGGAAGTGGAATACAGTTAAAGAATGCAATTCACATGGATTTACAGTAGTTTACAAGATTTTAGATGCAAGCAATACAATTTGAGTGGAAATCAAGAGCATCAGTCTTTCCCATCTAAAACTGCAATGGCTTCTATAGAGAATGAAAGAAGAACACATCCAAATTCTCCCCCAAGAAAATAATAAAATACCATATAGTGGAAATGATCGTTTGATACTTGATCGAGGACTTGATTAAGTGATCTACGGTAGTTTCCGCTGTTTGATCAATGATTGGAGGTTGATCAGATGGTCGATAAAACTTTATGTTGTACGATTGTTGATTGGGAGGTCGATCAGGCGATCGTAGGTGATGTGCACCATTCGATCGTTAATCGGAGACTTGATGAAGCAGTGTATGGTGGTTTTCACCCTTCGATAGAGGATTGGAGGTTGATGGGATGGTCAACAACACTTTGTATTGTTCAATCATTGATTAAGGGTTGATCAGGTGATCGTTGGTGATGTGCACTATTCGATTCTCGATTGGGGACTTCATGACACGATCTATGGTGGTTTGAATCATTCAATCTTTGATTAGAGATTGATCAGACGGTTGATAACACTTTGTGTCGTCTGATTGTTGGTTGGGAGGTTGATTGGGCAATCATCGGTAATGCGTATTGTTCGATCGTTGATCGAGAACTTAATGAAGCGATCTATGTTGGTTTCCACCGTTTAATCGACAAGCACACAGACATATGAAGGAAAACTATTCATAAGAATATACAAACAAATGAAGGAAAAAAATCAAATATCACATGTACAATCAACGAGTCATCAACATTTTAAAAATTCAACATGAATGAAGCTCACTAGCGTACAAGATTTGGAATGAAATTGGCAAGCTTCACAATGTTAGGCATACCTTGATGTATTTTCTATATATCCAAGCCGTTCGTATGTTTTCAAATCTTATTTTAGGAGGTGATCCCAAAAATTGTGCAGATCTAAATCACAGGTGGGCCATATCAATACAAACAGTGATGAATAACCATTAAAAATAAAAAATTTGCGGGCCATAAAAGTTTTGGATCAATCTGATTTTTCTAAATTCTCTTCATCCATGTCTTCTTAACATTATCAAAAGGTTGGATTGCAAATAAACATTACTAAAACCTTAGAATGAGCCATTTGAAATTTTTAATGGTGAGGCACTCAATTACCGCATATTTCTTGGGTTTTCATGAGGTTAGCAAGTTGTGGCTCAAACTTCTCAATTTGAAAATTTTTAAACTTCTCCATTTTTTTTTTCAAAATGTTATTTTTTTAAACTTCTCATTTTTTTAAATACAAAATCTTAATTTCTTTTTAAAAATCTCAATTTTTTCAAACTTACCAATTTTTTTTTTCAAAGTGCCAATTTTTTTTTTGAAAATGTCAATATTTTTTTTTTTCAAAATCATAGTTTTTTAAATTTTTTTTTTTTAATTCACAATTTTTTATTTAAAACTTCTCTAATTTCTTATCAAAATGTTAATTTTTTTTGTTAAAATCTCAATTTTTTTTTCTATCAAACTTCTTAATTTTTAAATCTCTCTCTTTTTTTTTTTTATTTATCAAAATCTCAAATTTTCTTAATGCATTTGGATTTAAAAAAAATTGCTCCAAGGAAATGAGAAATGAAATGAATCATGTCAAGGGAGAGAAACAATTGTGTGGGAGAGCATGTTAGGCGTGACCCACTCAAGTGTGTCCCGCATAATGGACTATCCACATCAAGTGGGCCCCACATGATAGATGGTCCACAACAAAGGTGGGACCCACATGATGGATGGTCCACATCAAAGGTAGGACCTACATGATGGATGGTGGATATTGAATATGGGACCACATGATGGAAGGTTGACATTAAAGGTGGGCCTACATGATGAATGGCCTATATTGTAGGTTGGGCCCAACATGATCAACGGTCCACAACTAAGGTGGGACCTATATGATGGATGGTGGACATCAAAGGTGGGTCTCACATGATGGACTATGTACATCAAGTGGGCCCCACATGATAGATGGTCCACAACAAAGGTGGGACCCACATGATGGATTGTTGAACATCAAAGATGGGCTCTCATGATGAACGACTCATATTGCAGTGGGCCCCACATTAAGGTGGGCCCATGTAATGAAATGTTCACATCAAAGGTGGGCCTCACATGATAGATGGCCCGCATCAAAGTGTGGCCCAACATGATGGAACACGCACATTAAGTAGGTCCGATTTGATGGGTAGTCCACATCAAAGGTGGGACCCACATGATGGATGATGATTATTGAAGGTGGGCCCACATGATGGTCGGTTAATATCAAAGATGTGCCCACATGATGAATGACCCAAAATAAAGGTGGGGCCCCACACAATGAATGGTCCACATCAAGGTGGGCCCACATAATGGACGGAGTGGGCTTCAAATGATGGATGACGTACATAAAAGCGTGGCCCCTCATAATGGACAGTTTACATCAAGTGGGCCCCACCTAATGGATGGTCCACATCCAAGGTCTCTCATGATGGATGACCCATATCCAAAGTAGGTAGCATGATGGATGATCCACATAGAAGGTGCACCCCACACGATGAATTGTGGATATCAAAAGTGGGCCCCACATTATGGACAATCCACTTCAAAGGTAGCCCACACTATGGACATCATAAAGGACAATTAGCATTGATGGTAGGCCCCACATGATGGATGACCCACATTTGGATTACTCTTATATTAAAGTTGTTGTAATATTTAAAAATGATATCAACTACCCCTAAAAAAAAGCTCTTATTAAGTTCTACCAAACATGCTTATTTTAAATAAGAGCTTTTTTTTTTTTTTTTTTTTTTTTTTTTTGGAGATTTTACCCAACGAGCTTATTTAAAACAAGAGCCAGAACAAAACAAGCTCACTGGAGTAGCTTTTATTGAAAAAGCTCTTATTGAATTAGAGTAGAGATGTCAAATGAGCTTTAGGATTCATAGGCCACCGACCCTAGGGATTTGAAACACTTTTGCTTGGGAGATCCTAATGAGCTTAAAGATCTTTAAGGCTTTCTAAGAAAGCAAGGAAACTAGGGCTTGCCCTAAACTGCGCCTTTCCCTATGCTTAGAAACGGTTTAAAACCGTCAGTATTATGAACGGCCTGTAACCTTTCCAAAACCAAAGACGTGGCCGTACTTAATCAGCGATTTTGGTGTAGTGCCTTGTTATTTCAAAACAACTGGCGTGCTGGTTGGTGTTTGGAGAAATCTTGTGTGCCATAAACATCATGGATGGATGGCATGTATCTATGCCATCCATCCATTTTACCAGCTCATAAACTTGGTCCAACGAATTAGGCAGATCAAATCTGAAAGTGGACCACACTATAGGAAAACTGGCAAAAGAATGCTTACCATTAAAAAAAAAAATTAGGGGCTGCGAAAGATTTGGAGGAGCAAGCTGATATTTGTGTTTCCCCTTCATTTAGGTACGTGTGACCTAATCAACAGGTTAGATAGCAAATAAATTGTAGTCGACCATATGAAGTTTTTAATGGTGCACATTCAATCACCACTGTTTCCTGTAGTGTGGTCCACTTGAGATCTAGATCTGAATCATTTTTGGACTCATACACTAAAATGATTTGAAAAGGTGGATGAATGGAGTGGATAAGACACATACATTATAGTGGGCCCACTTTCCAGCACCGACCACTGCAGACTTGGATGTGTACCATGTGGTCTTGTGTGCTACACACCGGAATCGTCTACAACACCAGTCTTACGCAGTGTTAACTATGTGGTACTGAATCACGTTTAATATCAAATATCCACTCCGTCCATCAAGTGAGAACGATTTAGTTACAAGTGATTAACGGGTTTGATGAAAGGAATACACCATGGTGGCCTCACACAGAGCAGGCATCCCATCCCATTGTTCCATGGGGTATGACTCGTATGAGTATTGGATCTAGCTGATTTTTTCTCTTAGTACCAAACATGGAGGATAGAATCTGACAGACGGTGTAGATTTTCCATAGACAAAATGTTGGGCCCACAAAACTTGTGTGTTTTATGCACTGCGTAAAACAGTTGTTGCAAGGATTCCGAATCCAACAAGGAATGAAGGAAACCAAATAGAAAGTTGAGAAAGAATCGGAAAAACCAACTATTTATTGCAAAATCCATTAAAGAATCGTATTAGTGTTGAAAACCCTTACGAAGATAATGGACAAGAAGATGAAATTCAAAGAGGAAGAAAGAGATATTCTCAGCTCTTTGCCGAACGACATTCTCTCCTCTATAATCTCCTATCTACCTCTCCAAGAAGCTATCAGAACAAGCTTCCTATCTCGAAGATGGGCACATACATGGTGGGGCTCCATCACTTACCTCAGCATCGATCTCCATCAGCATCGATCTCCATTCGATGAACTGCCGTTCAACCACAGCCTCATCTGACTCTCAGTAGATTGAAAATGTGAATAGATGGATCGGCATTGTCGACAGCATCCTCGGACGCTGTCAAGGATCGATTCGGGACTGCCAGATTGAGTGTTGTCCACGGCCGAGATTCAACTGCCGGGCCAATAATCTGATCACCCGTGGTGTGATGGAAAGGTTGGTATTGAGGTATGAACGGTGGGCTGAGATTCTGACCCATGGTAGGATCGAAAGGTTGGTGTTCAAGGGTAACGATGAAGAAGACAAGATGCCTTGTAGCATTCTCAACTGCAATTCCATGAGATTCTTGCAACTGCACTACTGCCCGTTGGGGCCAAAATCCTTGTTCAATGGTTGTAGAAATCTAAGGGCCTTAACGCTTGTGAATGTAGAGCTTACAGGCCATCAAATCCATGATGCCATCTTAAGATGTGTGCAATTGGAGAGGTTGGATTTACTGTATTGCTCTGTCATGGAAGATCTCACCATCGATGCACGGAATCTCAAGTATTTATATATGTTGCTGGACGAGCCCGAGAAGGTTGCCCTAGATATCGATGGTCCAAATCTCACTGACATGGTTATGCAGGCTGATGGGAAGGTGAAGCGCCTTTGTGTCAGAGCTCCCAATCTATGGTCCTCTTGTGTCAACTTGTCCACGAATACGACTGAAGAAACCCAAATGATGTCATATAGGATCTGGTCGTCCCTTCAAGAAAAGATGAATACTTTTGAACTGTCCAGTCTATCAAATAAGAATATTCTTGAATTGCAAGGCAGATCAATAGAGGTAAACATAACAGATTAATACATTCACCAATCAACTACATTTCCTTTTTTTTTTTTTAAGATATACACAGTATCTTTGTGATCCTTATCACGTCCTTTAAAACTCTATAAATTCAAGTGCTTAGTCTTTGTATTTGTGTTCCTCCAACATCTTTTGTGTTAATATCTAGAAGCCAAGGATGTAAATTTAATCTCTTTTTCTTCTTCTTTTTCCATAGGTTTTGGCTGCAGATAATTTTTCACGGTGCCTTCCAATTCCATTCAATATGCTAAGAAAATTATCCATTCAAGTAAATTTGAAATATCAAAGGTATGCCTACGTTGTCAAGTTCCTACTCAAAAGATGTCCCTGCATTCAGGAATTGTCTGTGGAGGTAAGTCCCCTTCTAGTTATTTATTTATTATTTTTTATGTGCGTGCATACCCTCACACCCACACATTCCACACATACACACACCCTCACACCACAACTGACGTAGGACGGCCTAATCTAACATGCATGCATGAGAAAATATGTAGATTCAACGGAATAAAGTAAAAAAATCAAGTAAACATCTACCTTCATCATCATAAATAAGAAAATCATAAGGGAAACATGTAATAGACGGGGCATCATTACAAATCATGCAATACTAGGTCCAAATCATGTGTGGATTGAATCCAGCGAGGAATAGGACCTCTCGATCTTGCATGGTTTCTTCTAAACAACCAGTAGGATTCACTAGTTCATGAAATCAAAAGATTTCTGGATAAGGAAATCATGAAAATATGAAAAAAGGGTTGATGATTAAAAAATTTCAGGTTGTAGGAAGAAGATGAGATGAAAAGAGAAGTTAAAAAAAAGATAGAAGATAGAGAATACCTTTAGAAGAAGAAGATTTGGGAGAAGGAAGAAGAAAAGAAGAGAACAAAAATGAAGATGAGATCCACACAAGAGAGGAGAAGGAGCCACCATAAGGTCTTTTTAATTTTCATAAACAATATCATAATCAGATAAGTTTAGGGCAACACCCTTATAAAATTTGAAATTAGCATAATTACTAAAATACTCCTACTAACAAATTTTTTTAAAAAAAGACATTCGTACGAAAAAACGTGCGTACATTGACTCAAAACTCAAATAAATAAAATTAGGGTTGTCAATGGACCAAGTTGGCCCGACCCGCTTTCAGGCCTGGCCTGCAGTGGGTTGGGCTTGGACTAGAGCATCAGGCCCACGGATCGTGTTCGGGCCTAAAGTATAAGCTCGTTTTTCAAACGGGTTGGACTTGGACTAGGCTGTTCAAAAGCCTGACAACCCGGCCTGACCCGAATATATTTTTAATTTAAAATTAAAATAAAAATATTTTCCCTCTTTTCAAAATTTAAAATTTACACAAATTTTTCTTAAAAATCCATCTCCCTCAAGCTCCTTTTATTCTCTATAGTGTTGATGTTTTTTTTTTTAATATATGGAAAAGCGCAGTATTAAAGGATAATTTCTTTCTTTTATGTGAAAGGCTGGGCTCGGGCTGGGGCCAGGTTCGGGCTGGACCCTGCATTTGTATCTTGGGCCGAGCTTGGGCGCTAGACTATTGTGTCCCGTCACGGGTCTTGGCCGGGTTTGGGCATAAGTTGAGGGAGGCGAGTCGAGCTTGGACAGAGCTTGGCCCGACCCTAACTCGGCCCATTGCCACTCTTAGTCAAAGTTTATAAAATAAACTCAAATCTAAGATGCCCGATAGCCTACGATGATGGCACGATGAAAGTGGGCCACGACGAACCAGCGGTCCGATCACATCATCATCGTGATCCAACGGTTCAATCATCTTTTCGAAGCAACTTACACATGTGTAAAGTCTTCACCACGATCTAGGAACTTGGACTCGATCTAGTCCCATCATCAAACCATATGGACACAGGCATGACTTGTCTCCTATGCTGGTACACTCTAAAGGGCTTGATGTCTGCATCATTTTCCTCGTCTGAGAAGAGCTCGACTCCGGCGAGATAAAGCTCTGGTGCCTTTCCAATGAATCTGGACCAAGTCTCTGTAACTTTGCTTTCGTAAACCATGTACAATCAGATGATGACTTGTTCTTCCATTTAACAAGGTATCGTTGGAAGCCTCCATCTTGAGTGGATACGTGATTTCTTCATCCACAATTCCTTCAATTTCTTCTTTTTGCTCAAGTAAGAGGGCGTTTAGCATCTCTACTCTAATTCAATAAGAGCTTTTTGAATAAGAGTTACTTCGATAAGCTCTTTTTCTTCTAGCCCTTGTCTTAAATAAGCCCGTTTGGTAAAATCTCCAAAAAAAAGCTCTTATTTAAAATAAGCACGTTTGATAAAACTTTCTAATAAGAGCTTTTTTAAGGGTAGTTGATGTCATTTTTAAAGATTACAATAACTTAAATATAAGAGCAATCCAAATGATTGTTTGGGTGGACCGTCCATCATGTGGGGCCCAACATCGTTGCTAATTGTCCTTTATGTGGGGCCCCTCAATGTCCACTACCCATCGATCACCATCACGTGGACTCCACATTTGATGTGTCCATAGTGTGGGCCCTACCTTTGAAATGTATTGTCCATCATGTGGGGCCCATTTTTGATATATCATTCATCGTGTGAGGTGCACCTTCTATATCAACTGACCATCATGTGGTCCCACCTTCAATAACCATCATCTATCATGTGGATCCCACCTTTGACGTGGAATGCCATTTAAATGGGACCTACTTGATGTGCATGTTCCGTCATGTTGGGCCACACTTTGATGTGGGCCATCTATCATGTGGGGCCTACCTTTGATGTGAACATTTCATTACGTGGGCCTACCTTAATGTGGGGCCCCACTTCAATATGAGTCATTCATTATGAGGCCCATATTTGATGTCCACCATCCATCATGTGGGTCCTACCTTTGCTGTGGACTACTATCATGTGGAGCCCACACCAAGTAGGTAGTCCATCATGTGGGACCCATTTGATGTCCACCATCCATCATGTAGGTCTCACCTTGACTGTGGACTGTCCATCATGTGGGGTCCAACCTTCAATATGGGTCATTCATCATGTAGGCCCACCTTTAATGTCAACGTTCCATCATGTGGTCCCACATTCAATATCCACCATCCATCACTTGGATCCTACCTTTGATGTGGACCATCCATCATGTGGGTCCCACCTTTGTTGTGGACCATCTATCATGTGGGGCCCACTTGATGTGGATGGTCCATCATGTAGGACCCACCTTTAATGTCCACCATCCATCATGTAGGTCTCGCCTTTGCTATGGACCATCCATCATGTGGGGTCCAACCTTCAATATGGGTCATTCATCATGTGGTCTCACATTTAATGTCAATCTTCCATCATGTGGTCCCACATTCAATGTCCACCATCCATCATATGGGTCCCACCTTTGCTATGAACTGTCCATCATATGGGGCCCACTTGATGTGGATTGCCCATCCATCATGTGGGGCCACATTTTAATGTGGGTCATCCATCATGTGGGACCCACCTTTGGTGTTCACCGTCAATCATGTGGTGCCGAACCTTTAATATGGGTTGTTCGTCATGTGGACCTACCTTTCGATGTCAACCTTCCATCATGTGATCTCACCTTCAATGTCCCCCATTCATCATTAGGTCCCACCTTTGATGTGAACATGCATTATGTGGGCCCACTTTGATGTGGAAACCCACCTTCAATATGAGTTGTTCATCATGTGGGCCCACCTTAGAGATATTCTAAAGAAGAGAGGAGCGCATGATGGGAATTACTTAAAAAGTTTAAGGACGAACTTGTCCAAAAATTAATTAAAAATGTCTACCCGCTTAAGCTAAATAAGCTCTTAAAGAAAAAGTGATCTCCCTATTACTTATTATTTAAGAGCTTTTTTGCTAGTTTCTAAAAAAAATAACCTCTAAAATGAAAGCTTTACCAAACGGTCTATTTTCATAATAAGAGCTTATTTTTTTAGAGTAAGCAAATAAGCTCTTATTAATAGATTTACCAAACGCCCTCTAAGGTTGAGATTGGTGGAGTCGGCTGGGAAGAAAACTCAGAATATGACCATGAATGGAGAGAATGGTCTATGGAAGGATTCAGACAAAGGACTAGATATTCCATATTGATTGTTGGATTAATCCCCATGTCATGTGGAAGGCCTATTGGGTACGCATTGGACCCAATTTTCCATAATACTTTGAATGGTTCAGCACTGTGAGCTTGTAATTTTCTGACGGCACCCTGAGGAAACTGCTCTGTCCTTATCCATGCCATTACATAATCTCCCTCATGGAATTTTTGTATCTTACTATGTAAGTTTGTTGAATGTTTGTAACTCTCATTGCTTACATTTATCCGCTTTATAATGTATGAATGCAAATCATGAATGTGACAGGCAAATGCATCGACTGACTCTAACGATCTACGTGAGACAGATATAAATAAAACTAAAGGACGCTCTGGTGAAGTGATGAATTCAAAATAAACAACCCTATGAAAATAAACAACCCTATGAAAATAAACAACCCTATGATCTAGAACTTGGAAAACTCTAACAAACGAATACTTCTCGTGGGTGGCACATAATTTCTCATTCTTTTGTATCCCACAGATCTGCTCTAACTGATAGAGATATTTCTCATTATAAGTGTTATAAACAAGGATGATGTTCAGGTACCCCAATATCTGATAACACACACTTTTAATACCAAGTCTTGAGCAGATCTTGGTATTGGTCATTATGCTCAATATCACATCAAGACACGGGATATGAGCTTTGACCATCACATCTACCATGACGTGAATACGCCGTAAGGTGAACTAACTCTTGACCGCAACTTTATGGACGGCCAAAATGGGGCCACATGTGCGCCATATGCCATTGTTCTTGAAAGTGCAAAGGGTAGACACGACGCATAGAATAAAACTCCAACTCAAACCTTTCTGAGTGAATTCTTCCCTAAGAAGTTTATCAAATTGATTCTGCATTTCTGTATGTTTTGCGGGGTTCAATTGGAATGGGGGAAAGCTTGACAGAACTGACCCAGGGACAAGATCAATTGTGTGTTGAGTATCCCACTTGGGTGAAAATTCATCCCATAAACCATCTAGTGGAATATCACAAGCCATGTGGGTGTCTACCATGATATCCCCTCTAGTCTCTTTTTCAAATTCATTCGTGTTCTCCATGGTAAGAGACGTAGATTGTGACTCTTTATCAATTAAGTCACACATGACATCTAGAAGTGCTGTGGTCTCAATCTCTTCAAACTTTTCATCACTAGCACACAATCCTTCATACCCAACATTGGTGAGACATGCCTCAATTTCTTCTTCTTCATCACTATCAATTTCAAGCACGTACTCAACCTCTTCATAAACGACCTGTTTAGGCTCTTCCAATTGGCCATTCACCAAGGAATTATCTCGCTCCCAGGGAAATATGATTGTTATTAAATACTCCTTAAATTATTTAGAAGTCTAGATTTCCTTAATGGTGTGTTGAACAACTTTACAAGACGATGACCATATGGGCTCTTTTTCTGGACGAGAAGGTGGGACAACTCTTTCCTGAGCCAAAGGCTTTTGACAGTAAGAGATGGGAATATATTTTTCTTTCAAACTCTCTTTTATCTCATTCCATTGTGAGATCAGGGCCTCATCTCTTCGCTCAATTTGTCGCTCCAAATCCGCCCAAAATGACTTGCCTTGATCTACCAATTTTAACTTGGTAAAACGCACTTGTCGATTATCTGACATATTATACCACTCAAAATAGTGATCCATGTCAGCTAACTAGTTAAGGAATGCCTTGGGGTCAAGACGCCCATCAAAACTTGGGGTCTCCACTTTCATGCTTCTCAACACGCAATCATCAGGATAGTAGCAGTTCTGATACTCAAATGTGGGTTGCGGGTCTCCCGCTCCACTACAACCTCTAACTCCACGACCTCCACCTCCACACATAGGGGCACGTTCCTCAACGGCTCCTCCCACTTGGGATTGTTCATCGCCCCCATTGTCGGGGGTTTCCTTTTGGGATGCTTCTATCCACTCTAGTCCATTCATGGTGATGGTGACTTGGGTGCCTAAATGAGCGAAGGTATTCTTGTTTGCCATTTCCATAGCGGTTAATTGAGTGACGGCATTCTTGTTTGCCGCTTCCATAGTGGTTAACCTTTGGATCAGTTGAGCAAGTTTCTTAGATAACTGCTCGTTGCTCATAATAGGATGACGTCCGAAACCTTTTTCAGTTCTTATGGGCATACACGAAAAGACTTGATCCAAGTTTTTCTAAACTTGACTCTACGGAACAAACGACTCACAATATGAAAGCTATGATCTTACTCCTATTATGATGCATGAACTGACACACTTCCTAACCCTAGACTCACCAAACCAGAATTTTCTAATCCTAAATTTGGAAACTTTCCAAAGTGATTTTTTTTTTCTAAAAGTAACAAATTTAAAAAATTAGACTTTGTAAGTTTGGAAAACACTAAATCTGGATACTATGATCTATATCTGAAAACTTTCTAAAAATGAAAAGTTTCTATTTTTGGAAACTTTCTAAATCTAAATTTTTTTCTAAACTGAGCTAAAGTGAAACTCTAAAAAAAGAAGACAAAACCTTAGGTTGATAACTCGATCTAGACTAAACCATGCAAGGATCTTAAGCCCTGATACCAAATTTAATATAGGATGGCCTAATCTAACATATGCATGAATCAGAAAATATGTAGAATCAGCGGAATAAAGTAAACAAATCAAGTAAACATCCACCTTTCATCATCATAAATAAAAAAAAATAATAAGAGAAACATGCAATAGACGAGCCATCATCACAAATCATGCAATATTAGGTTCAAATCATGCGTGGATTGGATCCGATGAGGGATAGGACCTCCCGATCTTGCATGATTCCATCCAAACAACCAGTAGGACTCACTAGTCCAGGAAATCAAAGGATTTCTGGGTTAGTGAATCATGAAAATCTGAGAAAATGGTTGATGATTAAGAATTTTCAAGTTGTAGGAAGAAGATGAGATGGAAAGAGAAGTTAGAAGAAGATAGAGAATACCTTTAGAAGAAGATTTGGGAGAAGTAAGAAGAAAAGAAGAGAAGATAGAGGAAGATGAGATCCACACAAGAGAGGAGGAGCCACCACAAGGTCTTCTTAATTTCATAAACAATATCATAATTAGAAATGTTTAGGGCAACACCCTTATAAAATTTAAAATTAGCATAATTACAAAAATACCCCTACTAACAAAATTTCTAAAAAAAGACATTCATACGAAAAACGTGCGTACACTGACCCAAAACTCAAATAAGTAAAAATGTATAAAATAAGCTTAAATCTAAGATTCCCAATGGCCTCTGATGATGGCATGATGAAAGTAGGCCATGACGAACTGACGGTCCGATCACATCATCATCATGATCCAATGGTCTTCCCTAAGCAACTTACACATGTCACGAACACATGTATAAGGTTTTCACCACGATCTAGGAATTTGGACTTGAACCAAGCCCATCATCAAACCATATAGACACGGACATGACTATCTCCTACACTAGTACACTCTAAAGGGCTTGATGTCTGCATCATCAACAACGGATGCTTGAGCCCATGACCTCATGTTGAAACTCTTGTTAGTCTACCACTGAGGCATGACAACAGGTGCCCTTCATTATAGTTACTTTCGGGGAAAGCTAATTGCAAGTTTTTAATTCCGTCTTTAAAGTTGAGGCAATAGATATGAGCTGACCCACTTAACAAAAGTATTGTAATGTAGTTGATAATGAAGTGACTTTCTTGATAAAATAGAATCAAACTTTTAGCTAAATGTTTTTCTTCCTCAGCTTTGTTACAGTACGTTTCGATAAGCTTAGATTAGTTCATGTGTACTTACTCATTACTACATGGTATATGAGGCTAAAGGATATGTATGTACGTACAACTGTATCCATAGCCATACACATATCTAGAAGATACTAATCTAAGCTTATCCTAATCCACTCTATCAACCTCTAAGCGAATGAAGGTGTCTGCCAATTCATGTTAAGACACCGTTGTATGCATCTTTTTATTAACAATCAAATTGGCCCTTACAGAAAGGGTAAAGAGCAAGATTCACATTTTATATAAGACTGCCAAGTTGGTGATTGGGCGGACGTTATTTTAAGCTAGAGCACATTCAAACTGGACTAATGTTATTTTAAGCTAGTATACAGCTCCCACAAATGGATTTATTTTCAAGTTTAACCATTCTCCTCTTGCCACTCATCCATCTCAGCATCCTCAATATTCAATTATACTCATGACGTAGGGAGGACGAGATTAGGCCGATCATTGTCTGCCTAATCGGATAAATACCTTGAGTCCACGAGGCTTCCGGGAATCCTCAATTGGACTTCCTTGAATCCATGAGGGAAAGTAAGAGAAAATAAGAAATAAATATAAGAAAATATGTAATAATAGATTGAATGAAAATTAACGTGACTACAATGCTTTAAATAAGAAACCAAACCATGGGTAGAAGCTTCAGACTTCCACTCAAACTAAAACACCTAATAAAACATGACTTACTATAAATAGTAAACTTACTATTTATAGAAGTGTTTCAATCCTACTAGAACTCATGGTTTTTAGCAAAAAATAGAGAATTTTCAAACGTGCCCAACCACGTTGTTCTACTAATATGTTGGGGAAAAACTCTAAAACCTTATGAATCAAAAGTTATGATCGAAATAAAACTTACTATAAATAGTAAAATTAAAATAAAACGAAGTTAATGACCGTCGATCTGGTCGAATCTCGCAATTCTGGCATAGGTAATCCGGAGTATCTGGGTTAGTTAGATAAAGTAGCTCGAACTACCGCAAAATCATATATTATATGCCCTGAAACTCATCCCGAATTGAAAGATATGACCGTTTTACGATCTTGACGGTCTTGATCGCTTCCGACCCCGATCGGTCTTCTTTTGGTCCATCTGGGCCATATAATAGTCGGCGACCCACTCTACATCAACTCATCCTATGAACAAGTTGTTATTTAACTATCCAATATTCAATTTGAGTAAGCAATATGAACCTTTTTGCCATTCCACTTTATCAAGGATAAAAAGTCTTATATCTTTCCTATAAAAATTTTCCTTTTAGGTTCATGCATGTGCACGACAACGTCATTATTGAATTCATGATAGAAGTTATGACATAAGTTTGATGTTGAATGCCAACCTAATGCAATCCAGCTCCTTTATCTGGGATTGGGACTAGCAATAAGAGCACAAGACCCTCATGGGTGCAATGTAATAGAATATTACATAAGTTGATTACCATCAAGCATTATCTAATAGTCTAGCACATATGTTGACCACAATCAACAACTTCATCGTATTTTTTATTGAAGTATTTAAATAAGTTTATAATACATAGGTTTTATAATTTGACACTCTTAATGTTCTTCTTACTTCTCTACTTAGCTCAATGACAAGAATATTAAGAATGCACGTTATTTGGAAGAACCCTACCCTGAATATTGGGATGTTGATGAGCCCTTTTACTATCTGGATGCATGCTTGGAGGAAGTATGGGTGAGCAATTTCATGGCTTTTGATTACGAGGTGGAGTTTGCAAAATTTATGATGGAAAATGCTCGAGTGCTCAAGAGATTGTCTATTATAGGGCATAACCATTGTCACTATCGAAAAGCAGCCTTAACAGAAGCCGCGAAGGATTTAATTTCATCGAAAAAGGCTTCTTCACATGCATGTATCACTACAAGAAAAATGACCTTTACCCAGGAAATATTTACCAAGGAAATGAATTTCTTGGGTAATAATACACTTTTACCTGCGAAAGTAAAATTTCCTTGTAAAAATTGCTCCACTTTTTACCAAGGGAAATTTTCCTTGGTAAAAGTGACAAATATCAACAAAATTGTGGGGAAATAGAGGATTATTTCGTGGCTAAAAATGCAAAGGTTTTTAAAATTTTGCATAATTTTACCAAGGAAGTGTTTCCTAGGTAAAAGCTCACAATTACCTAGGAAATTAGCATTTCGTTGGTAATTTGCACCTTTACTGATGAACAAGGTCCCTTTTGCCAAGGAAAACATTCCTCGGTAAAAGTGATAATTACCAACGAAAATACTAGCTATATATTTGTAGGCTTTTACTTAAGAATTGCTTCCTAGAGTAAAATATTATAAGAAATTTCCTATTGACCAACAAGTATTCAAGGTAGGACCCACAGTAGGAGTAACACCCACTAAGCTGTTACCTAATTGCTCCCTTGAGGTGGAGCACATCATACGGAAAAAAAAATTGAGAATTTTCAAAAAAATCAATAATTTTATTTTGTAAATGGGTAATAATGACTTATTTCTCAAGTATTTACAATGGAAAAAAAAAATCACACCTTTGCATATCAAAATATGTTAAAATTCCACTGCTGAAATCACACCGTTCAGCTCATGCACATGTTGCTCGGGAGCTGAGCAGTACGCAAACCAACCAGGGACTCTACGAGGCCCACTTCTGGCACGTGCGCACGTGAAGGAGAATACACTCTCCATTCAAAGAACCAGGCCCAACATGTGCGCACATGTCCAGCGGAAGGAGAATATCTCTTACATACGTTGCCTCTCTCTCTCTCTCCAAAACCTTCCTCTCTCATCTTCTGGAGATAGTTTCCCCTTTTTTTATCAGAGAGCTGAACCCTCTGCTATGGTTTTCTTCCATTTCTCTCCCTTCCTCCTTCCCCTCATAAAATCAACTATTCTAGCTCAGATCTTCCGACATTCCTTCCGATCTCTGCAGGTGTAAACGGTGAATTTCCTTTTCTTCGGTATGACTTGACGGTTTCTCGCTTTTTCTTGAATTTTCTTTCCAAATATAACTTTTTTTTTTCTTATTTTGTTGTAATGGAAAGCTTGCTTGTGTGTAAATCTTGTAAAATTCGCGGAATCGGTGGATTCTTGGGTTTTAATTTCCGTGGATTTGATCAAATGATTTTAATTTAAAGGAAGTTTCAATTGAGCTGGTTATTTCGATGATAGGTGTTTGTTTGTAGACTAGGTGTTTGTGATTTTGTCAGATTTAAGATCCAGGTAAATTTATGAATTTGTGTTTGTTGCCTTTTTGCACTCATTACATGCGCTTTGCCTCAATTAGCTTTTTTTTTTTTGTACTATTGAGTTGTGCTTCATGCAGTCACTATAGAGTGAGGTCCCCACCATACACATATCAAGCATGCATGGGGATCAGGAAAAGTGACCTGGTGGTGGGCCACCATGTGGATGGGCTGAAGTCTCAGTGATTAGACAACCTTTACTGTCCAATGGCTATGGCTTCTATATCTTAAATGATCCTTTCTCGTTTTTCCTGAACTCTGTTTTAACCATCTGTTGCAGGCCATTGATGGAATGGTCCAATCACGTCGAGTGTTTTTTTTTTTTTTTTCCATCCTTCTACACAATGGTATGATTTTACTGCACATGTGGTCAGGCGCAACATGTGCTGATTTTGTATGGCTTTATAAAAAATTTTACTGCAAGCAACTTTGTTCAGCAAAGGTGATTTGTTTGGAATATTCATGAAAATTTGTTGGATTTTGGTCAACCATAAGTTTGATTGTATCCAATCTTCAAACTTGGACCTTTCCTATTGAGCTGCCTCTGTAAAATTTCCAGCTTTTAGATGGCAGAGTCATTTCTTTCACAGTTTGGATGTCTCATACATGTGGAAGGTGCCAGCCACATGTAGAGGTGCATGTGAGCTTAGTGAACTCTATAGTTTCAGTAAATTGTTCGAAGAAAATTTCATGATGCACCTGTCCTTTATGGACTTCTGAATTGTTTTTACTTATTTTGTTAGGGGACATGTGAAGTGGTCCGCATTTGACTGGATGCACATTGATTGTCTTCCTAATTTGATTCAACTTTCTGAACTGTGTACTTTTGGCTTCCCGCGGGGAATGGTTATATGAAGGATTTCAACATCAAAGACTCCTGGATCTAAGGTTCTCTACCTTGGAGCTGCCTTAGAACACGATGGTCCATATTCAAATTAAGAAAGAGCTTTGATGAGGTAAGGATTTTGAAACTATATTTTATATTCTACATCATTCAGCAAATGAATTATGTGTAAGAGACCTCTCACACTAGGATGGATTTTCAAGAGTTGGTTTTATTTGAACCAACCTCGTTGTGTTTTATGTCAAAAGTGAATGTTTTATCTTTTGAAATATTCAATCAGCTCTTTGCTTAAGCCATTTGGAGATTTGTCATCTCTTCCCGGGATTCTGGGTGCATAAAACATCTATAATATCCAATCGGTGTGCATTTCCATTGATCGGGACAATTCACTTTTTGGACCACCTCGTAGCTATTTTCTTCTAATTTTTTCTTATAACTTGAGACTTGAACCATTTTTGTACTCGCGGCAACCATTGGGGCCTTTGATTTTGGTGTAAAATAGCTTAAATTTAACCATGTAATCTGTCCATATTTGGACCAGCAGATGGCCCTTAAAATGTCCAAAACTGGACTGATGGTTGTCTCAAGATCTGTCCCAAGTCTGGATTTTTAGACGCCACAAAATCTGGTTAATCTTAGACCTCTGGACAATCCAGAAATCTGCCCCAAATCTATTCATTTTGGGACAACCAGATTTTCTTTAAAAGTATGTTAGGCACTTCTCTCATATGGTACAAGAAATGCAACAATTGAATCGTTTGTCTATTATGCAGGTAAGAAGAGCCTCCATGGCTAAATAATGAATGGCCTTAGAAATAAAGCCAAATCAAGGATGGATTGGATTGTCCTCATCAATTGCATGTTAGCCCATGGATTGGAGCTAGGATTTGGACAGTTCAGATAGACATAAATACGTACCAGCTTGTGTAATGGATGCATGCATGTCCATGATCTATCATTCTCCGTCAGATTATGGTGCCACTCCTTGTGAACAGAGTTTAATAGTGCCCAAAGGCAGATGTCTGTGATAGTGAGCATGCAGCTCACAACTGTGAACTAGAGATTGAGAGGTCAGGTAAGACACATTTCAGTATGTGCCATCCAGTTAAATTGTGAAACCAAACCTGTGTAGAAGACATAATTCATTGATTGTAATCAACTTGTTGTAATTGCTGTTATTTCATTTGATTGCCAAATCAAAAGTTAAAAGGCTTTTTTGCCCAAATCAAGCTTTACTTGAGGTCTTAAGTCTTTTGAGTGTTAAAACTATGTCTTCCTATCTTTAAACAGGAGTTGGAACGTCAATATACTCAAAAAGAGGCTCAGAAGGCTATGCAATTGACACCTGGTAAGAGTGACAGGCCATAATTTAAAATTTTGCAGATTTTGAGGAAAAAGAAACCTCTGCTGTTGCAATTGCAAAAACGCAAATAAATAACACCAAGGAATTTATTCTCTTTTTGTGTCTTCGAATGCTTACTATTTTTGTACTTTGATAGGGTGCAAAAGAAGATATGGTATAATACCATCTCTAGTTTACAACCTTCTTCTTCTGCCTAGAAGTCTCTTGATGGTATAATAGCTCGAGCTTACCCTTTTTTATTTATATTTTCAGTTAATGTTTATGTTCAAAAGTGATTGTGATGCCATTGCACATGCTTGTGTTTACAACTGTGCTTGTGGACATGCCATTGCACTTGCAAATATGGCACGTGTTTAAGAGCAGTTAGGATTTACATATGACAGCAGATAACTACAGAAACATGACTGCCTTAGTAACTGCAGAACTATTTCTGATTTTGACTGTGAACTGTTTTTGTATTTTTTATGGTGGTGGTCATAAGTAGGATGTAAATTAATCTTTCTTAATTGTTATCGAGGGCAAAATAGTGGTGGTTACAGATTGTTTATCCTATAAAACGGATCTGCTATTGCTTAGAAATTTCTTTTCATCTCTTTCCAAATGCATATTTTGTTTATAAGTTATTCATTACTAATATTGTATTTTGTTTTATTTTGCAGATTATATGTTTGTGTAGCGAGGTTATTTGTGCTAATTGATTTTTTTTTTTTTCTTGTATTGGTCGTATGTACTGGTGGGATTGACATTTCAATTTTATTCAAAACATTATTATAGTCGAATGGTCTTTTTGATTGGTATACAATTGAATGTTTTATCGGGTGATTAGGACATTGAATATTGAATGCTTTCAGGTGGTAGGGATATTGAATGTTCCAAAGAAATATTTCGATAGCAGCCACTACCTTTTCTAAGGAAATATTTCCTCGGTCATAGCTTGTTTCTGAGGAAAGTTTTCTTGGGTCATAGATTTTTTCCAAGGAAAGTTTTCCTAGGTAATAGTCACAGAATTACCGACGAATTAAACAATAGCCACGAAAGTGTTGACTTTTCCCAACGAAATTTTTTGTTGGGAAAGTTGGCCTATTTACCGACAAAAAAATAAATTTCATCGGTAGTTACTTTTCCCGAGGGTGATATTTCGACGAAAATTGCGACGAACATTTTCGTTGGGAAAACTTTTTACCCAGGAAATTACAACATTTACCCAGGAAAAATTTCCTTGGTAAAAGTCATATTTGTTGTAGTGTATAAATTTGAAAATTTGACATTTGAGAATTGGTACATTTAATTTCATTGAAAAAGGCTTCTTCATATGCATGTATAAATTTAAAATTTTGACATTTGAGAATTGGTACATTTAATTTCATTGTAAAAGACTTCTTCATCTGCATGTATAAATTTGAAATTTTGACTTTAAGGTCACATGGACCACCTTGAAAAAGGCTTCTTCACATGGACCACATTGAAAAAGGCTTCTTCACCTTGATGTTTGTTTTCCATCTAACCTCTTCATAACGTCGCATGGACCTGGATAAAGGGAAAACACAAATATCAGCTTAATCCGAGCCTGCCCCATGAAGTTTTCAATAGTAGACATCCAATTCCCACTGTTTCTTGTGGTGTGGTCCCTTAAGCTTTGCGTCTTCCTCATTTTTAGGATCATGCCCTAGAATGATCTAGAAAAATGAATGTGTGATGCATCTAACACATACATCATGGTAGAGCTCACAGAAGTTCCGCATGTTAAAATTTCTTCTCTTTGGATTGGGTACTCCCAACTCAATTTTAGGGCATCTGTTTTGGAACCGGTTTGGGTGGTGACCACCAGCTAGCCAGCTGGTGTCAAAGCTCTGTAGGCCCCATGATGAAGTATGTCTTTTATCTAGCAGTCCATCTATTTTGGTAGCTAATTTTAGCACGAGAACAAAAAATAAGGCAGATCTAAATCTCAGATGGACCACACTAGCCGGAAACAATGAGGATTGAACTCCCGTGGTTAAAAGCTTCATATTGCCCATTGTAATGTTTATTTTTCTTCCAATTTGTTGCTTAGATCACATAAATGTCCACCACTTCAAGTCAATTTCATGCGTTGATTCTTCTCCAATCATGCAACGAAGACTAATGCATTTTCTCCATGGTGAAGTTGAAACAGGGAGATGAATTCAGATGGAAACATCAGTTGGCTTTCGATAGAATAAATGAGTATTTGATGAAGTCGTCGGTGTTGATGCCACTAGTTAAAGGTCCACCGCTCAAACTATATGCCACGGCTTCTGCAGAGTTGATTGGAACACTGTTAGTGCAAGACGACGACAATTGGAAGGAATACGATGTCTACTATATCAATCGGACCTTGCTAAGTGCCGAAAAGCGATACTCCATAGAAAAATTGTTCTTATTATTGTACTTTGTGGCCACTAAGTTAAGACATTATTTATTGCCTGAGAGAGTTAATGTAATTGCAATTATAGATTTGTTGAAATATATATTGAATCGGTCGATTCTAAGCTGTCAAATTGACAAATGGGTATTAGCTTTGTCTGAGTTTGATCTTAGATATGTGCCTCAAAAAGCAGTCACGGGTTAGGCTATAACTAATTTTCTTGTTGATCATCCATCCGATATAGAAAGTCAACTTCCTCTTAAAGTGTTAGATTTGTATCATGTCTATCTAACACCTTGTAAGCTGATTTTTTATGGTTCAAGGACTGACAAGTCGTCTAGAGCTGGGATTATTTTGATTGCCCCAAATGGAAATAGGCAGGAATTCGCATTCCAGTTGGAATTCAGGCCGAATATAAAGCCATGATCATAATCGTTCTGGAACTACTAATGGAGTTGGGTGAGAGAAGTATAAAAGTAATAGGTGATTCTCAATTGGTCATAAATCAAATGGTAGGATTTCTCAATTGTACCAACCATGCACTATTGCCATATTACGCCTTAGCGGCACAGTTGTTGGACAACTTCGACGAGGTCGAGTTGATGCTTGTAACTCGAGCTCTTTGGACAGTTTGATCGATTGACTGACCGACTGATTGACAGTTTGTGCAATTTTACGCGTTTTCGTTATTTTGTTTGTAATTTTCATATTAGTGTTATATAAGAACTTGTAATTGTGGGATTAGGGTTAAGACAAGATTACAAGACGTGTTTAGGGTTTGAGAGAGTTTTTTTAGAGAAAAAAACTTGAGTTTTCTCTTGAGGCTTGATCGGGTAAGTTCATCTCTTGTAATCTCTTGATTCATAGTGCATTATTGCTTTGTGCCGTGACTTTTTTTCGCAAGAGTTTTTTCACATAAATTCAGAGTGTTCTCTTGTATTAATTTGCTTGTGTGATTTTGAGTGCGTTGCTTGATTCTCGTCTGTGTTTCCGCAAGTCCCAACATATATAAGACATACATCATGGTGGCCACACAAAGTCTTGCCACCACTAAGGTCCACCATGCAATCCAGTGACCAACACAGATCTTTTCCGTTTGAATAAACGTTTTCGGGGGTGCCAATTCACCATGTACATCGTAACAGTGCGCATGGGAGAGATATTGATACTCTGAAAGAATATGACCAGCAATACTCATGCACCCATCCACAATGCATGGGACAAATATATATATCCATCAATCTAACCCTTCTAAATTATGGGACCAATGAAAGATGCCGGGCATCCCGTAAGCATGTCAATTATAAGGTCCTATAGACTGATATTTAGTTCCATATGTCTTAGTTATTCCTCGGTAACCGTTTCCAGACGTACGTGGCACATTTAATAACGAGATCCAAACCAATTAGGAGAGGCCCTAAATTAGATATGTCAGATCACGAAAATCACATGGACGGGACGATCCTAACCATTAATTTGGAGAGAAAGGTAATAGATACTGGATAAGGACAAAATACCCCTGCCTTCATGTATTTTTCATTGCGTACCCTTTATTTTTACATAGCCCAAGGCATTGATCATATGAAATCCACTTCATTCATTAGATGCCACACTATTTACCCTTTGGCCAAAACTCAGGCACATCCATGATTCATATGGGCCACACCAAGAAAAACAATTGAATGGTGATTATTGACTTGTACATTTTTTTTCCAATTATGTTGTCCATTTAAATCACGGATGGTGTTGAGCATTGGGATTGGTGCATATAGGGAGTGACATGCTTGGTGATCGGTGTAGATTTCACTTAACCATCATGATGGGCCCACCTAAGCTGCCACCCCTTCTTTGGGGCCACAAAAGTTTTGGATCAAAACTGATATTTTTGTTTTAATCCGAATCCTCTGCTAAAACCGAGCAGAGAAATCCTGCTCGTCACCTCTCTAATTGGTCCACCTCAACCTGAGGTTAAAACCGAGCAGAGAAATCCTGCTCGCCACCTCTCTTATTGGTCCACCTCAACCTGAGGTAGACCAAACAGAGCCGCAGAAGGAGTGGTTCTCTGCTTAGTTTTAACAAAGGATCCAGATTCTTTTGTTTTCCCTTCGTACAATCAGTGTGACCTTATCAACTGGGTGGATGGAAAATAGACATTACGGGGTCATAGGAAATTTTTTAATGGTGGGCATTCAATGACCACAATTTCCTGCGGTGTGGTCCACTTGAGATTTTTTAATGCTTCAGTTTTGGGACCATGTCCTAAACTGAGCTGAGAAAACTGATGGACGGCTTAGATATACTATGCAGTCCATCAAGGTGGGCCCCGCGGGCAGGACAACACCCACTAACGTGTTAACCCGGGTCACACGTAAACCGCTCCCTCCGCGTCCACAAAAACCTTATCTTTAGCGTCTTTTGTCAATTTGTGTATTACTTCTCTATTGCATATTCACAGCCACCCATTTCTGATACAATACCTTTTATCTATAAGATGGTGCAGTGGTGGTTAGGCATTCAGTTTGCATCAGTGGAGCCCACTGTTCAATGATCCAAACCGTCAATATTGTGATCCTCCTTGTATATGATCAATGGACAAAAACGCTTTGACATGGTCAAATCCTTAATCATTCAATAGTTGACAAACAAGGAAACGGCTAAGAGAAAAAATAAAGCAAGAATTTCCATCTAACCAATATAAATCCTAAATATTCATGGTTCATAGGACATCCATGGTGAGGCCCACCATACCAACGTCTGGGATCAGTTAAACATGTCCAGTCCACCCAAGTATTGCAGAATATATACCTCTTTGCTCCCCATTTGCATAGTTGTATGCTTTAGTTGTGGAGATCCATCCATTGACTTGACTGACTTCATCAGCTACAACTTCTTTCCATCGTTGCTGCTAGATCTGGAGAAGTCATCGCAAAAGCTTCGAAAAAAAAAAAGGGTATGTGTTTTGTTCTCACGCTAACTACAGCCATTTGATTCAGCTATTTCTTCTTTATTCATTTAATTAGTTGTAGTGATTATATGGTATCAGAGTAGTTTTGGTGAGATTTTTGTATATCTTTGCCTCAAACCCATGATCAGCACTTGTCATTGTTTCATCCACAACACTGTTGTCGTTAACATCAGATCTACCGTTAGAACTCACAGCACCAAAACCCCACTCAGAACCTGAACACATCAGACTTGAGCCCATTATTACTGGATTCCGATCTGACTTGAACCCAACAGACAGGTCTGTTAACATGAATTAGCCAGCTTCACCAACCAGATCCATAATGAGTAATGTCTATTAACATAATATTGTTTCTAAAATTCTAACAGTGAAGGCTAGCACTCAGCTGTATGCGTGTACTGATTAATAGGTCCATGTTTGGTAAATTCCAATAAAGTCTTTCAAATTAGTAGTGTGGATTGCATGCTTAGGCTCATGTTCGGCCCATCTGGATTGCACATGTTCTGACAAAGATGGATGATGGCAATGAACTGTCTTTCGGCATGTAAAATCGGGCCTAAAACCTCGACACGTGTTGTGGCCCATCTGAGCACCGGAGTGGGCTGATTATTGGGGGTGTCAGGAGAATCTTCTGAATGGTTGAAAGGGAAGTGTTGTGTCTCCGACCCCTAGTCGGACCTTCAAGCATCCAACCAGATCTCTATTGGCCCCCTCTGATGTATCAGTTTATCCATATTGTCCGTCCATTTTCAAAGATCATGCTAAGGTATAGCCCAAAAATGAGTCAGATCCAATGCTCTAATGGACCACACCAAATAGTAAGCACAGGTTGCATTAAATGCAAGAGGCATCTCTAGTGCTTAATCTTCACCTTCTATATTCGAAGTTATTTTCCACCGTGAATTTCTCAATATCAAACTTCATGCTTGAAACCATTGATGTCTAGTCTCAAATCCTAATTGATTCCTAACGTTTTCTCTGATACAATTTGTTGGGACCGTGGAAGCAACTCAGAAAAGAATTAAACAAGGCAATCATAATCGCACAAACGAAAACAAACAAAGAACACACAATTTTTATGTGGAAAAACTCTTGTGGGAAAAAAAAAAATATCACAAAGTGACAAACAATCTATAATGAAAATGAAGTTACAAGAGATGGATCACTTATCGAATCAAAACCTTGAAAAAAACCTTAGCTTTTTCTCTACAAAAACCTTCTAAACTCTTTTAGACATCTCTTGATGACCCTAATCCCGATTACACCCGCTTATATAGTGTTATACTAGTGGGAATTATAAACAAAATATGCAAAACCGCACTAAATAGCGTGAACCATTGATCACTCGATCGGTTGGTCGGCATCGACTGATTAATCCTCGATCGCTCGAAGTCCACATGTTCGCTCAAAATCGTCCAAAGAATTCTAGCAATAATTTGGAATAAAATTAAGGAAGTTCGGTCAATCGAGCCAGGAGGTAGATCAACCGAATTCTCTTGTTTTTGTACAAATTGAAGACATCAATTTCAATAGTGGGCTCCACTATGATGTATGTAATTTATACACAACGCCCATCCATTTTTCACATGATCCCAATATTGTAGCATATCCAAAGCCTAAGTGAACCACACCATAAAAAAACAATGGGGATAATGATGTCCACCATTAAAATGTTCGTAGGGTCCACATTGATTTTTATTTGACGCCCAGCTTGTTCATAATGTCACAAAGACCTGGATGAGAGGAAAACACAAATATCAACTTGATAAAAAACTTTCGTGGCCCCTAAGAAATTTTCAACAGTAAGCGTTCAATTCCCAATGTTTCCTATGGTGTGATCCACTTGAGCTTTGAACCTACCTCATTTTTTGGGCTCACACCCTAAAATAAGCTAGCAACTTAGGTGAGAAGTGTTGATGAAACACATACATTATGGTAGGGCCCATAGAGCACTGCTGTCAAAAGCTTTGTGGGCTCCACCATGATATATGTGTTTCATCCACTGCGTCCATCCATTTTTCCAGCTCATTTTAGGGTGTGAGCCCAAAAATGAGGCAGGTCCAAAGTTTAACGGGACCACACCACTGGAAAAAATGGGGATATAACACTTACCATTGAAAGCTTCTTGGGGGCTACAAAAGTTTTGGATCAAGCTGATATTTGTGTTTTTCCTTCATCTACGTCTGTGCGACCTTATGAATAAATTGGATGGCAAATAAACATCACTGTGGGCCCTAGGAAGGTATCAATGGTGCAAATCACTCTCTATTGTTTACTATGGTATGGTCCACTTAAGCTTTGAATCTGCCTTATTTTCGGGCTCGCGCTGTAAAATAAGCTAACCAAATGGAGGGACGGCGTGGATAAATGGATGAAAATTCTCGTAACCATGAAGGCTGAGTGTGCCTGCCTTCAAGGTCGTTATAAAATGGATAAGAATTCTTGTAACCACCAATAACTCTATAATGGAGCCAGCTACACTACAGGAAATATGACTTTTACCAAGGAAATGTTTCCTGGCTAAATGTCACAATTTCTTGGGTAAAAGTCATTACCCACGAAAATGTTCGTCGCGGTTTTCGTCGAAATATCACCATCAGGAAAAAGATTTACCGATGAAATGAATTTTTTTGTCGGTAAATAGTTGACTATTTCCAACAAAAAATTTCCTAGGTAAAAGTCGACAATTTCGTGGCTATTGTTTAATTCGTTGGTAATTATGCGACTATTATTGAGGAAAACTTTCCTTGGTAAAACGCTATGACCAAGGAAATGTTTCCTTGGAAAAGACAATAGAGTTACGTTTTCATTGCCAACGAAATATTTCTTTGGAACATCCAATATCCCTACCACCTTGAAAGCATTCAATATTTCTTTGGAACATTCAATACCCTACCACCTGAAAGCATTCAATATTCAATATCCCAATCACCTGATTGAACATTCAACCGTATACCAATCAAAATGACCATTCAACCGTATACCAATCAAAATGACCATTCAACCATAATAATGTTTTGAATAAAATCAAAATGTCAATCCCACCGGTACATACCAATACAAAAAAAAAAAAAAAATCAATCAGCACGAATATCCCCGCTATCACCAACAAACAATCTGCAAAATAAAAGAAAATACAATATTAGTAATTAAAACTTATAAATAAAATATGCAATTAGGTGTTCATTTTTCTTTTTTAAATCACATTATGAAACTAAATACAACTTGAATTGAAGATTTAGACCATGTAGGCATGCTCCATTCATTCATGCCTACGTGATCTTGACCATGTGCAATTTCAACTGTTGGGGGCCCACCATTGATACCCCATGGACGGCACACCTCTACTGCAAAGACAATCCTATCAATTCAAAACGTGGTTATCATGCATTCCTTAATCTTATCCCCTACACACCCACCATAGAATATCGATTGGAGAGTGAAGTCTCATACGGACTGACAGCATGCCATCTTTGTTGGTGATTATGTAAATCCCCTACACACCCACCATAGCTATGTGAGGCATTGATGAAGATGTAAACAATTAAGAATCTTTGGTGAAGCACATGAGAACGAAGAGTCATTTGGTAGTTTGAGTGAGAATGCTAAAAATCAACACACGCTCCTAGCTTTTTCCCGTCCAAAAAAAAAAAAAAAGCTACTTCAGACATAAGTAGCTTATCTTAAGTAACTTAAAATCCAAACCTCCCGTAAGAGACATTGAATCCGATCTAACTGTCACTGGTATCATCCAAAATTCGACACTGAATCCAACAACAGTTGTCGGTTTTGTATGGGATAATTGTTTTAGTGTGGGCTAATGGTGCGTTTAGGTGAGCCATGAAATGGGTATTTGGGTTGTCAAAGGGTGCAGCCAGAGGTTGGTTCTGGCCCAGATTTTGAACTGGTGGGGGTGGCCCAGCCCTATTCAAAACATTGGTTTTACTTGCCCTAGGCCCAGCCCGTTGATTTAGGCAGCTTGCTGTTCAACCGCTCTGCTAGAGTAGTAGTCGATCTTGTCACAGGAAATTCCTCCAAAGATTCAAGTGGTGTTCCTTTGCAAAGACAAAGAAGACTGCGAAGGACATGAGATCCATATCGATCACACATCACATCAACAAAACTTTCAACAACCACCTGTCAAGAAATAAATAAGTAACAAATAAATGAAAACCAAATCAGTCGACAAATAATCAATAATTAAAGGCCCGTTTGGACACCCTTCATCAAAAGGAGGTTTAAAGCTTTGCCTTTTCGGTCAACTCAGCAAAAACCAACTGGATTGGCATTTTAGCACCAATTTTGTCTTGTGGGAGATGTGATAGGGGTTTGAAAAGTACATCCAACTCCAATTGCTATTTGGATCAAAACGATGTTTACACCTCAAATGCCCCTTCGGAGGGCGAGTCCAAACAGACCTTAAGAGAGGATCAAGTGGTGTCAAGTTTGCCTTAGTTAAAAAGCACACTTTTTTCTGTACATGGGGCACATGTAAGGGATTTGAACCTTTTATCTAGCAGACTTACCATGGCAAGTTGTGCTGCAAAAATCACATTGGTTGGTGATCTAATTTCCAGACACCAAATGGCCTGTTTGAGGACTATGAATGGGCAGTTAGGAAAAAGGGAAACCAACAGTCAGGGTTCACTCCAGTTGATGGGTAGGATTTTCTAACTGGAAGTATTTTTGGTGTATGGCCCATCTGTGGTGCAAAATAGATGAACACTTCAGTACATGTGCACCAGGTGTACAGAGATTGAGTGCTTGATGACGGACTTAGGTATTAGCCTTTAACACCAGATACTTCACAAATATTGACCTTAAACCTAACATAATGCGACTTCTAATGACAATGCAGTGATCTACAATGGAGTTTCCTACTGATTACCAAAGCTTGTGGATATACTGGAGACAAAAACGCATAAGGCTGATCCACACACATCAGCCTGTTGTTAAAACCCTCCAAAATTGTGCATTGCTGCTATTAAAACAACAGAAGTACAAAGACCCAAGACTGTTCACACCATGCCATCAAGATCTAAGAGCACACAGGGCATGCGAATGTAGTGTGGATTCTGGATTGAGATAACAGGTTTTTACCTTGGGCTTGGATTCAGTTCTCATGCAAAGCCTTCATTAAATATAATCTACTGAAACTTTGGCCTGACACCCTGCAAAATCCAATCGAAAAATAATAATGGTGACAATCAGGATGATAGATTTTTTCCCCCCATATTGTGGAAAACAGAAATCTTATTCAAACATAGAAAAGCTAACAAAAGGGTCACCAAGTCCACAAACAAAGCATTAGCTTGTTCGAGATCAAAGAAAATGATTTTTTAGCCTTCCAAATAAAGCACGAATCTCACTAATAGAAAATTCTCATCACATTCTCTGGACACTGAAACCTTCAACAATTAAAGCTAACATAGAATGTAGTGTATAATTCATTAATCAATCTGTACATTACGCATGGCCCATTATAGTGATGGGATTCCTAAAGATGAGCACTATTAGGCCATCATTTCTACATGTAAAATTCACTGTCTATCAAGTTCTATCATCGATTCTGATCAAGGCAATGAGGAAGAAAATCAGCCAAATCCACAGATAAGGTAGCCACCATAGAGAAAATGAAGATGGGATGCTATCCGTATAATTGATTGTGTGGCCACGGCGGTGTTTATTTTTCGCCAAACCCATTCTTATGCAGAAACACCGATTGGGTACTAATTGGGATCAGCTAATAAGTTCAGGGCATATATGTACAGCCAGAAATAAATTTGCAGTTTCTCTTCAGTTCTTCACTGGTTGGTGTTCTGCGACTGAAAGACATAAATCAAGTGCTGTTTGCTTCCATCAATTCTCTGTGCATTGAACATGCCGCTCATCTATTTGTATTGGGCATTTTCTTGATTTCAGAGATAAGGTTTGTTTAGCTGATTATTATCTGCATTTGGGATAGATTTCCTGAATATTGATGGACTAATTAGGTCTGATCAAAGTCTTATGATGTTAATAATATTAGAGGTCAGTTATGCTTTACATCAAGAGGTCAGTCTTCTGCTTGTCCAACTTAACGCCATGCCAGGCCCTCAGAAGATCACCCGTAGAAGAATAGAAAGCCCAAGCCACTTGAAAGTGAGAGAGGATTATAAATACCTTGCAGCTACCGGTAATTTTCTTCCCCAAACTAACAGTGACTCGTTCAAGTGACTGAAGAAGCTTCTCGTAAATTATCCTGAGTCAGGAATCTTCATGAAGATAAAGACGGCCTCGAGCAATCCCGCTGATGATCTTGTATTGTGTGACCCAGTCTAGTTGTAGACACTTGATCAGATCTGTACCAGTCCAATAAAACCCATATGACTTGTAGATAACAATGTAACTGTAATCAAATTAACAAAAATATGAGTCTATTGAAGCTGGTTTAGCATGGTTGTTTCTCAAGCACAAGTGAAAAAACATAAGAACATTGGAGCCTAATTTACATTAAAAAAAAAAAAAAAAACCTATCCCATGTACCAATGTGCAACATAGGTGGAACATTGAAGCCGTGCAAAGAGTGGGCCCACCAAAAAGATCACCCGGCAAAGAAAAACAAGGAGGCGCCCACGGTATGCAAGTTCTTCTAACTTGTTTGTTTGTATGTAAATTCTGTTCTAACTGAATTTGTTTGTTTGAATCACTGCATAAGCTCCTTCCTATTTAATATGGAACTGCATACGAGGAAAACATATCTAATAAATGATCACTGAATGACTGTTTTGTTTTGTTTTTTCCCTGTTTTTGGGTCTTAGAACTGAGATCAAGTATCGAGGCTTGGAAATTCTGTTGATTTCCCACTTCTAATAGTATCATCAAGCTTTTATTTTGAATATATCATGACTTGATTTTATTGTAATTGACATTGCAATGAAGGATTAAACTAGGTGTGGAAAAATTTGTGTATTTCTGCTACAAGATGTTCTACTTTTATGCTTCTCTAAAAGAGAGATTTTTTAACAATTTTCTAAAAGAGGTACCTTTCTCGGCCTTTTGGCTAAGATCAAGTGTAGTATTTGTTCTTATTAGTTTAACAATTCCCTTTCCGCCTGTTGATTTGAGACCACATTGCATGGGTGATGGGACTGACTCTTTCCGGATGGTCGCAGTTAAAACCTCAACACCAGATAGTGTATACTGAAATCAAATCCAGAACTGCTGAAAATCCTCTGAGAATAGACTTCTTTTGGCCATGATTTACATTTTAGTAATTGTCTAAAAAACCTTTGCCGAAAGGCATGCCAACTGCATAAACATGGCCATTCATTCAAAATCAATAGAGGTCCATCTATTGAATGTGAACTGTCAGTTGTTTTTAGTTTTAACAGCGCATTTGCAGGCCATTAGTTAGATGGTTAGGATCACATAATCAGTTCAATTTTCCATCAGCAATCCTTGGTGAGGACCCCTCTTGACTGGTTCTGATTTCCATAACATGCCCATGTATGGTGGAAACTGGGATTGACCACATTTTGCAGAGGTACATGGAGCCACTGATCGGTCCTCGAGAAGTAAACTTTAGTTTTAACTATCATGCAGAATGTCTATAAGCAAGATAATGCACAATGAATTTCAAACCCACATGAAGATGACAATTACCGAAGCAAAATCCAGACTTGTTCTACCACAAGCCTTAATAACAAATAAGTGGGATTATCCATTTTGTTAGTGAGTTGAGAAATCAAAGACAGATTCATAGCAGATGGATAATAATTTATAGACCCCAGAACAACTACCCACATGCATTTGCAAGCAGCTCGTGGTCACACGTCGTGTTGGAGATGTGGGCTAATTGGGCCCCACTATGTACCTTCCAAAATCAAGCCACAAAAACCTCAAATCCAACCCGTCTGAAGGAACTCCCACCATCTACTTAGTAAAAACAACCATAAATAATTTCCAACAGTCCGCATTCAATGTCCATTTGGCCAGCCTAATGAATGGACCAGTCTTATTTTTCAGCTAGGTCATCGATACAGTAGGGCCCAACTGATGAACAGGTTGGATGTTCCTCACATGTGCATATTCAAAAGTGTGGCCACGTCCACAGGTGCATGGGGGGTTCAATAAGACTCCAATTTTTTTATTCTTCTTCAAATTTTAATGTTAATTAGCAAATTTGCACACACAAAAAAAAAAAGCATTGCTGCAAAATGAAGTTTTCATAAACCTGTCCACTAAACAAGGCCTTATCTATCCCTTTATAGCTACCACACTGAAATTTGAATTTTATTACTCCGGAAGCCAAAACAGCAATGCATACAACAACAAATTTCACAAGCCGACAATCAAAAGCAGTGCCAAGATAACAACTTAACAGTGGTGTGCTCCCACCTTTCTATTAAAAAAATGCTTAATGTGCCAAACAAAAATTATAGTGAGAATTTTGAAATTGAAAGCTCAAGTAAGAGAAAATTGGAAGCAAACCTCGTGTCATCCACTTGAACTTCCGACTTTGGACGAGAAGCCAAACCAGAGGTGTTTGAAGCATTAGCGATCTGCGGGCACAAGATAGCAAAAGCCAAAGACACTGATGTGCTATTTTCTTCGTCAAGTGCTAAATAATGGGGCTGCCATTCAAAAGGTGCTTAGTGTCAATGATATCAAGGAAAAATTTTGTGAATGGATGAAACAAATTCTTTTACTGATGAAGGAAGATGGCCAAAACATTTACTGTATATATGTGCAAGATCTGTATCATGGAAATGCAAGATCTGTATCATGGAAAATAAATAAGATACCTTATGATGATAGAGAAGTGATAATTTTACCCATGCGAATAAGAAAGGCCGAATTGCCTTTTGATTAGTTCACAAGGGCAGTGGGAACAATGCTCCTAAGTAGGCAAGCTTTCCTAGTACTTGTAACAAACCTAAACTCCCTAACACAAAAAAAAAACAAAACAAAAAAAAAAAAACAGAGAAAGAGGCAAAAGACCGCACCATTAAGCCAATGGAAATCCAAATATCGATTCAAATTCACACAAACTAGCAAAAGCAATTACCATAATAAATCAAAACTACCTAAACCCCTAAAAATCATGAATACTTTGCTAATTGAGAGGCCGAAAGCCTCAACAGGTCAATGAAAATCCAACTATCAATTCAAATTCACACAAAATTGCATCAATAATAGTGGAAACAAATCAAAATGACCCAGAACCTCTTCATTCTTGACAGCTTCCTCTTTGATCTCATAAAGACCTGAATCTACCAAGAACTTCATTACAACAAAATCACAAAAATTAGAGGGGAAAAAAAATAATACAAGGCAAACCGAAAATCTAACAAACATTAAAAAAATCCAGATAACAAGTCTTCTCTTACTGCAAGCTCCTTTGAAGATCTGCTTCAGACGGTCCTGCAACAAAGGTTGGCTTTGTCATGCCGTACTGCTTCGCAGTAGGCACCGACGAACCACCCGAACCATCAAAACTCGCCCCTCCACACCTAAAAGAACCATAAAAGCCATAAGGAAAATCAAAGAGATTTTATCCGCTTTCTGGCCCTATGGTCAGATCGAATCAAAAGCATAGAGCAATTTCAGATAAAAGATCCCCAAAGAGTCAAGAGCAGTGCTGAGATGAAATCAGACGACTTTGATGCCGTTCGGCCAAAAATCAGACAGAATATCCCATCGAAGAGACGAGATGTGGAAATCTATGAGTTCAATTTGAGGGAGATGGAGCCGGCATGAAGCTAGGGTAGCTAGGGTTTCTGTGGAGGACTTTCTGCAGATCTAGGGCTTGGGATGAAGGAGATCAGTACAGAAAGGAAGGGAGGAGGGAATTAGCCAGAACTTTAAGAGAGCCAGAGCCAGAGCGAGAGAGAGAGAGAGAGAGAGAGAGAGAGAGAGAGAGCTTAACAGCAGATGAGGAAGGAGGTTGGGTTGGACTCTTTTTCAGTGCGGGCTCTTTTTTGAGCGCTAATTGGGTACCCCAACAGGAAGAGCTAGGGACGGACGGTCCTGTCAAGTGTTCTGTGGGGTCCACCGTAATGTATGTGGTTTATCTACACCGTCCATTTATTTTGAGAGATAATTTCAGGGCATGATCATAAAAAAGGAGGTAGATCGAAGGCCTAATTGGACCACACCACGGATCAACAATAAGCACTTAATCTCCAATGTTTCTTATGGTGTGGCTCACTTGAGCCTTCTATTTGCCTCCTTTTTTGGGCTCATACACTAAAATGAGCGGTCAAAATGGATGGAAGGCATAGATAAAACACACATTATGGTGGGCCTCATATAAAGCCCTTAAAGTACGGTTAGCCTCTCGCTTTTGGATGATTTAGTGCTCTATGGGCCCTGCTATGATGTATGTATTTCATCCACGCCGTCCATTAATTTGTAAATATTATTTTAGGACCTGGACAGAAAAATGAGGCAGATCTAAATATCAGGTGAACCACAACAGGAAAACAGTAGTTAGTGAAGGTCGTCCATTAAAAACGTCAATTAATCCATTGACACCTTTTATCGAGGAAATTACCAACAAAATGCACTTTTCCTGGGTAATTGTAGTCTTTTATCGAGGAAGTTTTTCCTCGGTAAAAGTTTATGTTTTTTAGCCACCAAACAACCCCACTTTTACCTATGAAATTCGAATTTTGTAGGCATTTGTCACTTTCACCAAGGAAAATTTTCCTTGGTAACAGCAAAGTAATATTTACCCAGGAAATTTGAGTTTCGTTGGGAAAAGTGTGCTATTCCCCAAGAAATTCGTTTCCTCGGTAAAACTTTCCTTGGTAAAGGTCATTTTTCTTGTAGTGCTATTTGCGCGTTTACATGGATAGATGTGAGAATGCTGTAGTAGGACATCTACAAACTTGCATGGATAATACTGGATATTGTGCACGTATTGGATCACAACTATTGTTCTTGTATTGGCCCATCATTCCAAGTTTATATACAAGCATGCATCAATGAGGATATAACAAAAATTTACAAGTATTTTTAATGTTTTTATGGTAACAGAGCAGATTCAGTGAGATTTAGTGTATCTTCTTCCTGAACTAAAAGCCTCAAAGCCATCAGCGCTAGTCACTGATTCATCCATGACATTGTTGTCGTCAACATCTGATCTACTCATTGCTGGAACTCACAGCACCTAAACCCCACTCAGCATCCCAACTCAGCACCATCTTCTTCACCATATATGTTACTTGAGCCCACCATCACCGAATTCAGATCGACTTAAGCCCAACAACCAGGTATGTCAGCGTGAACCAGCTTCAACAGACAAAAATCTAACCCTTAGTTCTGATTATTAAGTGGAGCCCACTGTTCAATGATCCAAACTGTCGATATTGTGATCCTCCTTGTATATGATCAATGGACAAAAACTCTTTGACATGGTCAAATCCTTAATCATTCAATAGTTGGCAAACAAGGAAACGGCTAAGAGCAAAAATACAGCAAGGCTTTCCATCTAACCAATTAAATCCTAAATATTCATGATTCATAGGACATGCATCTATGGTGAGGCCCACCATACCAACGTCTGGGATCAGTTAAACATGTCCAGTCCACCCAAGTATTGCAGAATATATACCTCTTTGCTCCCCATGTGTATAGTTGTATGCTTTAGTTGTGGAGTTCCATCCATTGACTTGACTTACTTCATCAGCTACTACTTCTTTCCATCGTTGCTGCTAGATCTAGAGAAGTCATTGCAAAAGCTTCAACCAAAAAGGGTATGTGTTTTGTTCTCACGTTAACTACAGCCATTTTATTCAGCTATTTCTTCTTTATTCATTTAGTTGTAGTGATTATACAGTATCAGAGTAGTTTTGGCAAGATTTTTGTGTATCTTTCCCTCAAACCCATGATCAGCACTTGTCATTGTTTCATGCACAACACTGTTGTCGTCAACATCAGATCTACCCATTGTTAGAACTCACATGCAGCACCAAAACCCCATTCAGAACCAACCTGAACTCATCACAATATTCTGTTGTATTTTTAAGTGAATTTAAAATAAATTAGTGTTTCAAACTTTTCTACCGAGCCGAGCCATGTTTATGGCTACAGGTGCATGCAAGCGTGCATGGGCGGATGTGTCTTTTCATGTAAGTTTGAAGGGTTGCATCCCTTCACTTTTTGTTTTGAAAGGTTGTGTTTTTTCAATCCTAGGGGACACACCAATTGAGTTTAAAACCAATTGTTACAACCCTTTATGAAAGGGTGTCTCTACACCCTTAAGGGTGTCCACTCAAAGTCTATAAATAGACTTTCTTTATAAAGAATGAAAAATTGCTTTAAAAAATGGTTTAAGTATCGTGTTATTCGGGTTAAGACTACAAATGGTTCGAGCCTGTGTACAGTGAGTGCACCGCTGGGACCGGGTGATAGTCGTTGTATCCTGGAGGTCGATTGCCCAAAAAATTCTGTTGCACTTGGGACGCGGTCCAAGGAGGGCAAATTCGATTTCAAGCCAAGTGATTCCAAATCACGCCTCGACTTCTTCAAATCGATAAGTTTTCTCTTTTCTTATTCTAATTTCATTTAGTCCAAGTGGTTTTCCTAACTCCAATTCCAACAATCTTGAAATCGAATTTTTTAATTTGGAAAACTATTTGGATTATAAATAAAATAGGATAACATCACCACACATGCTTAGGTTTAGTGTGAAAATGTTCACGTGTTTTATGGATATAGGTTGTCCATCAATTGTTCAAGTTTCGTAGTGGTCTGTTTGTGTGCCTGCACATAAGTGCATACATATAGGACAGATTTAAATCGGATGATTCTATACGTGTGCCTCCAGACGCACTGTTTGGATTGTGGCAATTCATCCATCCAATTCATGACATGCATCTTGTGGATAGGCCTAACCATCCATCCTGCCATCAAATTGATGGGTAAATAATCGATCTTACATGCTATTAAAAAAAAAAATTAATACACATGTCAGATATCAAGCTGACATGTGTATTAGGTTTATCTCATATAGAAGAAAATGTCAAGTTTAAAATGAGTTTACCAATTATTTGCATTAGACATACAAATTTGGCCGACCTGATGACCAGACTAAAATATTGTACATGCCTTATGCGTCTGATTGATGGTCCTGATTGCGTGTTGCAATGAAAATGCTTGAAAAGACAAAATATGTAGGATCCACATGTCATATGGATAGGACTGAGTTCTGAAGTGAAAAAAAAAAAGGAATTAAGGAAAGATTGCTATATGTGAAAATTAACTTGCTCATGCATCAGTACATAGATACATACGTATATCTTGAAATGACGTTGATAGATGAATCTGTCTACTACAATAGTGCTGGACCAATAATCCATAATTGCAAATGGGTGTTTTGGTTTGGAACGTCCATCTAAGTGAAGCCTTTCATGGATACATCTCTACTACCACATAATGCCTAAATATGTGATATTCTCCAAGAATGGGTGTTCCCGGCCATTCTTTTTGTGAACAAATGTACGGCAAGAGAGAGAAAGATCGGCAATGCTCCATGTTCAAGGGAATAAAATGCAAAATTTGGAAGGATTTGTATCTCTGTCCATGAGAGATTTTATGGGCATTTCTCATAACTTGATGCGAGCCATGCAATGAATGGTTTTAATTCATGAAATCATGAACTCCTCATTTCGCCAATTTTGGAAACACAGAACCCTGCATTGATACTTGCATCTTAGGATCATATACAGTTCCCGAAACCATTCTATATGAAACTTGTATGAAGGTACATGCCAACCTTCCATGTGTGTAAGATCTAACCCATATATGATTCCTACCACCTGGATGCATTGGCACTAAATTCAAGCCAAGAGATCTTCATGGTGGAACTCATAAAGGAAGAGAAAAAGAAAACTGTTGGAGCCTCCTTCATCCCCTTTTCTAACGGCAGATGTGATTCCCAAAGTTGCTTTAAATGGTGTCTTTCATATTCCTCTTTCATGAGACCGGGATTCATGAAATTTTAGACTTGCCTTGGGTTAGGGTTTGGGTTCGTCCTGACCACATTTGGGATATCCAAATATTGTCTTAGGATTATTTTAGTTTTGAGAGATCATCATGGGGTTATGGTTTGTAGATCTGTTTTGAGAATCCAAGATTGGACGGTTCTAGTTACTTCTAACAAAGAAGAGTATTCAGAGAGGTCATAACCACTAATCCATCATCTTGGGTAGCTCCTTGTGTTCTTCTTGGCGCCTCAAAATCTGATTAATCCAAAACTCAGATGTGTCGTACCATATATATATATATATATATATATATATATATATATATATATATATATATATATATATAAAGAGGTAAAAATATAAGTAATCAGTCGTTGGCATTGGGAGAGAATCATACGATTCCACCATTCTTTGGGAAAGTATGCATATCTTACGCGTGTTCATCTGTTATATATGCTTAAATGAATCCAATCGTCCAAATTGTAGTTCTCACTGTACACTGGTGTAACTGAAAAGAAGTAACCATGGAAGGATGATCTAGCCACTTGTTCAATGGAAATGAAATGGACAGTTGGAGTCATCCATTTACTTCTTTAGTAGCGCACCGTGATTCATACGTATAACATACAAGTTATTCCTTATGAAAAGTACAATCAATAGGTCATTACTACAGATAGTTGGATGTATTTGGACAATCCAACTGAGCCCAACTATTGGTGGTCAGGACTGTTCAACTACGTGCCCCACTATGAATGACGTGATTCACCAAAATATTCCCCTATCGGACAATCTCATGTATCCAACATGTGGACTACAAATGGATAGTTTACAGTCCACTTTATGGCTAAGAAATTCCGATGGGGGATTTTGGGAAGATATCCGGCGTCCACTGATGGTGGGTGGCACAAGAGTGCATGGTCTAGATCTTGAAAAAACAAATAATAATAAAATAAAATAAAAAATAAAATAAAATAATAATAATAATAAATAAATAACGGCCTACCATTCTGTTGGTGGCAGAACAAAAGATGTTATTTTATCCAGTTACATGTTGTGGAGTTGCATTTTGAGTAACTGATGAGCATAGAATAAGTGTGATGCACGATTGTACACCTATAAGGTGGATCACTAATGGGTGTTGGTCACCTTTATGAAAATGTGTGCACAAATGTAATGTAGGGGATATGCTATACTGAGCTTGATCAGATCAATGGCAAGTCTATTAAACTATGGACCCATGTATCACTGTTTCTCTATTGACATCACACATTATTCCTTTTGTAGTATAATTGTGGGCGCGATAACAAGTGCTCCCACCTAATTTCCAAGACTAAGGGTAGAGGATATGTTGTTTCATCCAGTCATGTGACTGGCCTTGGACATGAGTTAGATTCAATCGATTCTTATGATGATTCTCACAATTGATTTTTCTTAGCCTGAAAGTTTGGTTGATAAATTTATTAGTTTTATTGAGGCGAATATCTGAAATTGTGGGGGTGCACTTGGATGCACTTAGAAATGTTTGTGTTTTGTCTTGGAGACAAGGTGTCATAAAATAGCAATGCCATAAAGTGGTAAGGCTAAAGTATTTGAAAATCAAATTGACGGTTTGTTTTAGTGGTCTAATCCTTGGCCATCAATGGAATTTTCTGGCTATTCTCAATGGAGTTCAGTTTTGGATATTTGGTATATAGGTGTTCATGCGTGCGCATATAATTTCACTTAATGAATTATGATGTGACTTCCACACCTATGGGACCCATTAATTTTATGAACAAACCATTGGTCAAGATTTGGACATTTCACCTCTATATTCAAATGCTAAATTCCATTGACTGTACCAACTATTATTCCATGTGTTAGGAAACATATAGCAATGTGATGACATTAAAGTATGGTGCATACAATTACATGAAAGTTATACTTTATTTTAATTTTCATATGTGCATGCATGATATAGGTTATTCTAACCTCTTTGTACTATAAATATAGTGTGTTTGTCTGATTTTTCCGCTAGTTGGTTGAATGGCAAGTAAATGGTAAGATTGTATTTATGCCTAGTGATACAACAACTACCAAAATAAAAGTAATGGACAGTAAAAACAGCAAAATATCTGTTGCATGGTAGAGTCATAGCTATTGACTCTATGAGGTTAGAAAAGAGTTTGATATGTGTTGGCTTGATATATGAATTGTTGAAGAAGTTGCAAATGATCATCACAGAATTCTTAATTCTTTAATATTGCAAGGTGGAAGCATGTTCATCATGGCACTGATCTTCGGCTAGATCTGATAAATCCGACTAAACAGAAGTTTGTTCCTAAGTAATTAGTTGGTAAACCAAAGCTTACCGAGGTGATGATCTGTAGTTGGTCCGAAAGGATAATTAGCTACATTGGAACTGAGACATGATTTAAACTCCTATGGAAGGTGGAAATTTTTGCAAAGGGCAAAAGTTTGATGAAGTAATACCGTATGGAGGTAGTAGACCCACGGATCATGAACTTCTTTTTCCAAAGAAAAAGAAATGTTGGTATTTAGCAGATATTATTGCTAAAGGACTATTTAAAGGATTAGTCATGGAAACATCTAAGGGAATGGGGCCTAGCCTAACCGAATGAGCTACCAGTGTCAGCAATCCAACCTATACAAGTGAAGATCCCATGCGATATATTTAATGGGTAAACAACAAGACACGAGGAGACTGGGAAGCACTGCAGAGAGCTTGCCCCTTCCCATGGTGTAGGTAGTGCAAGCAGCAACGTGAGGGAGGATGAGTTTTTGAACTCTTAATGAATCCATGACCACATGTGATGTGTATCCAGTTGCTGCGTACACTTGAATGGAATTTACCTATATGAATGTGGAAGTGTGGCCGCTTCCTATGAGAATATATAGGCCGTTTCTCTAAAGCACTCATGAATATTCAGGTAAAGGTGCATGGCCAAAAGGCACCAAACCACAGAACCAGTTGTAGCAGAAAAGTTGTGTGAGTGGCATGTATAGTCCTTTACGCTTCAAGGGTTTAAAGACCGATAGTCACCTGATTCCTGTAAACCTGTCTTGCTTACTCTAAATGTCGATTAAAGTCGGATAGACATCGACACTATTACACAACTCTTCTATCTTAACCCGAATTGTCTTAATTTTGAAACATGTGGGGGATTGTTTTATTTTTAAGTGAATTTAAAATAAGTTAGTGTTTCAAAATTTTCCGCCAAGCCGAGCCATGTTTATGGCTACAGGTGCATGCAAGCGTGCATGGGCGGATGTGTCTTTTCATGTAAGTTTGAAGGGTTGCATCCCTTTATTTTTTATTTTGAAAGGTTGTGTTTTTTCAATCCTAGGGGACACACCAATTGGGTTTAAAACCAATTGTCACAACCCTTTATGAAAGGGTGTCTCTACACCCTTAAGGGTGTCCACTCAAAGTCTATAAATAGACTTTCTTTATAAAGAATGAAAAATTGCTTTAAAAAATGGTTTAAGTGTCGTGTCATTCGGGTTAAGACTACAAATGGTTCGAGCCTGTGTATAGTGAGTGCACCGCTGGGACCGAGTGATAGTCGTTGTATCCTGGAGGTCGATTGCCCAGAAAATCCTGTTGCACTTGGGACGCGGTCCAAGGAGGGCAAATTCGATTTCAAGCTGAGTGATTCCAAATCACGCCTCGACTTCTTCAAATCGATAAGTTTTCTCTTTTCTTATTTTAATTTCATTTAGTCCAAGTAGTTTTCCTAACTCCAATTCCAACATATTCTTCACAATATATGCGACTTGAGCCCACTATTACTGGATCCCGATTGACTTGAACCCAACAGCCAGGTCTGTCAGCATAATGAGTCAACTTCAACAGCCAGATCCATAATGAGTAATGTCTATGAACATAATATTGTTTCTAAATTTTAACATTGAAGGCAAGCACTCAGCTGTATGCATGTACTGATTAATAGGTCCGTGGTTGGTAAATTCCCCTAAAGTCTTTCAAATTAGTAGTGTTGATTGTGTTCTTTGGCTCATGTCCGGCCATTTGGATTGCACATGTTGTGGTAACGATGGATGAGAGGAAGTGGATTGTGTCTGACCTCTGGTTGGACTTTTAAGTATCTGACCAGATCTGTGTGGGGGCCCACCATGATGTATCTGTTTATCCACATTGTCCATTTCTTTTCTAAGATCATGCTAAGGTATGGGCCCAAAAATGAGGTAGATCCAACGCTCTAGTGGATTACACCAAAAAGTAAGCTTGGGTTGCATTAAATGCACATTAAATGCAAGAGGCATCTTGCTGCTTCATCTTCACCTACCATAGTTCAAAGTTATTTTTTCCCATTAATTTCTCAATATCAAACTTCATACTTGAAACCATTCCGTGGAAGCAACTCAGAGAAGAATTAATAAGGCAATCACAATCACACGAACAAAGCCAAACCAGAGAACACATGAATTTTTAGTAAAAAACCTATGCTGGAAAAAACCATGGCACAAAGCGATAAACAATCTATTATGAAAATAAAGTTACAAAAGATGGATCACTTACCGAACAGAAACCCTGTAGAAAATCGTGGCTTTTTCTCTTCCAAAACCTTCGAAACCCTTTTAGACTTTTTTTTATAAACTTAATCCCAATTACACCTGCTTATATAGTGTTACACCCAGAATTAGAAACAAAATATGCAAAACTGCACTAAACAGTGTGAACCGTCGATCGCTAGTCGGTCGGTCAACATCGACCTACTAATCCTCGATCGCTCGAAGTCCACATCTTCAATCAACCGAACATGCTTAAAATCGTCCAGAAAGTTTCAGCAATAATTCGGAATAAAATTGAGGAGGTTCAGTAGATCGAGCCAGGAGGTCGATCGACTGTTCAAATTCTCCAGTTCTTATACAGATGGAAGACATCAATTTCAACAGTGGGCTCCACCATGATGTATATAATTTACCCACAATGCCCATCCATTTTTTCGTATGAACCCAATATTGAAGCATACCCAAAGCCCAAGTGGACCACACCACAAATAACAATGGGGATAATGACGCCCACCATTAAAATGTTCGTAGGGCCCACAATGATGTTTATTTGTCATCTATCTTGTTCACAATGACACGTAGAGTTGGACAAGAGGAAAACACAAATATAAGCTTAATAGAAAACTTTCATGGCCCCTAAGAAGTGTTCAACTGTAAGCATTTAATCCCCAATTGTTTTTTATGGTGTGGTCCACTTGAGCTTTGAACCTGCCTCATTTTTGGGCTCACACCCTAAACTAGGCTAGTAAAATGGGTGAACGGCGTGGATAAAACATATACATTATTGTGGGGCCCACAAGATGGTGTAAAGTTCTGTGGGCCTCACCATGATATATGTGTTTCATCCACGGCGTCTATCCATTTTTACAGCTCATTTTAGGGTGTGAGACCTAAAATGAGGCAGGTCCAAATCTTAAGTGGACACCACGGGAAAAAATGGGGATATAATGCTTACCATTGAAAGCTTCTTGGGGCCACAGAAGTTTTGGATCAAGCTGATATTTGTGTTTTCCCTTCATCTAGATCTGTGTGACCTTATGAACAGGTTAGATGACAAGTAAACATCACTATGGGCTCTAGGAAGGAATCAACGATGGAAATCACTCTCCATTGTTTCCTACGGTGTGGTCCACTTGAGTTTTGAATCTGCCTCATTTTTAGGCTCACACAGTAAAATAAGCTACCAAAATGGATGGACGGCGTGGATAAATGGATGAGAATTCTCATAACCATCAAGGCTGAGTGTGCTTGCCTTCAAAGTTATAAAATGGATGAGAATTCTGGTAGCCACGAATAACTCTATAATGGAGCCAGCTACTTGCGTGTATACGTGGATAGATGTGAGAATGTTGTAGTAGGACATCTACACACCTGTATGGATAACACTAGATGTTGTGCATATATTGGGTCACATGTATTGTTCTTGTATTCCCATCATTCCAAGTTTATATACAAGCATGCATCAATGAGGATATAACAAAAATTTACCAGTATTTTTAATGTTTTTATGGTATCATAGCAGCTTCAGTGAGATTTAGTGCATATTCTTTCTTAACTAAAAGCCTCAAAGTCATCAGCACTGAGGCAGCTAAACCCCACTCAGCATCCCAACTCAGCACCATCTTCTTCACCAGATATGTTACTTGAGCCCACCATTATCGAATCCAGATCGACTTCAACCCAACAACCAGGTATGTCAGCATGAACCTATTAGACAGGCAACATGCCTTGTATAGCCAAATTGATTAGTTTCCTTGTAAAGTTGATTCTGTCTTTTATCATTTACCTTGTATAGGGCTGTACATCTCTATATATTCAACCTTTTGGGGTTTTCTCAATATACAAGAAACCAAAAGGAGGATTCTCCACTTCCCTATTTTCTCTCTGTTTACATGGTATCAGAGCCATACCGATCTCCAGCAACCCACCCCTGACAGATCTGGCACTCCTTGTGTCACTGACACCACCTACTGACAGATCCGGCACCTCCTTCATTGCCGGCGCCACCTCCTAACAGATCCGACACCCTCTGCTACATCACTGACACCCTGCTACTGCCTCGATTGTGGCACCCCTGTTCCGGCATCCCTGCTGCGTCCCCAGTGCACCCCCTGCTACTGCTCCTCCTGCGTCCCCTCCACCCCCTTTTGAACACCCCCAGCCCCTTTTGACCACCCCCAGCCCCTTCCGACAACCCCACCTCCTTCCGACCACCTAGCGCCTGTCGTCCACCCCTACTGTGTCCAGCCTTACTCCCTACTACGTACGGCACCACCCCAGCTCCAACCTGCACCACCCCCAGCCTCTACGAAACAAACCCCTGCTGCGTCCAGCCCTACTCCCTGCTGCATCCAGATCCACTCCCTGCTGCGTCCAACCCCTACTGCATCCAGATCCACTCCTTGTTGCGTCCAACCCTTGCTGCATCCTATCCACTCCCTGCTGTCCTATTGTTGCTGCCCTGCTACGTCCACTCCCTATCCAGATCCAGCCTCTGCGAACCAAACCCCTATTGCTGCCTTTCTACTGCCAGGTACATCATTCCTTGGCGTTTATTTACATCACTTCAAATCTATGGACAAAGATTCCTCCTGTACGGATGCCCCACAATGTGGTTTCGATGGTATCAACTATAGTTTATGGGCCATCCACTTTCAGAGTTTCCTCAAGGGTCATGGTTTGTGGGGACTAATTGATGGATTAGTTCCTATCCCCAGTTCTACAGATGCCGAAAATTTAGTTGAGTGGGAAATAAAAAATGGACGGATTATTACTTGGATTCTTAATTTGGTCGATCGGTTAATTGTTGTTGGCCTCACGCCACACCGCACCGGTAAGGCAATGTGGGAGCATCTCTAGACAATTTATCAGTAGAGTAATGCGGCTCGATTATATTGCCTGAAACAAGATCTGGTTCACCTTACTCAGGGTGACCAAAGCATTCAAACATTCTACTCTGAGATTGTTGCAATTTGGAAAGAGATGGCTATGATGGATCCAGAATTTCCTCATGACTTTAAGATATTCTAGACAATGCACGATAGTGCGCAAGTTCGATAGTTTCTTATGAAGCTGCGTCCGGAATTTGAGCATTGTCGGGCTGCTCTCCTAAACCATAGCCCAGCTCCTTCGTTGGCTTCGGTTATTAATGATCTATTGGTTGAGGAACAACAACTGAAAGTTCTTTCTCCCACTTCCTTGACTCTGGGACCATCTGATCTGGTACTCGTTGTGTCCACCTCTGCACCAAACTGTGGTTCCACTCCTTTAACTTGTCGCAGCTTTAACAAAGTGGGACACGTCATCGTTCAATGCAAAGAATGGTGTGCTTATTGTCGACGGACTGGTCATGGTATTCAGGACTGCCGTTCACGTGCCTATCCATCCTCTTTTGGCCATGGACATAGTGGTTGTGGTCGTGCTCTTTCTACTACTTCTGCCATTATTTCTTCCGAGCCTTCTATTAGTGATGATGCATCTACTGTTTCTGCTGAAGGACTTTCTTCACCTTTGACTCCTGCGATGCTCCAGTAGATCGTGCAGGCCCTATCTGCTGCTGGTATGTCAGGTATATCCTCATCTTCTACATGGTTCTTCGATTCGGGTGCTTCCAATCATATGACTGGTGGCGTATCACATCTTCGCAACATTCGTTCCTACACTGGCAATCAGGCTATTTCTATTGCAGATGGCACTAGACTACCTATTCAGTCTGTTGGTTCATTGACTTTCTTTCCTTCTGGCCATCGTCAGTTCACCATTCGTGATGTATTTCATGTCCCTAAACTTTCCTCAAATTTGATTTCTGTTGGTCAAGTTACATCCAATAACTGTTTAGTCATATTTCTTCCAAATTGTTATTTTGTGCAGGATCACTACAAGAAATAAGGCTTTTAGCTGCCACAATTTTCACAGCTAAAAGTCCTAAAATCGCCACTAAAAGTTTTAGTGGTGATTTTTTTGTCGCCGCTGAGCCGCCGCAATATGTGCTGTAGTTAAAAGTTTTAGCTGCGACTTCAAAAAAAGTCGCCATTAAAAGTCAGATAATTAGTCATGACAAGAATAACGCCACTAAAAGTTCACTTTTAGCCGCAAAGTTTTCCACAGTTAATTGAAACCAATCTTGTCACTGAAAGTAAAAGTCACCACTAAAAGTTGTACTTTAGTGGCGAAAAATATCGCAGCTAACAGTCCACTTTTAGTGGTGACTTCTAGTCGCAACTAATCGTTTACTTTTAATGACGACTTTTAAAAGTCGCGGGTAAACAATAGGCTTTTAGTCGTAAAAATTTTCACTGCTAAACGTCTTAAAAGCGCCACTAAAAGTTTAGTGACAACTTTTCTGCCGCCGCTGAACCGCTGCAATATGTGTTGTCGCTAAATGTTTTAGCCGTGACTTCAAAAAAGTAACTACTAAAAGTCTCTTTTAACCGCGACGTTTTCCGTCGCTGATTGAAACAATGCTTGTCACTGAAAGTTTAAAGTCACCACTAAAAGAGATCTTTTGTGGCGAAAAAAGTCGCTGCTAAAAGTCTAATTTCAGTGACAATTTCTAGTTGCAACTAAACATTTGCTTTTAGTAATGACGTTCAAAAGACGCGGCTAAAATATAGTTGTGGCTAAAAATTCACCTTCGGTGGCAACTTCTAGTCATAGTTACAAGTTTACATTTAATGATGACATTTTATTTTGCAGTAAAAATGAACTTTTAGTGGCAAATTAAAGTTGCAACTTTATGTTGTTGGTCAGACTTTTAGTGGCCACTTTTTATAGTTGTGACTCTATGTTTTTCTATTTAATGCACTTATTTTGATAAACTTACTTATAAATGAAATGATATACCTACTTATATAAAAATGATAATTTACAATTTTAATCATTACCAACCAAGTAAACATAACTTCGAATTTATTTAATATAACTGCAAAATTCTTATATAAACCTAATTAAATTGTATGTTTACAACACATCATCATCATAAAAAAATAAAAATAAAAATAAAATAAAAAAGAGTCATGACCATCGAGCTTCTCAGCAGCTATGCATCACATGTCTCTGGCCTGCAAGTAAAAATATAATTAGAGAGAATAATTTTTTAATTTCACAATTAAATTTATAATGAACTTATGAATAAGATATCTTACCTTGTTAGAATGAGAAGGGGTAGGCATTTGCATTGACTCATTGTACTGTTGGATGAAGGGTAAGATCTGTAATTCTATAAATTGTAAGCGACTCCTATCTGCCTCAGCCCACCTCATATTCTCCATCAATAATGACTCCAAGCGATTCCTATTTGCCACAGCCTGCCTCTTATCTGCCTCAGCTTGCCTCTTAAGCTCCTCATTTTCCTTCTGTAGCTGCATGTCTTAGGCTTTGGACCGGCCCCACGGCCACGTATATATCCGGACTGCTCTGGTCCGAGCACTACCTCGATCCTCTCATCCTCAGTCAAGGGATTAGCGCCTTCCTCTACTGGCTGAGATTGTCGTCTTTGAAGCTCCTCCTACATTTGAAAACCAATTGTAAAATGATTATTATCTATCAATTTAGTAATATATAAGAAATTAGCAAGGAAATATAGAAAGGCATGATCACATACGTATACTTCACGAGATCTCAAATCAACTCAATTGTTCTTCTTATTGCTAAACCAGGTAGCGAACCACATATTAGTTCGGGAGGGCTCATCTCCCGTCTTAGGATTACGCTGTCATTAGCAAAGTTAATTGTTCACTCTCCAAGTATAGGGTCGCGAAGTAGTAATAATTCGGAAAGACCGAGTATCGTTCCCACAGAGATTTATTTATGGGTATTCTCAGAATTTATCTAAAACAACTTAGAATTAAGATCGCATTAAGAACTAAATCTAAAAAATAGAGAATTGAGTTTAAATAGTGAATGTGTAAGGTAATAATAACCTAAAAAGGCATTAGAGCGCCAAGGATCCACTTTTGACTGTTTTCAATGCATCAACACAACTAGGTCTCTCATAACTCAATTAGAATCGAATTTATATCTCTATCCGATCGGAATATAGAGCGGTTCAATCAATAATTATCTAAAACAGTTGCTTATTCATTGATTCGATTCCCATAATAATGCTCAAGCCTTGAGCACACTCAATTGTATAGGCCAAGCCTCTTTCCAATCTATTTGAGATTCACAACCATAGCTTTCATAAAAGCCTGTCACTAGACTTGATTACGACCAATGATTGGAACTCTAATTAAATCAAAATCAATCAGCAAACAACTATCTCAAATTATAACAAAAGATAAGAATTTTAGTTGAATGAGTTCCCACATGAAGATCATGCCATTGTACACAAGGCAATTAAAGGGTCTACCATGCCCGGAGTCAATGATAGATCAATGAACTACACAAGCATAAACAATGCCCAAAAGATAAGCTACTAAGTTTAGAATCACTAAGAATCACATGAGCCCGGAGTCATCAAGAGATCAAAGTAAAACTGAACTAGTACTTAATTCAAACTCATATTAAACTAAATCCTTCAATTAAAACATGAAAAGAAAACCTAGGTTGCATCAATCCATCAAAAATAAATCAAAAGGTTCACCTCTTAGCCCTAGCTAAGAGGTTTTAGTTCATCTCTAACATCCTTGAACTAAAAGCCTCAAAAACATAAAAACAACTAAAACTAGAAGAAAAATTAGGAAAACTTGAAGTAGAATTCGTCTCCTAAGCCTCCTTGATGATCCCCACGTCCTAGCATGCCTGGGTATGAAGAGGAGAAGTCCTATTTATAGATTGGCTCGGAAGATTCTAGATTGCGTAGGAAATCACGAAATTGCGCAGAGAAAATCAGAGCTTCACGAACAAGCTTTATTACACTGCTGACCGGTCGGACGACCGGTCGTAAAACACCAAAAATGTCCAGCAAGCTTTTGGGAATTTCATCCTCTCCTGTTGAGTGACCGACCGGTCGGACAACCGGTCTGAGTGGCGAATGACCGGTCGGACGACCAGTCTTAACTGGTCCAGTGAAGTTTGGTAGCAGAGTCCTCCTATTGAGTGTTCGGACCGATCAGACTACCGGTCTTGGCTATGGACGACTGGTCGGACGACCGGTCTTAAGTGCAGTTTTCTTCACTTCTTCCTTTTCTCTTTTGCTTCCTTCTTCAATCCTTTTGCACTTGGTTCCTTGATCTTCAATGTATATAAAGTGCTCTTTTTAGCCTTGAATCAGTGAAATCTCCATCTCGTTCCTACAATCACAAATCATGCATTAGAGTAGTCATTTAAACATATAAACCATGTATAATGAGTGATAAATTAGGGTTAGAATATGCACAATTTAGAGCTCAACACACCCCCCAACCAGCATTTTGCTAGTCCCAAGCAAAACATGCGTGAAACAAATTCAATTCTCAAAAACTCAGCTCTCTTTCAGAAACTATGCTTCTATAAACTCCAAGACACATAAGTACAAAATTCAGAGAAAATTAGTGATAGAAATTGAAATCTTAAACTCCCTCAACATAGTAATTGTTTATAAAGAATTCTTGCTGATTGAATGATAAATTGAAGAATTTGAACAAATCTAACCTAGTGTGCATAGTGAATGTTCATCTCATGATTTTCTGGGATTATCTTCTTCATAGATCAACTAAACTATCGATCTAAGGTGTACAGATCAACAACAAGCCTATGACAGGAATTTGCCTTATCGTCCTTCCGACGGCTTTCACACTACGTCCCATTTCCGGCTTTGGTTACGGGTAGACCATCCCCCGTTGGTAATAGGTAGCCCTTTTTGAAATTTTCCACCATATTCTCAATCATTCTCATATTTCTATCCTTCCTTTCCTTTTCATATACATTAGACAAGATTTTTAGAAATCCATATCTTTCGTTATTTTCCCATGGACAAGGATGGACAAAGTACCTCGACTTGGTTTCTCAACACCTTAAATCTAAGCCTAGCTAATCCACAAATCCACATAATCCTTTCAAACCATGAGAATCGTGTAATGTGAACTAGGTGCACAAATGTTCAAACATTCTATCAATCACATCAATAGGTGAAATCAAATAGAAAATTATCATGTTATAGGTCCTTTAAGAGTTTCAAAATCTTCTCACTACATCTCTTTTCTTTTCATACTTATGACATCCTAAGTGTATATAAACACGGTTTTCCAAAGGATTTTTGAATTTTCAGTAAAATCGAAAAATTTCTACAAAAGCTAGTAGATTCATCTAAGGAATCTCTCACCCCCTAATAAAAACTTTACATTGTCCTCAATGTAAGAAAATATACAATGAATACAACACATGAGAGCAATGATAAAATAAAGAGAAGTGAGAAAGAGAGATATCACCTGAGGAATATATTTCATGGCAAGATTAGCTTTTGGAGATGGATTACTTCATAACTAAATCTACTAATCAAAGCAAATCCTAATGGGATATCATTTTAGGAAAGCGATTTAAAATCATCATCCGTCAAACTAGGAGGTTAATCCCAACAACTCATCCAAAAGCATAAAGTCAAGCAGAATCATTAGATGGATCAAAATGTTTCGCAGTAAAGTCATCCAATATCCTGCTTTACAATATACATGTGTGTGAGTGATCCAGATAAGCGACTGAAAATCCCAAAAAGAAATTTCACCGGGTTCCTTAATGTTTTCACCACATGTATAAGAGGAGACATCATCATATATATATAAAAAAAAATATACCTCCATTCAGATTTTCCTGGGCATTGATATTGCAAGTATGGGTCATCCCAGGGTTGGTAGAGTTCGGTATGCATGATCCATAGAGGTGTGAAAATATGAATTGATTTCTCAGCATAACAAATTGTTGTTTCCACATCCTCGTCTCGGCTAATGTCATTTACCGATACCGACTCTAAAAGTGCGATTACATCCCCTATCACATCAACATTATTATCAGGGGAGTAGGTCACTTCTTCTTCTAAGTGACTGGAGTACAAAGGTGAGGGGGACTTTTCTTTCACAAACGAATTGATCATGTTTATTTCATGAACCTCCTCATCTTCATCCTCTTGTTGGTTGTTAGTATTGAAAGCATTTAACTCAATCGTCATATTGTCAAAAGACATTTGTACAACCCCACTCCTACAATTGATGATAGCGTTAGATGTAGCTAGGAATGGGCGGCCAAGTATGACAGAAATTTGAGTGCCAATATTAACCATGGGTTGTGTGTTCAAGACAATAAAGTCTACCGGATAGTAGACCTTGTCAACTTCGAAAAGAACGTCCTCAATCACCCCTATCGGAATACGAATCGATCGGTCAGCAAGTTGTAATGTGGTTTTGGTGGGTTTTAATTCACCTAAACCCAATTGTTCATAGACCGAAAAGGGGATTAAGTTCACACTTGCCCCTAGATCAAGTAAAGCATGCTTCACCCGGTAGTCTCCAATTATGCATGATATTGTCGGACTACCGCAATCTTCGTATTTCTTGGGCATCTCATGATTTATAATGGCACTTACATTCTCTATTAAAAATGCCTCCTTTTGCACATATTTTTCTTTTTACCTTGCAAAGGTCCTTCAGAAACTTAACATATAACGATATTTGCTTAATGACATCTAACAATGGGATGTTGATCTTGACTTGCTTAAAAACCTCCAAAAATTCCTGATATTTATCTTGAGGTTTGATTGAAATCAAGCATTGAGGGAATGGAGCAACGGGCCTATATTCTTTCAATGACTCTTTTTCATGCATGGCGGTGCTAGGTCCATCATCCTCTTTGGAAGATACCGGATCATTAGGCGTTAAAGCCTTCACCGGGTCAGATTTTTCAATAGTTTTCCCACTTTTAAGAGTGGTGATGGACTTAACATGTTCCATGTGCTGGTTAGAAGAACTAGGCACGCTTATTTCACATTGTGATTTTGGATTAGGTAGGGGTTGGGCTGGAAGAGTCCATTTCCTTGTGTTTAAGCGAGCCTTAATCTCCTCCACCGAATTTTTAATCTCAAGCATTATCGTATGGTTTGATTCATTTATTTGAGTTTGGCCTTCCATGAATGCTTTCAATGTATCCTCTATAGGCATTTGAGGTGGGGCCATAGGAAATTGCATTGGGGGCCCCTTTTGAGGATTACTTTGGTTGGCCATGGGTCCATTCGCCCAATTGAAGTTAGGATTGTTTCTCCAACTAGAATTGTACGTGTTTGAATTTGGAGTACTAAAAGGTCGTTGATAACTATTCAAAGCATTCGATTGTTCGTATAAAAGTTCTCGAAACACAGGAATTGTAGGACAATACCCCGTTTGATGTACATTCAAAGAACAAATACCGCAAACAGTTTTAACAGCCCCCCTTTGTTGGGTTGTGTCCACTTTCCTTATTTCCATCGCCTCGACCTTTCGTGTGAGATTAGCCACTCTAGAACTTAGATCATCTTCTTCATTTAAAACGTAAATTCATCCATTTTCCTTGGTTTGGGACTGTTTTGAGCTTGTCGGCTTAGATGTATCCCATGATTGTGTGTTTTCAGCCAACATGTCAAAATAGTCCCAAGCTTCCTCTGTTTCCTTATTCATGAACTCCCTATTACACATCATCTCATGAATTGGCGCATGGTTGAGTTTAGTCCATCATAGAAGAAATTAATCAACCTCCACTATTCGTAGCCATGATGTGGGCATGCGTTTAATAGCTCATTATACATTTTCCAACATTGGAAAAAGGTTTCATCTTCTTTTTGGGTGAAGTTCATTATGGCCCTTCTTAGTGCATTGGTTCGATGAGTCGGGAAGAATTTTTTAAGAAACTCCCGAGTCATCTCAGCCTATGTCCTAATAGACCTTGGCCTTAAGGAATGTAGCCATGATTTGGCTTTTTCTTTCAAAGAAAAAGGAAATAATTTGAGTTTTGTAGTATCCTTAGTCACATTATCATAGTTTATTGTGGAAATAACCTCTTCAAACTCCTTAATGTGTAGATAAGCGTTTTCAGAGTCGAGTCCATGGAATTTGGGAAGAAGTTAGATGAACCTCGGTTTAAAATCAATATTTCCCACATTGTGAGGGAAAATTATGCAAGAGGGAGTACTCGTCCTAGCGGGTTGTAAATAGTCACGTAAAGTCTTAGGTTGAGGTACATCCCCCACTTCATTCTCATCAATTTCAATAAAGTGTAGGGCTTGATTTTGATGTTGATTAGCCCCTTCATTGGGTTGATTTTCAGCCATCTCTCTAGCAATTTCAGGAAGATTTTGACGTTTTCTAGCACGAGGCTCTCTATCAATCCCTTTAACAATTACTCCGTCACTTAACAATCTCCGAGTGTGATCACGAACCCATTTGGGCATAAACCACTCAACACAATCCTAAAATCTAATCCTACTTCTAAAACAAAAATCTGAAACTATCTATAGCAAGAGGGGTTAGAAGGATAGAACCTGAATTGTAGATCTATGTTAGAATCCTGCAAAATCAAAACAAACTAAGTTAGTATTCTGATATTAAAAGAAAACCTACCCTAGGAAACAAAACAAATCCTAAACCTATCTTACCACAATCTCAATTAAAAGCTATCTCAAAAAATTCTAAAAATACCGCATAGAAGTCCTCGACAACGGCGCCAAAAACTTGTTTACTCCCCAAGTATAGGGTTGCGAAGTAGTAATAATTCGGAAAGACTGAGTATCGTTCCCACGGAGATTTATGTATGGGTATTCTCAGAATTTTTCTAAAACAACTTAGAAGTAAGATCGCATTAAGAACTAAATCTAAACAATAGAGAATTGAGTTTAAATAGTGAATGTGTAAGGTAATAATAATCTAAAAAGGCACTAGAGCGCCAAGGATCTACTTTTGACTGTTTTCAATGCATCAACACAACTAGGTCTCTCATAACTCAATTGGAATTGAATTTATATTTCTATCCGATCGGAATATAGAGCGGTTCAATCAACAATTATCTAAAACAGTTGCTTATTCATTGATTCGATTCCCACAACAATGCTCAGGCCTTGAGCACACTCAATTATATAGGCCAAGCCTCTTTCCAATCTAGTGGAGATTCACAACCATAGCTTTCATCAAATCCTGTCACTAGACTTGATTACAACTAATGATTAGAACTCTAATTAAATCAAAATCAATCAGCAAACAACTATCTCAAATTATAACAAAAGATAAGAACTTTAGTTGAATGAGTTCCCACATGAAGATCATACCATTGTACACAAGGCAATCAAAGGGTCTACCATGCCCGAAGTCGATGATAGATCAATGAACTACACAAGCATAAACAATGCCCAAAAGATAAGCTACTAAGTTTAGAATCACTAAGAATCACATGAGCCCGGAGTCATCAAGAGATCAAAGTAAAACTGAACTAGTACTTAATTCAAACTCATATTAAACTAAATCCTTTAATTAAAACATGAAAAGGAAACCTAAGTTGCATCAATCCATAAAAAAAAATCAAAAGGTTTACCTCTTAGCCCTAACTAAGAGGTTTTAGTTCATCTCTAACATCCTTGAACTAAAAGCCTCAAAAACATAAAAACAACTAAAAGTAGAAGAAAAACTAGGAAAACTTGAAGTAGAATCCGTCTCCTAAGCTTCCTTGATGATCCCCATGTCCTAGCATGCCTGGGTATGAAGAGGAGAAGTCCTATTTATAGATTGGCTCGGAAGATTCCAGATTGCGTAGGAAATCACGCAATTGCGCAGAGAAAATCGGAGCTTCACGGACAAGCTCTATTACGCTGCTGACCGGTCGGACGACCGATCGTAAAACACCAAAAACGGTCTAGCAAGCTTTTGGGAATTTCATCCTCCCCTATTGAGTGACCAACCGGTCGGACGACTAGTCTGAGTGGCGAACGACCGGTCGGACGACCAGTCTTAATTGATCCAGTGAAGTTTGGCAGCAGAGTCCTCCTGTTGAGTGTTCGGACCGGTCGGACGACCGGTCCTGGCTATGGACGACCGGTCGACCGACCAATCTTAAGTGCAGTTTTCTTCACTTCTTCCTTTTCTCCTTTGCTTTCTTCTTCAATCCTTTTACACTTGGTTCCTTGATCTTCAATGTATATAGAGTGCTCTTTTTAGCCTTGAATCAGTGAAATCTCCATCTCGTTCCTACAATCGCAAATCATGCATTAGAGTAGTCCTTTAAACATGTAAACCATGCATAATGAGTGATGAATTGAGGTTAGAATATGCACAATTCAGAGCTAAACATTAATACATAATATATATATATATATATATATATATATATATATATATATATATATATATATATATATATATATAACATTTTAAATGAATCTTACATTCTCGTAGCTGAGCCGAGCAAAAGCCTTCGTCTTAGTAACATGGCCGATACTTTGCTTCCCCCAGTTCTCTTTATTTCTCTTACTCATGTTCTTTATTTAAGAATAAAAATTATAAGTAATATATGTATGAATGATCGATTGAAAGTGCAGACAACATAACTTAATTAGCATGCATACCTTGAAGTCTTCAGATCCAAAGTACTTGACAAGATCCTCCCAGTCATTCTGGCTCATGTCTTCGGTTTTTTTTTTTTTTTTACATTCTCATAACGTTAGTGTCATACTTGCAATAATGATCTTTATGCAGCCTATGCCGATAATCCATAAACTGGCGATTCAGCTGCTGATATACAGCTTCCTAGATATAAGGATCCTCTGTAAACTTTTGCTGCAAAATATAGTATGAGCAATTAAATGTAATTACTAACGTAACATCAAATGTAACTAGAAATATTCGAATTAACACAATCTTCTTAATTTAAATTACTTACCTTCACAGCTTGCCACATCTTCTTCTTGTTGTCATCTGGAATGACCTTCGATTTGGAAAAACGGAGCGGGGCCATATTTTTTACAATAATGTCAAACTCAGTGATTAATACCTGAGCATTGTCACCAACAGCTCGCATCAGGTTTGGTGGAATCTCCACTTCTAGCTTTTCCCCATCGTGCCTTTTCTTCATTAGTGTAATGCCTCTGGTCTTCCCTCGTCCTTTCCCTATGGATGTGCATGACCCTGCTCAGACAAAATATAATAATATTTTTTAGATTACATCAACATAATTTTTTATATTATTGCATACACCATAAAAAGGAACATGTATAATTTAGCATGACACTTACATACCAGTACTGTTGATGGCAACTCCATCTGGACTAAATGCCCCAACCTGTGTGGGTTCTGCCTCTAATGTAGGTATTTGTGAGGGTCGCCCCACTCGAGATCTTCCTTAGCCTCCTCTACTGACCATATTGGTGGTCTATCCTATTGCAACACTTTGCAATATACATAACATATACAAGTGCGTAAAAGGGAGAGTGATAACAATGTGCAATGAGTAAAAATATACGATTTTATTAATGTAATCATTCATACAATATGATAATGAACATGTCATATGAATTACATCAAGCTATCGGTCTCATTATCATCATCAGTATTTATTTAATCTTCCTCATTATCATCATCAATGCAATCAATATCCTCCTAACTCTCATCACTAATGAAAGTGTCAACATCTTCATCTTTTTCTTCCTCATGCATTATAAGATTTGCATCAACAGGTATTGGAGGAATATCATCCCTTTGCCATGCTGTAAAGTCGTCATCATTGGCATTCAATGTGTTAACTACACTATATGACTTATTTTGTTGGTATGGCTCATCATCATTGATTGACTTTGCATCTTCATCTTTAGGCACATCGTACAACTCTCGAGCTTGTGTCTTCACCACGACTTGTCAATTATTGCCTAACTTTTAGATAAAAACTTGTTCTGCTTGAGACGCTAGCACAAATGGCTCATTGGTATTCCATTTCTTTGTAACATAGACGCTGGTGTAGGTGTATTTATCTGTTTGGATACCTCTATCTTTCTTGTCGATGTCCCACCAATCACACTTGAACACAAAAACATTATTGTCTCCAAAATAATCTAATTGAATGATGTCTGTTAAAACACCATAGTAATCTTTGTTTCCTGTTTCATCATCTCCTTTTACGACCACACCACTATTCTGAGTTTTTTTGATACATCTCACGATCTTTTGTATGAAATCATAGACCATTAATGATGCAACCCTTATATCATGTCACTCGTCTGTCAGGACCTTGTGCTAAGTTTAGAAGTTGCTTATTGGCACGTGCGCTCCCTTGATTGTACAGTTGTGTAACCTATTTATATATGTGAATAAAATAAATATAGTATAATGGTAATAATGTGTAGTGTAAAAAGATTTATGTTATTTAACACTTACACGGGCTTCAAACCATTTAGGGAACGTGTCTTCGTGCCTCTTTACCACATTCCTTTAACTCTCTCTTTCTATCTCGCATTGGAATTCACTATATGAAAAGATAAACAATTATAACCCCAATAGAAAACACGAGAGAGATAAATTGGACAATTGAATAACACTATATACGCATCAAATATACTGGGATAATTTTCATACGTTAGAAATGGCACAACTTCATCGTAACTTTTCAATACATAAATACGAGCCTGCTCCCAATCTTTGTCATCAATATATACATATTCCCTTTTCCCTAGTGCACGACAATTTTGTAAAAAAAAGGGGGACAACCCTCGATGCATTTGTTTATTACTTCCATCATAATTTCTTTTTACTCTGTTGAATTCGGTTTCAATCCCATACAAGTACATTGAACAGAAGGTCATACATTTTGTGGCAACATAACCTTTCGTTATTGACCCTTCTGGACAAACTCTGTTGCTTACATAACACTTCAGCGTATATAAGTACCTAATGAGATACAAATTCAAGATGATAAACAAATTAATGATACATTTACACATGGCAAGTGCATAATTAACATTAAGAATAAGAAGATACACTACCTTTCAATCGGATACATCCACCGGTATTGCACTGGTCCACCGAGAATCAACTCTTGTACGAGATGAATAGGCAAGTGCACCATAACATCAAAGAATGACAATAGAAATATCATTTTTAACCTGCAAAGTGTTAAAGCAATCTGGTTTTCAAGCCGCTTCAAGATATCTTTCGTCAATGTCTTTAAACACAATTCCTTGAAAAAATGGCTAAGCTAAATTAATGCATCACATATTATTGTTTAAGGATCCACGTATTGCAATTGGAAGTAATCGTTGTAAAAATACATGGCAATCATGACTCTTCATGCCTGCAATTCGACATTCTCTGATGTTTACACATCGAGATATGTTTGAGGCATAGCCGTCAGGGAACTTCACTGAACTCAGGAATTGATAAAAATTCTTTTTCTCAACCATGCACATCATGTAGCATGTAGGGGGCATTTTATAAGAATTACCGTCATGCTTCATATGTAATTGAGGCCTTATACACAAGGCCTGCAAATCGAGGCGGGTCTTAAAGTTGTCTTTTGTTTTACCATCGATGTTTATCAATGTCCCTAAAACACTGTCACAAATATTTTTCTCTATATGCATGACATCCAAATTGTGGAGCAGTTTGAGGGTTATTCAATAAGGCAATTCGAAGAAAATACTATACTTTTTCCAATTTAATTCCTCGACACGCTTCCTTTTTTGTTGTGTCTTTATGAATTTCACTGGTTCGACATGACTCAATTGTTCAAGCACGTCATCCCCAGACAAGACTTTGGTGTCTCCCGAAATTCCTTTTTTCCATCAAAAGAACTTTTTTTTATCTCTCCATATATGATCCGTCGGTAAGACGCGGTGATGACCCATGTAATAAGTCTTTTTTCCATTTTTCAACCACATATATGATGTTTCTTTGTTGCAAGTAGGACAAGCCAAAAACCCTTTAGTGCTCCATCCTGATAAGTTTTCGTATGCAGGAAAGTCATTAATAGTCCATATCACTACAGCATGCAACTGAAAACTGGTACCTGTGAAGGCATTGTAAGTCTGAACCCCATCTTTCCATAATTCTTTTAATTCATCTATCAATTGTCACAAATACACACCAATGTCATTTCCACGAGACTTGGGTCCAGAAATAAGTAATGACATTATAAAAAAGAAGGATTCTTCATACATTTCCATGGTGGCAGGTTGTATGACACAAGAATAACGGGCCATGTGCTGTGAGAAGTACTCATATTTGAAATGGATTAAATCCATCACTTGCTAGCCCAAGCCTGACATTACAAGGATCTTAGGCGAACGATTCATGCATTTTGTCAAATTCTTTCCAGCCTTTAGCATCGGCCGGATGCCTCAATACCCCATCATCGACGCGCTTTTCTTTATGCCACCTCATATTTGATGTCGTCTTTTTTAAAATAAATAACTTTTGTAGCCTCGGTTTTAATGGAAAGTAACGCAAGATTTTTGCAGGAATCTTCTTCCGTTTTCCATCATTAACCTTATAGCTAGGCTCTCTACATTCTGGACACTCTTGTCTATCTTAGTACTCTTTATAGAACAGCACACAATCATTTTTAAAAGCATGAATCCTCACATAGTCAAGACCTAGCTCACGAATAATCTTTTTAGCCTCTTAGTAGAAGTTGGGGAGCGTCTCACCATTAGGAAGTGCCTCCTTCAACAATTCGAGCAACATAGTGAAGGATTTGCTGCTCCAACGATTAAGTATCTTTAGGTGCAGTAGCTTCACAATGAATGATAGCTTGGAGAAATTCTCACAACCCGGATATAGTTTCTGCTCGGCATCGTTCAACAATTTTATAAATTTATTTGCTTCACAGTCTGGTAGAGCATTCCCATTGCTATTAGAATCTTCCCCTGCCCAAGCATTTATGGTTGCTGCAGTGTAATGATCATGTATCATTTCTTGCATATCATTATGATCATCTACATCCTCTTCATTAGGTTCATAATCATCGGTGCTCAACTCAAACTCTTCCCCATGAAAAACCCATGGATTGTAATACTTAACTATACCATAACAATACAGATCAGCTTCTACATCATCCCGAGTACGTAAATAGACATTGTTGCATTTAACACACGAACACCGAATTTTTTTCCCTAGTTCGATACAAGCATATGCAAACTCCAGGAACTGTTTAACTCCATCTTGGTACTCAGTGCATCGTTTATCGTTAATCTGCATCCAACTCCTATCCATGTCGGTGTCCCTAGCACAAGTCAATCATATATATAAATTCTTTTTCATGCTGACACATGTGGCACATTATAATCAATAATTAGAATTCATTTGTATATATCATCAACCCTACATCTACCTGGGTGGGAGTGGATTAGGTGTGATCATTTTTAAGGCATAGTACAAAAAATGAATTATGAACACTAACAGTTTTAGATTAACTGTTTAATACCATATGGTATAAACCGTTTTTGCATATGGTTTAGACTTTAAAGGAATTATACACAACTAACTATTTTTCTGATTCCACTAAACAGTCGCAAAGATATCAAGAAGACATTTGCACACAACTGGAATCGCTAATAAGGGGGAAGATGGTGGTTCTCTCCAATGGGGTTGAGCTTAAGATTATTCAAATTGGATATAAAAAAAGATGATTCAAATCCAATTTATGAAGATAATGGAGCATGACTTAATGAACATCCAAATTGACCACATCCCCATTAGCCTCCAAATGTCTGGTTCACTTGATGGGAATATAAAATTGAAGGATAGAGCTCCACCCAATAACATAGGTTAGGTGGTGCTGCTAGCGCTCTACTGCACGTGCCAGTCCATCCACACGTTTCATACGCAGTCCCTACCTATCACATATATGGACGCGGATTAGCTACTAACAGGTTGAGTAGCCATCTCGCTACTGAAGTGACATCACCAACTTCCGTGGTTCCCAATGTGATGTATGCGTTGTATCTACACGGTCTATCCAGTTGGAGAGATCATTTTAGGGCAAGATCCAAAGGATGAGGTAGATCCAAATCTCAAGTGGATCTCACTAAAGAAAACAGTAGGGATTGATTGTTGGGAGATGAACCTTCAAACTGCCCTGGACTGTGCACCGACCGGTCTTGACCGGTCGGCCAGTGTAGTGGCTTGTGGTCTTTTGCTCCCTGTACTGTTTTAGGTCGGTCCGACCGGTCAACCATGGGGTCTGACCGGTCAAGACCGGTCGGCCAGTCATGCATGAATTGAGCAGCAAGTTATCTCTTGCGCTATTGTGTGGATTTGCGTAAGACGTTTCTAATTCGAGGTTGCTTGCTATATATATATGGCATAAATCCAGGATTAGGAAGTATCCTAAGGTGTCCAAGGTTTCCTATTCGTGTTAGGAAGAGGGGAGAGGTGTGTGTGAGAGAGAACTTGGGGTTTTCTCTATTTTTCTTTGCTAGTGGGCTGTCAATCTCTGTAATCTTCTGATATTCATAGTGGATTGCTTTGTGCCGTGGTTTTTTACCTGTTGAGGGGTTTTTCCACATAAAATCAGATTCTCTTGTGGTGAATGCTTGTGTGTGGCTTGATTGCATCTTGTTTACTCGTTTGATCTAGCATTGCTTTGCGCGTTCGGCTTCCGCTTCCGCTGCCGATTTTCTCAACAAGTGGTATCAGAGCTAAAGTTGGGGTGGAGTATATTTCGGATCTGAGACGAGAAGATGGGATCGGTTGCAAGGTTCGAGGTAGAGAAGTTCTCCGAGAAAAATAATTTTGAGCTATGGAAGGTGAATGTTGAATCCTTCCTAGTTCAGCAAGGGCTTGATGAAGCTCTTGGAAAGCGACCTGAGGCTATGAAAGATGATAAGTGGACGAGGCTCGACAAGAAGGCTAGAACCTCAATCCTGTTAAACCTTACGGATGATTTTCTCTATTATGTCATGAAGGAGAAGACTGCGCCTGAAACGATGGCGAAGCTCTAGAAGGTTTATGCCAAGAAGTCTTTAGAGAATCGCATGTACGTGTTAATGCAGTTATTCACCTTGAGGATAACTGAGGGAACGGAGGTGGAGTCCACCTGAGCACGTTCAATAAGCTGGTTTGCAAGTTCGTGGAGATCGATGAACCAATGAAGGATGAATACCAAGCATGCATCCTGTTGAATTCTCTTCCAGATTCATATGAGTCGTTCAGGGACTCTGTGTGCGCAGGGAGGGAAACCATAAGCGTCGAGACCGTTATCTCAGCCCTCCAGTCGAAGGCGATGAGAAAGAAAAGCGGTGACGTGGCTTCTCGTTATTCCTCAGAGGCACTAGTTATGAGGGGAAGAAGTTCTAAGCATGGAGGATATTCAAAATCGGGATCTAGGGCCAAGGGCAAAGGGAAGGCTAAGGTGAAGTGCTGGAATTGTGGTCAGGAGAGCCATATGAGAGGGGATTGTTAGAATCCTAGGATGAAGCAAGAGAGGTATGAAAATTCTTCTGGAGAGGGAGCCAATACCATAGAGGACGGTGGTGATCTGTGTGAAGTTCTGACTGTATCTGGCAAGAGATCTCAGATAGTGGGTGGATCCTAGATTCAGGGGCTTCATGTCATGTATGTCCTGACCGGAGTTCATTCACGACATACATGGAGTATGGTGGTGAATCGGTGTTTGTGAGTGATGGATTTGCTCATAATTAAGGTTGTGGGTATTGGTACGGTGCGCATCAAGATGTTCGATGGGGTCGAACGAGTCCTGGAAGATGTGAAGCATGTCCCCAAGATGAAAATGAATGTGATTTCTCTTGGTGCACTCGAGGCGAAATGGTGCGTGTTTATCGACCGCGATAGTTGTTGTGAAGTGTTGAAGGGGGCACACATGTGTATGAAGGCACAGAGGTGTGGTCATCTTTACAAGTTGATCAAGAGCATAATTCACGGTGGAGCTGCGAGATTGGCAGCGAAATCTACGGTTGCTCGTATGTGGCAAGTGCCCAAGGGCCACATGAGAAAAGTGGTTAAGGGCGTGGATGTGTAAAGTTAGGGTCGATGGTGGCATGAGAAGCGGTGGAGCTATGATTGAAGATGAGAGGACGTTGCAAGGATGGCGGTTGATTAGTCATTTGAACCCTCGGTGGAGTTTGTTGGGAGAGGAGCCTTCAAACTGCCCTGGACTGTGCACCTACCGGCCGGTCGGCCAGTGTAGTGGCTTGTGGTCTTTTGCTCTCTGGACTGTTTTGGGCCGGTCTAACCGGTCAGCCATGGTGTCCGACCGGTCAAGACCAGTCGGCCAGTCATGCGTGAATTGCGCAGCAAGTTATCTCTTGCGCTATTGCGCGGATTTGCGCAAGACGTTTCTAATTTGGGGTTGCTTGCTATATATATGGCATAAATCCGGGATTAGGAAGTATCCAAGGTTTCCTATTCGTGTTAGGAAGAGGGGAGAGGTGTGTGTGAGAGAGAACTTGGGGTTTTCTCTGTTTTTCCTTGCTAGTAGGCTATCAATCTCTGTAATCTTTTGATATTCATAGTGGATCGCTTTGTGCTGTGGTTTTTTACCCGTTGAGGGGTTTTTCCACGTAAAATCGGAATCTCTTGTGGTGAATGCTTGTGTGTGGCTTGATTGCATCTTGTTTACTCGTTTGATCTCTCATTGCTCTGCGCGTTCGGCTTCCGCTTCCGTTGCCGATTTTCTCAACATTGAGCTCCTACCATTAAAAATTTCTTGGAGACAAAAGTTTTCCATCAAGCTTATATTTGTGTTTTCTGTTCTTCCATGTCTATGTGAGCTTATTAACAGGTTGGATTTCAAATAAACATCATGATGAGCCTTAGGAAGGTTTCAACGGTCATGTCAATGTCCCCGCTGTTTTCTTTGGTGGGGTGCACTTGAGCTTTGCATCTGCCTCAATCTTTGTCTCATTCCCTAAAATGATCTCTCCAAATGGATGGACGGTGTAGATACAACACATACATTACGGTAGGGTCCACATAGGTTGGTGACGTCACTTCAGTAGCGAGATGAGTACTCCACCTGGGGAGCGGATTAGGTGAGACCCCGGATCCACCAAGGTGGGTGGGACCCCTGACTGTGGGGCTGATAGTGATGTATGTGTATTAAATCCACACTGTCCAACCATTTTGAAAGGCCATTTTAGGGAATCCACTGCGTCCATCTGTTTTGGAAGACCAAGTTAGGACAGAATTCTAAAAATAATGAAGATCTAAAACTCAGGTGGGCCATACCACAAGAAACAGTGGGTATTGGACACTTAGTGGTGACAAAGTTTGGCATCAGAATGATATTTTTTTTTCTTACAGTGCATCTGAGTGTTAATAATTCCGTGAACGGTTTGGATGGCATATAAACATCATGGTCAGCTCCAGGAAGGTTTGAATGGTGGACGTTGGTGTTCCCACTGTTTTGTTGGTGTGGCCCACCTGAGTTTTGAATATCCTGATTTTTATATTCTCGATTTAATTTTGTCTTTAAAAAAAGATGGACGTAGTGGATTTATCACAGACATCCCTGTGGACCCTACGCTGGGTGGATCCACCCAGGTGGGTGGCAATATCCCTGTGGACGTAGTGCATATAAACACCGGGCGCGGCTTCGCTGGAAACACCGAGGTGGGTGGATCCCTTACCGTGCCGCCCATTGTGTGTGATGTGTCTGTATTGCATCCACGCCGTCTATTCATTTCGAAAACTCATTTTAGAACATGATTTAAAAAATGAAGTAAATCCAAATATCAGGTAGACCATAATACAGTAAACAATGGTACTCAATCATTAAAAGCTTCTCTTGGGTCACAAAAGTTTTGGGTCAAGCTGATATTTGTTTGGTATTTTCATCCAGGTCTTTTTGACCTTTGGATGGGAAATAAACATTTCAGTGGCCCCGATGAAGTTTTTAATGATGTGGATTCAATCACTACTATTTCACGTGGTATGGTCCACCTAAGATTTGGATCTGCTTCATTTTTGGATAATGCCCTCAAATGAGCTTTCAAAATGCATGGACGGTGTAGATGTAAGGTACATACATCACAGTGGCCCCACAGTTGGGGATCCACCGACCTCAGTGGATCCGGGATCCACCCAAACCGCGCCCGTATACACCTTGCCACATGCGAGGATGAGGATTTGGCGGTGTTGCCAACACCACACCCTGCGTTGATGTGTTGGGCGCTGTGGGGTCCAACTTGATGAATATGTTTTATATCCATGCCGTTCATCGATTTTGCCAGCTCCCTTTTGATCATGAACCCAAAAATGAAGCAAATCGGATGATCAAGTGGACCACACCACAGGAAACAATGGGATAATGCCATCCACCGTTAAAACCTTTCTAGGTCCCATGATAATATTTATTTATCAGCCAACCTGTTGATAAGATCATTCAGGCCTGTATGAAGGGTTTATACAAATATAAGCCTGATCCAAAATTTTTGTGGGCCCCAAAGAGATTTTAATGGTGAGTGTTCAATAGCCACTGTTTCCTGTGGTGTGATCCCCTTGAGATTAGGGTCTGCTTCATTTTTTGGGATCATCCCTAAAATGAGGGGAAAGAACGGATGGACGGTATGGATATAAAACACGTACATCACACATCGACGCACCACGGCTGGAGTTTTGATCTACAATGCTACTCTCTTGTATTTTACCACAGCCTAAATGAATTGAATGATGTGACGTGGCCACCCATCTTTCAATGGCATCAAGGGTTTCCAGTTATAAAATGTGGAACCAGCGACAACGGATGATCTAGATCGTTGAAGGGTGTCAATGGGCCCTATGAAGTTTTTTGAATTCATCCGCTAATGATCAAAATTTTGTATGCTATATGGACACATGGCCAGGATTTTAAAAGGAAGAAAGTAAAATGAATAGGAAAATAAAGTACCGGTTTCTTCCGGCCGGCTCCAATTCCTTCACAATGCTTTAATTAGGAAAGGCGTTTGGCGGTACTTGAAAATTAGGAAGAATATAATAAGCGAAGAGGCATAGAATTTCCATCTATGCGGGGAGTCATGGGCGCAAAATTAAAGCATATCACCGGAAGTTTCTGTGCATGAAACCTAAGTGGGGCCACCATGATGTTTGTGAGAAATCCACTCTGTTCATTCATTTTTTAAGATAATTTTAGCGGTTGAGCCCAAAATTAAAGAATAACATAAGCTTAGGTGGACCAGACCATAGGAAACCGTGGGAACAATGCTTTCTAGTGTTGAAATCTTTCTAGGGCCCACAACGATGTTTATTTGTCATCCAACCTATTCATAAAATCCCAAAGACATGGATGAAGGAAAAACAAAAATATCAACTTGATCAAAAGCTTCCATTGCCACCAAGAATTTTTCAACAGTAGACATTTAATTCACACTGTTACTACAGTGTGGTCCACTTGGGTCCACAAAAGTTTTGGATCAAGCTGATATTCGTTTTTCCCCTTCGTCCAAGTATGTATGACCTAATCAATAGGTTGGATGTCAAATAAACATTACAGTGGGCCGTAAGAGGTTTTTATTGGTGGACATTCAATTACTTCTGTTTTCCATGGTGTGGTCCACCTTAGGCTTAGATATTCCTCATTTTTGGAATCAAGTCTTAAAATAATATGTATAAATTGATGGACGACATGGATAAAAGATATATATTATGGTGGGGCCCACAGTCAGGGGTCCACCAACCTCGGTGGATCCGAGGTCTCAGTTAATCTGCTCCACAGTGTCACTAGCCAAACACGTCCAGTCGGAGTGGGACTCCACACAATCCGCTCCTCTTCGGGCATAGATTTCCTGCTAAACCTTGCGCAAGAAGTTCCAAGGTGGGGCCCACAGTGATGTTTTTTGATAAATCCACCCCGTCCATCCATTTTGGGAGCTCATTTTAGGAAATGAGAACAAAAATGAACCGGATCCAAGACTCAAGTGGGCCGAAAACGTGAAAATTGAACGTACACAGTTGAAATATTTGTGGAGCCACAGGAGTTTCGAATCAGGATAATATTTGTGTTTCCAGTTCATCCTAGTAGTAGTGATGTTATGAACGGTATGGATGTCATATAAACATCACTGTGGACCCCAAGGAGGTTTCAACGGTAGTAATTTACCTACCCACCTTTTCCTTTAGTTAGGTCCACTTGAGTCTTGAATACGGTTTATTTTTGCTTTCATGTCCTAAAATGAACTCCCAAAACGGATGGACGAGGTGGATTTATAAAAAAAACATCACTGTGGGCCCCACCTTGGTTGCCAGCACAGGAACTTCTTGCGCAAGGCTTTTCGCAGGAAATCCAAACCCAGACGGAAGCAGATTGCGTACTCAGTAACTCTGTACGCTAACGGTGCTTGGTAAACTATGTGGGGCCCACCATGATTTATGTATTTTATCCACTCTGTCCACCCATTTTACCAAATAATTTTAGGGCTTTATACAAAAAATAAAACATATCCAAAACTCAAATGGACCACACCATAGGAAGAGTGTGAATTGAACGTCTACCGATTGAAAATTTCTTGGGGGCTACGGAAGCTTTAGATCAAGCTGATATTTGTGTTTTCCCTTCATCAATGTCTGTTTGATCTTCTGAACAGGTTGGATGACAAATAAACATCACTGTGGGCCCTAGAAATACTTCAACTGTGAAAATCATTAATCCTACCGTTTCCTATGGCGTGGTCCAGCTTGGGATATGTTTCAATTTTGGGTTCAACCCCTAAAATTAGCTGGTAAAATGTATGGACGGCGTGTATAAATTACACATGTTTATGATGGGGTCAACAGAGCTTTGTGTTTTCATGGTGAGTAACGCAATCTGATTTCTCCCCAGACGTAGATTAGGAAATCCATTTGCGTCCTACCCTGCCCGTCTCCAGCTGGGAATGGGCAGTAGTTTTGAATGGCCACCATGATGTATGGGTTTTATCCACACCGTCCATCCATTATTTCGTATCATCTCAAGATACAATCTCAAAACTGAGGCGGATCCAAGACACAGGTGGACCACACAATGAGGATTAAAATTTTACCATTGAAAACTTCATGGGGCCACATAAGTTTTGGATCGAGCTGATATTTGTGTATTCTCTTCATCCATGTTTATGTAACTTTATGCTACAACAAATACATTACAGTGGGGCCCACCGTTTTCTTTGATGAGGTTCACTTAAACACAATGGAGATTAAACACATACTTTGTGTATTCTCTTCAATCCCTACTATTTTATTTGGTGAGGTCCACTTAAGCTTTGGCTCCGCCTCATTCTTTGGCTTATGTCCTCAAATGAACTCTCTAAATGGATGGATTGTGTGGATACAACACATACATTATGGTGGGCCCATTGAAACAATCGGGTTAAGCATGTCCACAGTTGAAATCATTATAATATATACATTTATCCAAAAAATTTGTGGCCCATTAATGGTCAACCACCATTGTTTCCTAAGGTATGGTCCGCCTGAGAATTGGATCTTCTTTTTTTTCTTAGATGGTCGACAATACTTTAGTCGTCCGATCATTGATTGAGAGGTCGATCATTATCGGTTATGTGCACCATCCGATTGTCGATCGGGGACTTGATGACATGATTAACGGTGGTCTGTACCATTCGATCGTTGATGAGAGATTGATCGGATGGTCGACAACACTTTGTGTCATCTGATGGTTGATTGGAAGGTCGATCGGCAATCATTGGTAATGCGCACTGTTTGATCATCAATCGAGAACTTAATGAAACGATCTACGTTAGTCTATACCATTAGATTATTTATTGGAGGTTGATCAAATGATTGACAAAACTTTGTGTCATTCGAAATAATAAGTTGCCACAAATAGTGGTGCACACTGTTTGTTTCGATCCGATTCTGAGGTGAAATCGGAACCGAACCATTCCCAACGGTTTTAGAAAAACCAGAACTGGAAGCGAACCATTTGCACCCTAGAACCGAACCGGAACTGAACCGTATAAACCCGGTTCGGTTCTACTGTACTGGGCTTTTTATAATCCGGCCCAATTGCATGGGTTTTTTTTTTTTTTTTTTTTTAATCCAGATCATTCATACCTTGATGTGTTTGTTAGATCTATATTGTCCATCCTCATTGCTAATCAAAGTTTAGGTGGGGCACATTAAAAATATCAAATAGATCTAAATTTTAGGTGGATGCTTGACATAAAATAGTGAGGGTTAAACACTTAGGGTTCGGTTCCACGGTTCGGTTATGTGGTCCAATTCCACATTCGGTTCTATGGTCCGATCCGGTTCTATAAAACCCCAAACCGAGAATCGAACCAAATTAACCGATTATTTGATTTTCGGAACCGAAACCGAAACTTGTGCGCTTCAGAACCGAACTAACCGGTTCCGTTCCGGTCCGATTTACCAGTTCCTTTTGCACCCTTAGCCATAACATCCTATACTATTAATAATGAAAAATTAAAACTTGCTACTAAATGTTTTTTTCCTCTAAAGAGTATGATTTTTACTTGTTACATTTTCGGTTGCCACTAAAGTCCCATGTCGCCACTAAATCTTAACCTGTTAGTAGCAATATATATTTTCCTCAAAAAGTTACATATAGCCTAAAACAAAAAAATTATGACTAAAAAGAAACATTTAGCGACCAAACAACAAGTTGCTACTAAATCCTTTATTATTAGTGGCGAAAAATTAAAACTCGCCTCTAAATGTTTTCTTTCAAAGAGTGGGAATGAAAATTTTAGCTGTGATATTTTCAGTTACCGCTAAAGTGCCCACGATAATACCTTTAATGGCGACATTCTGATGTCTCCACTAAATCTTAAACTATTAGTGACAATATACAGTTGCCGCAAAAATTTACATATAGCCACAAAACAAAAATTTGCGACTAAGATGAAGGGTTTATCGACGAAACTATAAGCTGCCACTAAATCCTACATGATTAGTGACAAAAAAATAAAACTCGCCATTTTAGGTACAATATTTTCAGTTGTTACTAAATCTTAGACTATTAGTGACAATATGTAGTTGCTGCAAAAAGTTATGTATAGCCGCAAACTAAAAAGATTACAGCTAAAAGAAGCATTTAACAACCATACAACGAGTTGCCACTAAATCCTACATGGTTAATGACGAAAACTTAAAGCTCGCCACTAAATGTTTTTGTCTCAAAAGAGCGGGAATGTAATTTTCAATTGCCACTAAAGTGCCCACTATAATACCTTTAGTGGCAACATAGATTGTCGCCACTAACTCTTAAACTATTAGTGGTAATATACAATTGCCACAAAGAGTTAAATATAGTCGCAAATAAAAAAACTGGAGCTAAGAAGAAGCATTTAGCGACCAAACAATACGTTGTCACTAAATCCTACATGATTAGTGACGAATAATTAAAACTCTTCGCTCTGACTTAGGGGGAGAGTATCTCTCCACTAATGTTCGTACATATCTTCAACGTCATGAGATTATTCATTAGACCACCTGTTCTGATCCTCCACAACAGAACGGGGTGGCTGAACAAAAGAATTGTCATATAGTTGAAACCGCAAACACCCTGATGACAACTATGAGTGTTCCTCGTTCCTTCTGGGTGGAAGCTATGATGCATTCAGTCTACTTGATTAACTGACTACCAACCAAAGTTCTAAACAGTAAATCTCCCTACTTTGTTCTCAACGGTTTACTTCCTACATATTCTACATTTCTTGTTTTTGGTTGTGTATGTTATGTTCACCTAGCATCATGTGAACGTAACAAACTCTCCCCAAAATCAGTCAAATGTATGTACTTGGGATTTGGAGAAACTCGGAAGGGTTTTAGATGTTATGATCCGGTCTCTCGTCGTGTTTGTGTGTCACGACATGTTGTTTTTCTTGAGCATATTGCTTTTCATTCATCTGTTCCTCCTCCGAACGCACTAAAGTCTCCTAGTCTTACCGCTTTTCTTGACATTCCTTCTTCTTCGAGTACCCTCCCTCGTCCTTTGCAGGTTTACTCACGACGACCACGTATAAATCCACCACCTATTGCTCTCCCTATTATACCTATTGCCGATCCAAAACCCACCTTGACACGTCGTTCCATTCGTGTACATCGGCAAACTGATCGCTTGATATACTATATGTCTGCCATGAATGCTGCTTTGGATACTGTGTGTATTCCTACTTCATACTCTTAAGCAGCTACTCATGATTGTTGGAAGAAGGCTATGGCAGAAGAACTTCAAGTATTAGATGATAACCATACGTGGGACATTGTCACTCAACCCACTGACCAACAATTAATTGATAGTAAATGAATATATTCTGTAAAGCTCAAGTTTGACGAATCATTGGATTGATACAAGGCTCGGCTAGTCGCTCAGGGATACAAACAGGAGCATGAAATTGATTATGATGAGACATTCGCTCCTGTGGCCAATATGAAAATTGTTCACACTCTTCTGGCAATATCATCCATTCGTTCTTGGCTACTCGCTTAGATGGATGTAAAAAATGCTTTTCTTCATGGCGACCTCTAAGAAACAGTATATTTGAAACCACCCCCTGGCTCTTTGATTCCTGCCGATAAGGTATGTCGCCTAAAGAAAGCTCTATACAGCCTCAAGCAGGTACCTCGGGCGTGGTTTCAATGCTTTCATGATATTGTTACAGGTGTTGGTTTTACTCAGAGTAGTCATGACCCATCCTTATTTTTGCGCACCATTGATCGCGGAATTGTCATTGTTCTCGTATATGTTGACGACCTACTCTTGACTGGTAGCGATGCTACTGGTATCTCAGCATTAAAGGAAGTTCTGAAATCATCATTCAAGATGAAGGACCTCAGCCATCTGACATACTTTCTTGGGTTTGAATTTTCACGTTCTAAATGTGGGATCCTGGTCAGCCAGTGGAAATATACCAAGGATCTTCTCGCCTTAGCCTCATTAACGGATCAGAAGACAGTTCAGACTCCCTTAGAACTTAACGTTCAATATGGCTGTGACGATGGTGCTCTCCTTGCGCAGCCCACATTATTCCGACGTTTGGTTGGGAGTCTGGTTTACTTAACAATGACTCGCTCTGATATTGCCTATGCTGTCCATGTAGTTAGCCAGTTTGTATCTGCTCCTCGGACTCTTCATATGACTGCAGTGTTGCGCATCCTACAGTACCTACGTGGAACTCTGGATCGATCCATATTCTTCTCCTCAACGGCACCTCTGGATCTTCGTGCTTATTCGAATGCTGACTGGGCTGGTTGCGCTCTTACACGACGATCTATCACTGGCTACTGTGTCTTTTTTGGCACTTCTCCCATCTCTTGGAAGTGTAAGAAGCTGACCATTGTTTCCAAATCAAGCACGGAAGCAGAGTATCGAGCGATGTCAGCTGCTTGTAGTGAGCTTGTCTAGTTACATGGATTTCTTTCCGATTTAGGCGTTCATCTACAAAATCCTACTCCACTGCATATAGATAATCTCAGTACCATTCAGATTGCCTCTATCATTGTTTTTCATGAGCAGACAAAGCATATTGAGGTTGACTGTCATTTCATCCGAAAGAAGTTTCAGTATGGGCTCATTTCTCTTCCACATATAGCATCCCATGATCAGATTGCAGACATTCTCACAAAGTCCCTCACTTCTGCACGTCACTCGTTTTTAGTTGGCAAACTCATACTTATTGATGACCAGCATCAATTTGAGGGGGGATGTTAGACAGGCAACATGCCTTGTATAGCCAAATTGATTAGTTTCCTTGTATAGTTGATTCTGTCTTTTATCATTTACCTTGTATAGGGCTGTACATCTCTATATATTCAGCCTTTTGGGGTTTTCTCAATATATAAGAAACCAAAAAGGAGGATTCTCCACTTCCCTGTTTTCTCTCTGTTTATAGAACCAACTTCAACAGCCAGATCTGTAATGAGTAATGTATATTGACACAATACATTACTGATTATTAGGTCCATGGTTGGTAAATTCGGAGAAGTCTTTCAAATGAATAGTGTTGATTGCACACTTTGTCACATGTTGTTTGGCTCATGCCTAAAACCTTTTAACATCATGTGGAGTGGCCCTCCTGAGTTTTGGAATGGGTTGAGTATTGGGGAGTCTTGCGAATCTCATGAATGGTTTAGGTGACATATACAAAATATGGTGCGCCCCACACAGTCCTTAATTTTTTTTTTACGGCGGGGTTCCCATTACAAAAACTCCCTATGGTGTGGCCCACCTGAGTTTTGGTCAGCTTGATGTTTGGCATCCGAAGATAACATGACGGGGCACCCATGATGGAGGGTTGGATGCCATTTACGCGACACAGTGGGCCCCATAAATCATTTTGTGAGTTAACCTACAAAGCCTTGTACGGGACTAGGCTTCCCAATGAATTATAATGCACGCATACACGTCCAGTCCCTTTTCTTTTAGCATATTACTGTAAGCATATAGTATATGTATTACTATAAGCATATACTATATGTCCTTCAAAGCTATGTCAAGGAGCTTCTTTAGATCGGATGGTGCAGCAGTTGGAGTCTGTTTTTATATTCGGGTGAAGGAAGGAGTTTCTCTTGAATTGGTGCTACCACAGCTCAAGTCTTCTTGTTTTCATTGGGAAAAGCAATTGCTCAGAAAAGATAAGGTAACACCAGTAATTTCTTTTCTTCTTTGCTTACAATTTTTCTTTTTCTTTTCTGTTTCTTTTTTTATTTTATTTTTATTTTTTTATTTCAGCTTATCTTCTTGTCTTCATTTCAGGATTTTCTTTTCTGTTGTTGATGCAATTGTTGTTGCTACACAGATTATCCCTTTCATCCATCCAAAAGATACAATGGCTGAAATCTTAGCAATCTTGGGGTTCGTGGTTACACTGATTACAGAAGGTGGAAAATACTTAGTGCGTCCTATAAAGCATCAAACCAGTTATCTCCTTTGCTATAGAAGTAATATCGTCAATCTTAACAAAGAAGTTGAAAACTTGGGAAGGACAAGAAATGATGTACAGGGAAGAGTGGATGCAGATAGTCGGAATGGGCAAGTGGTCTCTGAAGAAGTTCAGAAATGGTTGGAAAAAGTAGAAGATGTTAAAAAAGCTGCAGAGACTTTGGATGGTCGAGTTAAAGAGAGCATCAGCTGTTTCAACTTGCGCTCGCGTTACCGTCTGGGTAAAGAAGCAAAAAAGAAGATGGATGATGTTGCTGAGCTCAAAAGCAATGCTAATTTCAGGAATGTATCATACCCTCCACTTCCTCCAACCATCGAATCCTTGCCTGTTAGGGGCTTTATGCCACTTGAATCCACAAAATTTGTTATAAAGCAGGTCATGGATGCACTAAAGAATGACAACATCAATATGATTGGGGTGTATGGCATGGGGGGAGTGGGCAAGACGACATTGATGAAACAAGTGGCCAAAACGGTGAAATGTGAACAACTTTTTCATGAGGCTATCATGGTGACCTTGAACCAAAAACCTGAACTGAAGATGATTCAAGTCAACATTGCAGAGAAATTGGGCCTAAAACTCGATGTGGAGAGTCAAGATGTAAGAGCAGGAAAGCTGTCGGAGACATTGACGAAAGAGTTGAAGAGCAAGAAGATCCTTTTAATCTTCGATAATTTATGGGAAGGGTTGGAGCTAGACGACGTAGGAATCCCTTTAGAATGGAATGATCGTGGTTGTAAGATTGCATTTACTACACGAAGTGAGGAAGTATGCAGTGACATGAAGTGCCAAGAAAAGATCCTGGTCAATGTGTTATCAAAAGAAGATGCATGGAATCTCTTCAAAGAAAAGGCGGGTGATGCTGTGGACTCTCCTGAATTGAATATTGTGGCAAGGAAAGTTGTCAAGGAATGTGGGGGCTTGCCCCTGGCAATAGTCACAGTTGGAATGGCACTATATGAGAAGGATAAAAAAGTGTGGGATCATGCACTACTACAATTACAAAGATCTAATCCAACAAACATCAAGGGTATAGATCGGAAGGTGTTCTCTTCTTTGGAGTTGAGTTACGATTACTTAGATGATAAAGAGGCACAGTTATGCTTCTTGTTTTGTTGTTTATTTCCAAAAGGCTGCTCAATTTTTGAGGAAGATATGATTAAATATGGGATGGGGGAGAGTCTGTTCAAGAATGTTAGTACATTGGAAGAGGCATCAGGTAGAGTACATTTCTTGCTTGACAAACTTAAGGCTTCTTGCTTGTTACTGGAGGGAGATGATGAAATGTCCGTAAAAATGCATGACGTTGTTCGAGATGTAGCTTTATCAATAGCATCAAGAGCTGAGCATGGGTTTTTAGTAAAAGCCAACGTAGGTTTGAAAGAGTGGCAGGAGATTGAAAATGTTCAGGAGTATAAGAGGATTTCATTAAGAGGGAATGAAATTTGTAGGCTTCCTGATCAAATTGAGTGTCCTCATCTCCTAACCTTGATTTTGGAGAAGAATCATTCTTTGAAAGAGATTCCGAATGGTTTCTTTCAGGGGATGAACTCCCTTAAACTTCTGGATCTATGTGACATGGATATCTCAACGTTGCCACCATCACTAGAGTGCCTAAAAAACCTTCAGACATTGTGGTTAGATAGATGTCCTCAGTTAAAAGACATTACTCTAATTGGTGGATTGAAGAAGCTAGAAATACTTTGCTTACAAGAAACCGGCATCTGTGAATTGACAGAAAAAATGGGTGAGTTAGGCAATCTAAAGCTCTTGGATTTGAGTAGAACCCCTTCTCTTAAAATGGTAGAAACTGGTGTTATATCAAGGATGACTCGCTTGGAGGAACTGCATATGGGCTATAGTTTTAGCAAGTGGGGGATTATGGAAAATGCAGATGCAAGACAAGCTCGCTTAGCTGAGATGGCATCCTTGTCTTGGCTAACCATTTTATACATCCATGTGGAAAATGTCAAATGCTTGTCTCAGGACATCCCTGGTCCTTGGGAAAATCTGAAGAAATTCCGCATATGTGTGGGTAGAGATTACACAAGCGGCAAAGCAGCAATGAGTATGAAAATTGAAAATTTACCAAGTCCGATTGCGAATTGGGTTGAAGTGCTGTTTAAAAGAACACATGAGTTAGAATTTGTCTCTTGCAAGGATCTGATCAAGAATGTCAAGCAATTACATGAACTAATAAGTTTTAACGACTTAGAGATCCTCGGAATAAAAGAATGTGGTGAAATAGAACATGTTGCAAGTGTGGAAGAAGGAGAAGAAGAGCCTCTACAAAATGTGTTTGAGCATTTAAAGGAGTTGCATCTTGATGACTCGATGATAAAGACGATCTGTCAGGGCCCACTTCCAGCTGGTTACCTCCAAAATCTGAGAACGCTCACGATATTTCGTTGTAATAAATTAATCAATATCCTGCCATCTGATTTGCCGCAGAGTTTGGAGGAACTCAATGTAAGTGAGTGCCATGCGTTGGTGGAAGTCTTTTACTTCCAGAGGACCTCAAAAGAAGATGCTCTGCTTTCAAATTTAAGGAATCTCGAATTACATAATCTACCAGAACTGACGAGTATTTGGAAGGGGGCCGTACCTCCTCATGGTAGCCTCCACCATCTAGAATACCTATTTGTTGATGATTGCAAGAGACTGAGATATCTCCTCTCACCTGCTCTGGCACAAAGACTTCAACAATTAAAGGATCTTGAGATTTCGGGGTGTGAAAAGAAGGAGAAATTGATAGGGGTAGAAGTGGAAGAGAGTACAACTGCATCATTCTCATCATCGTCAGGGTCAAGGCAATCAGAACATGGAGGAATGTTCCCCAACCTCCAATTTTTGTTTATCTCTAAATGTCACGGCCTCAAGAATCTCTTTTCGTTGAGTGTCACCCAAAGTCTCTTGCAACTCGAAGTACTCTCTATCACCGATTGCGAGGGAATGGAGGCGATAACAGCGATGGATGCAGACGAAGAAGTGGTGGATCAACGCATGCTTCCAAGCTTAAGGATTTTAGAGTTAGATGGGTTAGAACAGCTAACAAGCTTCTACCAAGGAGTAGGGGTGCTTTTCGATTGGCCTTCCTTAGAATATCTTGTGGTGCAGAGGTGTCAGAATTTCAAGAAGATACAAATGGGACTCCACAGCGCACCAAACCTAAAGACAATCGAAACGACCAAAGAATGGTTGGAAAAGGTGGAGTGGGAAGACGAGAGCATTAAAGCCCGCATCCAACCCCTTATTCGTCTGATACAATGAGAGGTAAAATAACATATATCCTACACTTGTGTTTTCAGTTTCTACAAGTGGGGAGATTGAACGGTTACCATTAAAAAATCCCTAGTGGACCCTAGGGTCAGGGTCCCACCCACATCACTGGTTCCGGGGTCTCACCCAAGCCACGCCCCCAAAATATGAATCAGATATCTTAGGTGGACCACAGCATAGGAAACAATGGTGATTGAACGGTTACCATTAAAAAATCCCTAGTGCCTACTGACGCTGTCAGTAGCTACGGACAGTTGTTTGTGGGCCCACCATAATATATCTGTTTTATCCATGCCGTCGATCCATTTTTACATATCATTTTATGGCATGAGACAAAAAGTGAGGCAGATCCAAATCTCATGTGGACCACTCCATAGGAAACAGTGGTGATTGAACAATCACCATTAAAAACTTCCTGGTTGGATGGCAAATAAACATTACAGTTGACCCTTCATCCAAGTCTTTGTGACCTAATAAACAGGTTGGATGGCAAATAAACATTACAGTGTACCCTAATAAGCTTTTAATGGTGGGCATTCAATCACCAATGTTTTCTAGTGGTGTGGTCCACTTGAGATTTGTATCTGCCATATTTTTAGGATCATATCCTAAAATGATCTTGAAAATAGATGGACGGCATGGATGAAACACATACATAATGGTAGGCCCCACAAAGCACCGTTCAATAGCCATTGCTCTGTCGAGAATCTTTACAGGACATTCCCGGATATTGAAAAGAAAAAGCCTAGCATTGATGGCCCAGATCTTTGGACGCGGATTAGCTACTGACACGTTGAGTAGCTAAATATATCCTACTGAAGTGACGTCACCAACTTCTATGGGCCCCACCATGGTGTATGTTTCATATCCACACTGTCCATCCATTTGGAGAGATCATTTTAGGTAATGATCAGAAGAATGAGGCAGATCTAAAGGTCAAGTGGACCTCACCGAAGAAAAAAGTGGAGAATGATCTGTTACCATTAAAAACTTCTTACAGCCACAGAAGTTTTTGATTAAGCTTATATTTGTATTTTACCTTCTTCCATGCCTTTGTGAACTTACTAACAGATTGGATCTAAAATAAACATCATGGTGGGCCTTAGGAAAGCTTCAATGGTCGGGGTCACTGTCCCCACTGTTTTCTTTGGTGGGTCCCAATTGAGCTTTGGAACTGCCTCGTTCTTCAACCCATTGCATAAAATGATCTCTCCAAATGGACGGACGGTGTCGATTCAACACATACATTATGGTGGGCCCAACAGAAGCTGGTGACGTAACTTCAGTAGGGAACCTGTCAATAGCTAATCCGCCGTCCCAGATCTTTCAACCTGGGGAAATTTTGAGGCATGGTCCATCCACTGAGGATACCAAGAGACATGGTTTGGATAACTTTCTCATCTGCCCCGCTTCTATAAAAACAGAGTGTCATTGTATGATACACTACATATATATAATGTAATCAGGTCATTACCTTTTACTTTGTGCATGTGGGCATAGAATTAAAGACCATATATCTTATGTGATGTTTTCTTCATAATCCCTCTCATAAATATCCCCCAAGATGAAAACAGCCCGTACCGCGGGCCTGCCTTAATATGTTTCTTCTATATCCAAGCCATTCATTTGTTATTTTTCATATCATTTTAGGGTATGATCCCAAAAATGAAGAAGATCCAAAGCTCAGGTGGACCATACTATAGGAAACAGGGGTGATTGAACAAGCTGCTATTAAAAAATCTTAAGGCCCACCATAAGATTTTCTTAACATTTATTTTCCATCCGACCTCTTGATAATCTCACATAAACCTGAATGAAGGGATAAAGCAAATATCAGATTGATCCCAAACTTTTGTTTCCCATTAATTGTCAATCACCAGTGTTTCCTATGGTTTGGCCCACCTAAGAATTGGATCTGCTTCATTTTTTGGCTGATCTGTTAGAACAAATGGACATGGTGGATGTAAAATACATACATCAAGGTGGGACCCACAGCAAGGGCAGCACCTAATCCGCTCATAACCCCCCAGAAGATGCTAGTACAATTCCAGCTCCCTTTTTTTAAGTTGAATTTGTATGATTTCTTTTTTTTTTTTTCTTTATTTATTTTAACCATCTATTAATTAGAATTGTTCCATTTCAAGCCATAGTCTACTTATGATGATGCCTACATTTATGTGATCAAAGTGATTTAATATAGTGAGCACAAGTGTAATGGACCATGCCTCTAATTCTATCCCTCGAATATAGAACAGTGCTCTGTTTCTCACTAATCATGATCCATAGTGGGCTCGGTATACCAACGGTGGCAACACTTGAACCATGAGCCTTGTTTGCATTCTACGTGCTAGAACCTTGTAATGGTCAATTTACTATTTAGTTTTATTATCAATTTCTCCCATCCAATGACAACTCATATTTTGTTTGGTTTTTAATTTCCCCATTAAACAGGCTCTTCAAGTGGCAACTGCAGTAAATATTAGTGTAATCCACTTCTCTCTTCTTCTTTATATTTCTCCTTTAAATTGCGATACTCTTATCTACTCAAACAGTACTTTTAAAGTGCCCATATTGTTTGATAAGTGTTCTTGATTTCCACCCTTATCCAAGTCTGCATTTAGATCTGCTATTGGATTGAAATTCAGTTAATAGTATAATAAAGTAGAATACATGGGATTACACATCTAATTGTCAAAATTGATTTCACATATACATCATGGTGAGCACCCTAAAAAATCGAGGATGGACCTCCCAAGAAGTTTTTTTTTCCCCCTTGAATAGTTGGTTGGGGGGCTAATATAATCTCCCATTAAACCTAGGGCCAAAAAATCGGACCAACCTATGATTCATGTGAACCACATCAAAGGAAAAGATTGGAAGAGAGACACCCACCCTTGCTTTTTATAGGGCCCACGATGATGATTATTTAAAATCCACTCCAACCATTAGATGCCACATAAAAATTTAAGCATGGGACCAAAAATCAACTCATTTGTGATTCAGGTGGGCCACAACAAGGAAAACAGTTTGGAGGGTGACCCTAGGCCTCTACACTGTTTCCAGTTGTGTTCTGACTGAACCACAGATGAGGCTGATTTTTGGGCTTAAGCCTAACATAGGGTAGCGCACCTGATGGTCATGATTTTTTTAATCTACCTTCAGATTTGCTGATAACTCTAAAGAGAACACACTCTGCGCTCATGCAGAAAGGGCCTCCAAGGTTGCTCTACAGATAGCTCTCGCAGCCACACATTAGAGAACCGCCAACCAACACGGCCCCTTATAACACAAATATAACCACTATCCACCTGAAACATCTCACTGGAGAAGGCTGATGGCAGGGTTGGAAGATCCTGATTGCAGAAACAGAATAGCAGCAACTGAGTGGAGATTCATGACAGTAGCAGCATGGATGGAGGGCATTACCTGAGGGAACAGATTAACTAGCTGGAAGACAGCCAAAAATCAGAAAGTTGTATTTTAGCTCCCATAGCACCAAAATTCTAGCAGGCTTTCATAGACAGCAACCACCAAAATTCACCTGGCATCCACAAGATGGGTATATGTCCATCAGCCCCAGAGTAGAACATATCCTCTTCCAACCCCCCAGCAGCCATACATACAACGCACAACACAGGAGCTACAATGCATGCTCTGACTAAGCCAAAGAAACTGCAGCACCCAAACCTCACAAACTAGTAGCTCCTTAGCAAACATTCGGAGTAAACAAAGCCTGAGAGCCAACAAATCCAACCCAAGGTAGATGAACATGACCCAAATGAAGGCACAATCTATACATGCCAGGACTAACACAACCTCCACATTTCGGCTATAACGAGACTGCTCACAGGCCTCCACTGATCATGACTCACACTCCTCACACATCGAGCTGCAACATCCTAGCCTGATGCTTTTATCACTTCCAAACACAACCACAAAGCCAAAAACACCTAAGCAATCATATCCCAAAACTTCACAGCCATGCCACCGAAATCCTCCAGGCACAACAACTCCACTTTCATACCAAAACCAACAAACACAAAGCCACAAAGCCAGGCCACCAGCATCTCCATAAAGCAGAGAATCAGAGCATAACTGAAGGGATTGGGAGAAGAAAAAAATCAGGGGTGAATCTTCACAACAGGAAAGAACCAAAATAGGATGATTGGACGTTGGGGGACTCAAGAAGCAAAGATTTTGTGAAGCTTCTCTGTGTAGTCATTATGGGGAAAATCTAGGACCTTGCCCCATCTAGGTGAACTTGTGCTATTCATCCAATATGATCCCACCAGCACCAAGCCTTCTGAAACTTTACAAAAGAAATAAAAATAAATAAATAAAATAAAAATAAAAAACAGAGTCACAGTTAGACGCATGCAAGAAGCAGCTCACCAAAACAGAAGCAAGATGCTTCAAAGCAGCCACCACATGGCACTGCACTAGCCTCCCTCCAACTCAATGACAGCCTCCACAGAGCCTCAGACCAGGATTTATCAGCAGCCCTACAGGGGATGAAAACCAGGAACCATAACCATTAGCCCAACCTAATTGAGCCCAGACCCAGGTCAGGATGGATTTCATAAAAAAGATCACATTAGGGCCCAACTGAGCCCCCAACTCCCTTTGCTCACATGGTCATCACTCATGTAAATTCTATAATAAGTAGGTAATTTTTGTTTAATATTTGTGTTGAGGGATGAGACCCAACTTATAATTACATTGCTTTCAATTTGGATTTGAGAGAAAATAACTAAAGCAATTCGATGGCTACTTCCTAAATGCGATCACTCATTAAAATCATCAACTATTGTAGTTTCCTCTTGACTAACCAATTGTTTGCAATTTAATTCACTTGCGCATCCAAATGTAGCATAGATTTCACCAAGGTGCACAAGACACGATCAAAAAATGAATGCATCTGTTTTAATGCATTGTTGGAATTTAGAAGCTGCACCAATAGGTAATAAGATGAGAAGAAAAAAGTAGACTTAGATGGGTTGGTTATTTGAAACTGAGATCAGTACCAGTTGGAGTGAGTGAGTACAAGTTGAAGCCTCTAAAGGACATGGGGAAGTCCCATGAGGACTTGGGTGGAGGAAGTAAAAAAAGACTCCATCACCTATGGTCTAATTAGAGTTATGGCCCTTGACAAAGTAGAATGGTGGAAAAGGATTCATGCAGCCGACCCCAGTTTGTTGGATGAGGCTTAGATGATGATGATGATGATTTTTTGTTTCAGACGGGATAGCCAATTCACCTCATTTCCAATATATAAAAACAGTGCCTTATGTTGTCACTATTTTCCCTATTGGGTTGAAAATCAAGCAAATTCATTTGCTTCACCTTGTAATGCAGGGTTCTGCTTTGTTTTCCATAAATTACATTCAGCTTTTTACCTCTTACATTAATAGATTGGAGGAATTCCCAGGGCTTTAACATTAGCACTTCCTTTCATGCTGGCTAATATTACAGACGATGCATATGCACGCAACAACTGTATTCATGGAATTTATGTTACTCAATTAAAACCATGCAAACAGCAGGGCCTTTATGGCACACCTAAAACATCAATCAAAATGAATGAAGGTGGAAAGAGTAAATGGTCCAGAACTCCATACATGTTTATCCATCGTTCAATAATCTAAATTGTTGATTTGATGGGCCCAACAAAAATGGAGGTTGTCCAGGAAGTCTCCTAGATTGGAAGATCATACCTCTTTAATTCAAATAGATGGTTAAAAGAATCAATTAGAACATCCACCCACATTTGATGGGAAAGCGGTCAGCGATTGAAGTGTTAGGATTTTCCAACTAGAGATTCTCAGGGCATTCCCCATTCATGGTAGGTCAGCAGATCAGGATCCTGAACCATGGTGTTCCCCATGTGCAGGACCTAGACATATAGTTAACTATATGTCGATGGGCAGGTCTAATTTCTCATTTGATATTTTCCCTTCTAGAGAGGATATTATAGTCATTCAATAGATCTTTTTCTATTTGAATTTTCTTGTCATTAATTCAATGTTTACTTTGTAACTCTACATCTGCTTTTCCTCTTAGGTATTTAGAGCTGTTGTATCTGGTGTGCTGATCTTTTCAGTTCAGTTGCCAAATGTGAAGGCTTTGGTATGTTCTTAATACTTGTCTTTGTTCTCCTCTTTAGAAACTGAGGTAAATAACACATTTCCTTACTTTTCTACATCACTGACTGAATTTTAAAACTTTTGCTCACCACACAAATTGGATGCTGGCTAAAATAAAATGACTTAGAAGCTAAAATTGGCTAATTCATGCTTTGAATTAGCAAATTAAATAAAAAATAATAAAAACGAGAACGCCTTCCAATCTTTTCTCTTAAGAATATTCTATTATGAATATTTTATTCTTTCTTCTTTTTCCCTCCTTTCTGGGCAATCTATGTAATAAATTATTTTTTGTATAACAGTATATTTTGGGTGAAAAACAAGCAATTTCATGCTACAAGCATAAATCCAATCTCCACTCAAACTTGAAAGCGTTTAAAACTAATGAATTATGTGCAGTGTCATTAGCGACAGATTAAAAGGGTTTCGGAACTTCCACCATACTAGCGAATCTTTCAATCTGCTAAATGACAGCTGCACTAGTAAAACGTTGTGAATCCAAAGAATGAAAAAAATCTACGATAACAAGATCAAATTTATATAAACTACTCAAAATGGTTTGAAATAAGCTTATCTGTATATGGCCATCAAACAAATCAACTGGTGGGTTCCCAAAATTGCAGCCATGAGACTATCACCGCATTATAGTCAATGCCCAGCAAATACAGAGTAGAAACAAATATGAACATTGGTTCACATTCAACAGGCAACGGTCTGCAGGAAACTAGGATATGTTTGGATTATGATATCTTTGATGATATCTAAGGATATGCTTACATGTAGTTTGAGTTTATCTTTGATTATCTGTATAGTAGTATATAAACATCAGTTCTCCATGGAAAACAAACACAAATTTCCACCATGTAGGTCTATCCTAGTCTAGGTCCATACATTGTGTGGCCTACCTATGATTATTACATGTGTAGTGAAGTTGGGCAAAGCAACAAGCAACTAGAAATCGTTGGAATGCCAATTCATGTAAAACCAATGTAATTGTTGCATGTTTTAGTCATTTATGGTTGCCAATTAATTACATTTGCTTTTCCTTTCCTATGTGGAATGTAGGTTTGCAAGCAGCTTGGCAGTTGCTCGTCTTTACAACGTGTGTTTCAGTTCCTCAACTTGAAAGATTTGAGTTCCATACATTCGTGGTTTATTTTATTTGAGCTATTTCTGATTATTGTTTGTATAAGATACATTGAATACACAAGTGATGATCGCCTTCAAGCTGTTTGCTTGAAACAAATCACAAAACACTCAGCTTAGAAGGTTTGAGATATTTAGCTTGGCTTATTTTAATTTTCATGTTGTTTGAACCTTAAATAGTCGACTATGAAGTGCTAGATTTCTTAATAAATTGAGAAAGGTGTATGGATATAAATAGGTCAAATATTCCTAAGGTTGTGGTCTAAGCTCTATCCAACTCGGCCTGCATTCAACATAGCCCCGCGCCCAGCCTTGGCAATGACGCACAAAAATAGTCCAGGCCAAGCTCGGCCTGAAATGTTTATACTGGACCCGAGCCCAAGGTTTGTGAGAGAGAGAGAGAGAGAGAGAGAGCGAGAGGAGAGGGTGTGTGGGTAGGAGCAGTACCTTGAGGAGTAAATGAGGATTTTTTCATATGGCGAATAAGACAAAGTCACTCTTGCAAACCCTAATAGGCCTGGCCAGGCTGGACTTGGATTGAGCTGGCACACTCCTGTAAATATTCCAAGCCCAGCCCAATTTAGAAACAACACTGAATTTTAAGTTGAGCCCAAGCCTTGGGGGTGATACTCCAGTCCAAGCCCAGCCCAAGGCAGGCCAGGCGTGAAACCGGACCGGCTAGCCAGCCCATTGACATCCATAGATTTTGCCACACTGTATCCGAACTATATCTAACTTCTCTATAATATCCGAATCCGTATCTGAAATTGAAAATAAATCCGACATCTAGGTGATAGTGGGGTAAATGAGTATCAGATGTCACCACCATCATGAAGAAATATCTATTCCCAGCTTCACACACCACCATCCCATCCTGGTATGAGAGAGAGCGTATTATTTTAGTGCATGGTCCCAAAAAATGAAGCAGATAGAAATCTTAGGTGAACTACACCACAGGAAATTATGGTCATTGTAAGGTCCACTGTTAAAAACAAAAAAAAAAAAAAAAACAAAAAAAAAACACTTCCTAAGGTCCACCATAATGTTTATTTGCCATCCAACCTGTTGATAAGGTATCTTGATCCAACCTGTTGGCCTACAAAAAAAATTTTGTGCTCAATCACCATTGTTTCTGTGGTCCACCTGGAATTTGGATCTTCTTCATTTTTGGGGCTATGCCCTAAAATAAGCTGGAAAAACGGATGGACGGTGTGGATATACAATGTATACATCAAGGTGGGCACCATGGTCAGGATTGCACCCACCTGTCTGGACCTAGGTCCCGGCTAGGGCTAGCAACGGAACGGGCTGGGTAGAACTTGGCCCTGATTTTGCATTGTGGGGGGGAGGGCCTTCGGGCCCGGTCCTACGTAAAATTTTGGTTTTCAGGCCTGAGCCCAGCCCATTGACATCGCAATAGCTAATCCACGCTTAGGGCTTTCAATGGGTCGGGTCTGGATCGGATCCAGTTGGATCCGACTCTTAAGTCCGAATATATGTAGACGAATTCGGATCCAACTCGGATCCAAAAGGGAATATCCATATCCGATCCATTTATAAATAGTTAGATCCATGTCCGATCCAAAATCCATATAATTATCGGATTCGGGTCCGATCTAGGTTTGAATCCATATATATATATATATATATATATATATATATATATATATATATATATATATATATATATATATATATATATATATAAGTCCAACCGGTTGGACCACAGTTTGCAGTCCACCCAATTGATTTCTCTAAACCTCTTTAGTTCTTGTGACATCCAATCCACCTAGTAGGTGGGCCCCACCATGAGGATCTTCTAATGCAAAAATCAGCCCTATCCAATCATTGTGTGAGCTACAATATAGATAATAGTGTATAGCCGTTGATTAATAGCAAAACTTTAGTGTGGTACGGTGGGTTAGTGGATGAAGTTGATTTTTGTATGAATTGCTCCCCATGGTGGGGCCAACTTATTAGGAGGATTGGATGTCACAAGAGCTTAACAAATGAAAAATAATCCACTGGGTGGACTGCAAACTGTGGTCCAACCGGTTGGACTTGAGAGTATATATATATATATATATATATATATATATATATATATATATATATATATATATATATGAGTCACTCTCAAGTCCAACCAGTTGGACCACAATTTGCAGTCCACCCATTAGATTTCTTCCAACCGGTTAAGTGCTTGTGAAATCCAATCCTCTTATTAGGTTGGCCACACCACGAGGATCCCCTAGTGCACAAATCAGCCCTATCCAATCATTAAGTGAGCTACAATATAGAAAACAGTGTACAGCCATTGATTAATAGCAAAATACAAGTGTGGTAAGCTGGGTTAGTGGATGCAGCTGATTTTTGTATGAATTGTTCCTTGTGGTGGGGCCAACTTATTAGAAAGATTGGATTTCACAAGCACCTAACAGGTTGGAAGCAATCCACTGGGTGGACTGTAAACTGTGGTCCAACCGGTTGGACTTGAGAGTGCCTCTATATATATATATATATATATATATATATATATATATATATATATATATATATATATATATATATAATTTGTTGCAAAATGATGCAAATCCCACTATTTACTGTGACATGGTCGACCTGAGAGTGGATAGAATTTGAGGCATGGTCCAGTACACGTCACCCCTCTGGCTTTGGCAGGGTAACTCCTCTGGTTGAGAAGTTTCCTCGGTTGCTGTATAGCCCACTCTCTATCTGAATTGTGAGCCTTGATTGGGCTTGGGCCTTGGGCTTTGGTTCTCGGGCTCTAGTGGGTTTAAAGTGATTGGGCCTGGCTTATTGGGCTTCCTTTGCGAGTGGTCTGGCTTATCAAGTAGGCCCATTAGGTTGGGATTTTCTTGTAATTCAAGTTTTGGGTATGGATTAGGATTTGGATGGGGATTGATGGTACGGATCAGGGCTTGGATGGGGTTTAGGATATGGATCAGGGTTTGGATTATGATTGATGGTACGGATCAGGGTTTAGATGGGGTTTAGGTATTGATCAGGGTTTAGGTATTGATCAGGGTTTAGTTTAGGATTAGGGTATGGATCATGGTTTGGATTAGGATTGATGGTACGGATCGGGGTTTGGATTAGGATTGATGGTATGGATCATGGTTTGGATGAGGTTTAGGATATGGATTAGGGTTTGGATTAGGATTAGGGTATGGATCGGATTGATGGTACGGATCAGGGTTTGGATTAGGTTTAATTGCATAGATCACCATCCGTCCCAAACATCTAGTCTTTATCAACTTATCGGTGGGGGGTGGGGTGTCTACAACAACATATACATCATGGTGGGTCCCAAGATCAGGAGTACACCAGCTAACGGTGCACGGCAGTATTCCCTTGTTTCCCATGGTGTGCTTCACCTGAGCTTACAATGTATGTCATTTTTGGGTTAATTTCCCAAAGGGATCCGATAAAACAGATAGACAGCATAGATTGAATATATACATCATTGTAGGACCCACAGATTTTATGTCCTCAAATCGTCCGTTACCATCTTGCTTTTCCAGTCGCATTTATTACGTTACTTATACCTATCTTCAAACGAATGAAAAAAGTAATCATGGATAAACCAACACGCCCTACTTATACCTATCTTCAAACGAATGAAAAAAGTAATCATGGATAAACCAACACGCCCTAAATGTTACCCGCGCAACACGTGATTCGCTCCCTCCGTGTAAAGAAAATAAAGCTTTATCTTGGAATCGTTTGTCAATTTGTGTACTACACGCCGGCGCGGATTAGGTACTTCCCCGCGCTGTCGGGACGAGCTATGGCTCTGAGGGCCATCCTGATGTATGGATATTATCCACACCGTCCATGAATTTTCCCATGCCATTTTTTTTTTTTTTTATCATGGTTCCAAAATGAGGCAGATTAAAGGTTCGTGTGGGCCACGCCACAGGAAGCAGCGGTGTTAATGATTCCTACCATTGGAACATTCCTAGGGCCCACCGTGATGTTTATTTGTCATCCAACCTGTTCATAAGATCATAAAGACCTGGATGAACGGAAAACACAAATATCAGCTTGATCCAAAACTTCCTATGGCGCCCAAGAAGTTGTTAACGGTCAGAGTTTAATCCCCATTTAATGGTCCACTTGAGTTTGAATCTACCCCATTTTTGTGCGCATGAGCTAAAATGGCATGGAAAATTGCATGGACGGTGTGGATAATATCCATATATCACGATGGCCCTTAGAGCCCTAGCCTGTCCCGAGGTCGGGATGAGCCGGGGAGTACCTGATCTGATCCCGTCAAAGCCGCCCATTTCTGATACAATGCCCGGGCTAAAAGATTATTAGGTAGTGGTTAGGCATTCAGTTTGCATGAGTGGAGTCCACTGTTCAATGATCTAAACGGTTAATACTGTGATACACCTTGTATATGATGAATGGACCAAAATTCTTTCAGATTGATAAATCATTAATCTTTCAATAGTTGGAAAACAAGGAAACGGTTAAGAGAGAAAATACAGAAAGGCTTTCCAGTCAACCAATTAAATCTGAAATAATCGTAGTTCATAGGACATCCACGGTGAGACCCACCATACCAACGTCTGGGATCAGTTAAACATGTATGGTCCTTCACCCGATTATTGCATAATGCCTCTTTGCTCCCCATGTGCATATAGTTGTATACTTTAGTTGGTAAGTAGAGAGAGAGATCATTCCAAGAGCTTCAAGACGAAAAGGGTAAGTGCTTTGTTCTCACATTCATTAATTTCATTTAGTTGTTGTTGTATTTTGTCTTAAACATGATGTTGTATTCGCCCCAGTTGTATTGATTCTCATTTTAGTCTTCATATGGATTTATGGCTTCGATGGATCCTTGACTGTGGGGCCTGCTGTGATGTATGTGTCTTATATCCATGCCCCCCGTCCATTTCGCCAGCTCATTTTAGGGTAAGATCTCGAAAATAAAGCAGATCCAAATCTGAAGTGGATCACACCAGAGGAAACAATGATGAATGACCATGAAAAACTTCTTGTGGGCCACTAAAGTTTTGAATCAAGCTGATATTTGTATTTTCCCACTCATCCAGGTCTTCGTGACCTTATTAAAATGTTGGATGAAAAATAGGCATTATTGTGTGCCCTAGGAATTTTTTAATGACGGGTGTTCAATCCGATTGTTTCCGTTGGTGTGGTCCAAATAAGATTTGGATTTGTTTCATTTTTATTTTCGAGACTTAGAATGAGCCGAAGGAACGGATAGATGGCATGGATATAAGACACATACATTACTAGGGCCCCATAGTCAGGGATCCACCGACCTTGGGGATCCGGGAATCCAGGCCGCGTCCTGCTTTACCGACGCGGATTGGGTACTACCACGCCTGTCTCGAGGTCAGCATAGGCAGGGATTCTGAGCGGCCAATTGATGTATGGGCTTCATCCGAACTGTCCATTCAATTTCTCATATTATTTTGGGGTGTCGAGACATATCCGAGGCTCAAGTAGAGAAATTGAATGCCTACCGTTGAGAAATTCCTAGGGCCACATAAGCTTTAGATCAAGCTGTTATTTACGTTTACTCTTCTTCCAGGTCTATTTGACGTTATGATCAGGTTGGATGGCAAATAAACATCATCTGAGCCCTATGAAGGTTTCAATGTTGTACCTCATTACCGCCAGCACTTCTGATGGTGGTCCACTTAAGCCTTGGTTCTGCCTCGGTTTTGGGCTTATATTCTAAAATGATACAAAAAAAAATGGATGGACGGTGTGGATAAAACCCGCATATCACGGGGTTCCTCAGAGCCGTTGTCTGTGAGAAAGGATTAGGTGAGACCCCGGCCTCACCTAAGAGGGTGAGGCACTTACGGTGGGATTAACATGGGTCCACCTAGATGTATGTATTATGTATCCATGCCGTCCATCTGTTTTTTTCTGATCATTTTAGGTCATTATCCCAAAATCGAAGCAGATCCAATTATGAGATGGACCATGCCATAAGGAACAGTGGTGATTGACCGTTAATGGGCCACAGAAGTTTTGGATCGTGCTGGTATTTGGTTTTACCCTTCATCCAGGCTTATGTGATCTTATCAACGGATTGGATGGTAAATAAACACTAAGGAAACATTAAGGTATGCCTTAAGAAGTTTTTAATGGTAGGATGGTCAATAACAACTGTTTCTTTCTTATGGTATGGTCTACCTGATACATGGATCTGCTTCATTTTTTTAGATAATTCCATAAAATGATCTGGGAAAACGAATGGACGGTATGCATAGAGAATACATACATCAAGGTGGGCCACGGTAAACCCACGGTAAGGGCGGGTGAGGCCGGGTCTCACCTAATCCGCTCTCCTTTGTCTTTGCCGAGCTCCAGAAGGGGTAGTACCGGGCGCGGATTTCCTGTCGAAAGCGTTGCGCAGGAAGTTCCTGCACTGGTAACCAAGTTGGGGCCACAGTGATGGTTTTTGATAAATCCACCCCGTCTATCCGTTTTGGGAGCTCATTTTAGGGCATGAGAACAAAAATGAACTGCATACCAGACTCAAGTGGGCCGAAAACGTGAGGATTGAACGTCCACAGTCGAAATAATTGTGGAGCCACAAGAGTTTAGAATCAGGATAATATCTGTGTTTCCAGTTCATTCCTGTAGTAGTGACGTCACTACAAGAAAAAAGGCCTTTCGCCTCAGTTTAAAACAGTGGCTAAAAAGGTTAAAAACTAAGGCTAAAGTCTTTAGCCTCAATTATCCAAATCGAGGCTGCAACCCCAGTGGCTAAAGGCTTTAGCCTTACTTTTAGCAACCGAGGCCAAAAAAGCTTTTATAGCCTCAGTTTTTCAATTGAGGTTAAAAGATTTTTTAGCTACAGTTGCCTCAAACTGAGGCTAAATCAAGTTTTTAGCCTCCATTGTTTCCAACCGAAGCTAAATCTATTTTTAACCTCGGTTCTCAACAACCAAGGCTAAAGCCTTTAGTCACAGAAGTTGCAACCTCGGTTTGGGTAAGTGAGGCAAACCTGAGGCTAAAGAGATTTAGCCTCTATTGTCATCGACCGAGGCTAAATTCAGTTTTTAACCTCGGTTCTCGATAATTGAGGCTAAATCCAGTTTTTAGCCTTGGTTGATGCCTACAAAGACTAAATCTATCTTTGGGCTCAATTTTTGCCAACTGAGGCAAATAATATATTTAAGCTTCAATTACAAACTGAGGCTAAAAGTGTTTCACCCATTCAACTGTATAATCATTCATTCATTTACATTAAAAAAAAAATGTTCATTTCAATCAATCCAAATAGACACAAACAAAACAAATACATGTATGAGTGTCACAATAATCCTATAAACACCTATTTTCTACTGTTAAATTTTTACAGCAATGTACAAAGATAAGCAAAATATCATAAATCTTCAGATAAAAAATGAGAGACTTTTAAAATTAAAAAAAATACTGTTTCCTTATACAAGTAGTGCCGCTCAAGATGAGGTGCCACTGCAGAGTGCTTGTGCTTTCTTGGTTTTCTGAGGAGCCAACTAAGTTTCAGGCTGCAACATCAACTGACTCAAGTTGGTTATTACAGTCACCATTCATAATCTCCACAGAAAAGGCATTCTCTTCAAGTTCGCATTTCGCATCTAAATCAATTTCAAACCTACAAATCAAAGTATAGAATGGCAAAAACTGATGGCGTTTTAACATGAGTTCAGCAACATTTTACAAATACTTTGCTCATATTAGCTATGTTAAAATAGATGCACGTGGTGTTACTGTATTGAATAAAATCAATGCTATCTGCAAAAAAGCAGCAGAATGAGCTTGGATTAAGGAATTGAATAAAATCACACTTTTTTTTTTTTTTTTCAGGATCCATGCCTAGCTATTCCCATCTTATTATTCAGATCTCCATGAAACAATTGGAGAACAAAGTTAGTGTTGGTAAGGATTAGATGATGATGATGATGATGATGAATGGCAATGAACCCCTTCCCTTTTCTCGTAGTAGGGACTTGATCCCAATCTGTTTATCTATTTCTTTTTTCCCTTTTTGTCAATAAATTGTGCACCATCTGTCAAAAAAAAAAAAGAAAAAAAAAGACATACATGCACAGACACATGGAATTTGCAGGCTTAAGAAGCAAATTTAGTGAAAATGAAGTTAAAATGACAAGTCAAGAAGAATATACCGATGCACTAAATTTAAAAGGTAAACCTCCAAGGAGCTATAAACAACATGAGACATTATATACTCAAGAGGAATGCTACTATGATTTTCGCTTCACAGAGTTATCTATGAAGCATAACCAAATCATATGCACATGTGGTGTTTAGGATCATTGATTTGGTGAGCCATCATATCAATGCAAAAGACCAAGGTCTTAGATGATCATCGGCCTATGGCTATCTGATCAGTGGCTCCTAAACAGATGGTCAAAATTGAAATGAAAGATAATCAACATTTAATAGGCAAAACACAACATTAGTTTCAGTTAGGGGCTACAGTCTATCCACACAGTGGCACCAGATCAATGATCCCAATCAACATTAGAGTTTTGCCATGAGTATTGTAGGGACCTGACTTCCATGAAGTGCATCTCACAACATCATTTCTCTGTAGTTGAACATTAAAGAACAATGTCGCTTTTGAATACATTTGTGCCGACACATTTTGACCACTCCTCAATTAGAACTGTCTATGACGAAACCAAAAGGAATAATTGGTCTTTCCATTAACGAGAAGGTGAGTACCAACTGCCTCTTCTTCTACATACATCACATGATTGTTTCCATCCAACTACAACTAATGTATTTACCAATCAGAGGTTTGTTAAATACAAATTTTTAACCTTCACAAAAACATATAGAATCACACATTCCACCAAAAATGCTTGCCCACCACCACTAAGCACACAAATTTTCAAAAGAAAATTTTGCAAATAATCAGGTTTAGTAAATATGGTTTTTATTTCTTTATTTATGCACAAGAAAGGAAATAAAAAAGCATATAGTTGTGGATATCACATATGACACATGTGGGCACTAATTGTTGAATTTCTGTATTAGAAAGAACAAAGAAAATGAACATTAACAAAAAGAAAATGCTTATAGCAGATGGAGGCTTCAGTAGAGTGCTTAAAAAAAATATTCTCACAGTTGCCCCCATTTCTATGATAGTGAATGTCAGCCATCCATATTCGTAAAGAATCCCATCAACTGAAAACCAGCTCAAGATAAATAAATAACAAAAAAAAAAAAAAAAAAAAAGAAGACTAGCTTGGGATGTCCCAATCAAGGACATGTTTCATCAAGTGTTTTCATTTATAAATTTTAGTCAAAGCCTAATTATGTTGTAAAGGGGATCCTTAATCTGTGAAAGGGTAAGGCCTCATCTTCTAGTTCTTCCATAATGGTTCTTACACATGGATTTATTATTTAGCTATTCTATGTTTACAATGCTTAGTTCGGTTTTTCGACTAATGCTCGACATTTTTCAGGTTTTAGAGAAGAAACAGGTAATCCCCTTCAACTCCACCAAAGCTTTGGACCAACTGAAATTGTGCGTGAGTTTTGAACAAATTGAACAAGTTTGAATAGGAAATTTTAAATAAACCAAGCATCCAACTTCTAAGGTTCCCCCCAAGAAATAAATAAATAAATAACAAAATATAAAAGAAGAAAAAAAATAGGTAATGATTTATCTCTTGTCCAAACAGGCCTTAAAACTGCATTTAGAAGAGCATGGTACAAGCTAAGAATACTTGCAGGAGAAAATTTTCTTCAGGCATTATGGCGTCCTCCTGGCTATTTACAACATTTTCCAACTTAATGACCTCCAGTACTTGTTTACAGCAATAACCGCAAAAGTAAATATGTTTTACATCAAATTGAAAGGATTTCAGTTGCACATCTCATATAAATATGCTTAAGAATGGCAGGGGCCATAAACTAGGAATGAGCAATCACATGGATGAGCATAACTAGAAACAAGAATAGCTTGCCTCTTCATGCTCAATCGTGTGAGCCAGTGGAAGGATAACCTAGCCTCTATAGCCACCAACTCGAGACTCGACTAAACCACAGGGGCCAGCTTTAACAGCTGCAGCCAAATAAACATCAATGTTGTTAACAGCCCATTCTGATCGGTGCTCCTGCAAAAATCTAAGGAGCACAACAAGAGGCACATTTTGTAAGAAAAAAAAACTAGGCAGATGAAAGTAAGAAAATAATTGCAGTCTGAAATATAAGGAAATGGAAACATGGCAAGCAAGGAAAAAAGATTAGAGAACCATACAAGAACTTTAATACTGAACATCTGATGAAAGTGAATATATAGATGGTTAATGGTAAAATAGTAGGTGACTAATTTAAGGGACATTGGTTGTTGAGTTCATTGCACTTATAGATAGCTTTCTAACTCTGATCGAGCCCATTAAAGAGTATCCTGAGAAATGGAATGTATCTCATATCCTAAAACTAGCATACTTTGTAAAGCCCTGCCTAATTGATATATTGGTTTGGCTAAAAATGCAATAAGCAAAAACTATTATCTATGAAAACCATGGAAATTGTCATCGATCAACCAGAAAAATTACGTACCCTTCAGGGTAATCAGACATTAAATTAAGTTTGGATCAAATCAACCATTCAACTATGTTTCTGCCCGGCTAAATAACAACAATGAAAGAAAGAAAGAAATTTCCTAATCATATATTGCACAGCCTTCAAAACCACCTGCTATCGAGAAGAAAGAGGAGAGCAAATCATGGAAACTGAATTTCAAGCATTCTTTGATTGAAGAAAACTTGATTTATTTTTTAAGTTTTTTTTTATTATTTGATGGGTAAAAAAATCAATGTGGGACCAATCTTCCTCCTTAGCAACTGCTTCCCCAAATCAATGTGGGATCAATATGCAATCCCCTACAAAAAAAAAAAAAGAAGCTAACTTCCAAATATGAGAACACCTTTAGTGCAGCTCTTGTTATGAGAGAGAGAGAGAGAGAGAGAGAGAGAGAGAGAGAGCATGAAATTGAGCTAAAAACCAACAATATAAAAAGCTTACTTCCGGCCTCATTGAGCTGAAGCAATTCCACTCTTGTAAATGAGAGAGAAAGAGCATGAAATTGAACTAAACACCACCAATATAAAAACCTTACCTCCAGCCTCATTGAGCTGCAATCACCAAACAAACAAGAAGCAATTCCACTCTGCTTACTGTAACGCCCCGAATTTACCGTAATTATTTTAAAATTTTCTGAAATTTATTTCTATTTTTTTTATTAAATACCGGCCATTGATATTAAAATTCAAATAACGGGACATCCGTAGGAGATCACATAGAGTACCCTTTATTAAAGTTGCTTAGAATGACCTCATTAACAATGTAGAAGAGTTAGATTTCGTTAAACTCGAATATTTGCAAAAATTACAAAAATGACATTAGTTAAACTTAAGTTAAGATGCCATTTTTAAGTATTATAGTTTCTGACGATCACTTTCACGCAAAATCCTGGATTTGAACTTTTGGACACATATTAACCATACACATCAAATTTCAGCCCTTAAATCATAGTAGAAGTGGTCCAATTGGCAAATCAGCCCTTAACCCTTGATTTTCATGTCTATCGAGTGAGGAAAATAGATGGTTAGTCGTAGTCGAATATTTCTCTTCATATGAGTGACTTGGATCGTCTTTATCATGGACCAATAGTGTGATTTGATTGTCCCACATTGATAAGCCTCTTTCTTATGTGTGAAGTTATCCCGTTCTATAAATTAACGAGTTACCAACTCTTCTCAAATTTGAACCTTTCAATTTACCCACTTCTCACCATCAATCGCTTCTCAAATTTGGACCACCCATTAAACTCATATGACTACGAGTTTACACAAAATTTGGACCCCGATCTACAATCCTACACCGTTAAACCACAAAGCCAGCCCCTTCATTTTCCGCCAAAAGTTGGAATTTCTGATCTAGGCATTCCTCACCATCAATCAACCACTAAACTTTGTACAATTGTTTGCCTATCATGACTACATATTTTTGCAAAATTTGGGCCCTGATCATCAAGCGTAGACCGTTAATTGAGATATAGCCCATTTTAGCACCCGTTAGGCCATTTTTAAGGATCGGCCAATCTAGAATGTGGATCATCAAGAAATTTACGTATTCTGACTCTATTCTTCGAGCTTGATAAGATGAAAGGATTGGAATTAATCAAAGATCATCCGAATATTAAGATTTGAGAAACCCACCTCGAGAGGTTGTTACACAAGACCCCGCGTGCACATCCCTCTCCATATTTCTACTACGCACCTCCAAACCCTAATTCCAACCCTACCTCTATATATAGGGCCCCTCTTAGCCAAAGGTGACCCCCACCCACGAATTTGAGAGAGGGAGGGAGAGGGAGGGAGAGAGAGAGAGAGAGAGAGAGAGAGGGAGTACCATCTTACTATTATTTCATCATTTTATATCTCTAATAAGTCGAAGATCATAAGGTGAGAACTCCTTTAAGATTGGATTAATAATTTCATATTTTGTAGGTTGATAATTCTTATGTTTTTTTTTTGTTTACATGTGTTTATTTATTCTCTCCTTAGTTAGCTATATATGAATGCTTTTAGATACTTTTTTTTTCCATCTTATGGTGATGAGGATATTCATTGGACTTAGAGAACTAGTAAGGAATAGAATTATGTTTGTTGCACATATGAGATTTGTGTAACCATCTTTAAAGGGACCACCTTTCTTTCTATACTGTATAAAGAATAGTTGCGATTGTCTAATGGAGATTCTTATATTGCTATATATATTCCTTTTATATATATGGATGGACCCTGATCTGTGGTGATGAATATCGGAACACCCGGTTAAGAGGTTGCCCTAACTTGAGACGATGCTTTTAGCTTGTCCGGTTAAGTGGCCACCCTGATCTGTGGTGGTGGTATCAAGATCTCCCGATTAAGTGGTTGTTAAATCCATTTATTACTACTACTATTATTATATTTACTATTATTATTATTATTCCTAAAGTTGTTAAGGATCTCCATAAGACGATAGTTGAGTATGATTGTTATGAAGTTTAATAGTACGGGCCGCCATCCTTGGATGTGATGCTTCGGTTACGACTATTTTGATGAGTGATGAACCATAAGGAAGGATGTGGTGGTACCAAAGGTTGGTTAGACAATAAGTGGCTTGGTGTAAATTGGTAATAATAATAAAGAATGGCTAATTCATGCATGCATGTGGCTCCATGTGGGTGTATGGAATTGAGAATAGGCTAGAGCGTCCTACTTCTCCCATACACTGTCACGTGTGGATTTGGGCTATGAGCGTCCCGTTTCTCAGGTGGTCGGGCAAAATTATGGGCTTGCGTGTCCCAAAACCCCTGGTGGCATGTCTAAAGATTCCTATGCTGGGTCATGCATTATCATGCATTGCATTAAGAAAGAGTAATGGATGTTTTGTTATGATTTTTGTGCGATTATTATTTCTAACCTTAAAGTAGTTCTTCACTATGCCGCTTTTGACGGTGTTTTATGGAAATAATTTAGAACATGTAGGTAACGATCCTCAGGAGCCCGAGCCTCAAGGAGACGATTATGATGGCTCGTGGGAGCAGATGGTGGAAGACGAGACCGCATAATCATTCATAGTTCTAGTATTTATTTAGTATTTGAAATTGTAATAAGTCTCAATGGGAGGACGTAGTTATGAACATGGTGTTTGATTGAATGATGGTTACATGGTTTGATGATTTAGTTTAGTTAATGAAATAATATATAAGTTTGGTTTTACCGTCTTGCTCATGATTTTTCAAATAGTATAAAATGTTCATGTTTGTGTAAAAATTATGTAAGGGGTATAACCCTCACACATTCCAAATAACCTTGGAAATTCGGCCGTCGTGATGTACACGGGAGCCGAAATCTTGGGGTGTTACACTTACTTCCAGCTTCATTGACCTGAAAACCACCAATATAAAAAGCTTCATAAGTCAAAAAAACTACCTGACATCTACAATGACATGATGAACATCCGAATTACCTGATTTGTCGACCACATGAATTTTTAGAAAGCTACTTCAATCATGCATAGGTGCAACATGCCTTTTTTTTTTTATTTTAAACTCATTATCTGCATTATCTTTCAAAAAAAAATCCTGTATCAAACTTTATATTCTTGTCCTCACACTACAAGAATGGCTTGGAGTACTGGGATCACATTGAATGGCTTGGAGTATATGGATCACATGATGGAATTTTAATGCCAATCAGCCTACATAATCCTGTATATGGATGGATTTGTGGAGCTCCAAACTTTATATTCTTGTCCTCACGTACACTATACACATTCTTCCAACTACATCATAAGAAACACCACCTGATGGGATCCAAATGGCATGCAATAGGATTTGTGCACTTCTCAACACACAGCCTTAAGCACAATGCATAACTCAAAAAGGAATGTTCTAAGGTGGACGTGTTGAAAAACAAATTCAATGCCATTTTCAAGGTTATACATGTACATATCCTATGCATAAGTATGATAAATAGAACAAAGGATACAAGTATGAATGAATGCACACGCGAATGTAAGTAACTGGTGTAACTTTGACCCAGACACAAGTTAGTGTTGGATGTTGCGACAATGGAAAAGCTGAGAGGTGGCACTGGAGAGCTAAATGGGATGATAGAGGAGTTCAATTCAATTCATGTATGCAGGTACTACTTCTGTATAAAAGACTGTTATAAGATAGGCATGGGGAGGTTGTGGAGGTTGTGTTGCTTACCATTGGGGTTCCCATCCCCTAAGATGACAACCTTGTCCCTGGGGTAGATGTGGCTCCCATCTATGCCAACGACGGGAGGAAATACGCAGCAAAGCAGTTGGAGGAGACGATTGAGTACGATATCCCTTCAGCCTCAATAGCCCGCCGGATCTGAACCTTGGATGCAAATGCGCTCTTCCTTGGCTCAACTGCATGGTTACGATTGATGTCATTTCCGAACTTGGATGGGAGGAATCTCTGCAACACACACCCAGGTCTCAGCTATGTCAAGCATATAAATCAAAATACAACTGTCTGAAGATAAACTAGCTTCTAGGGCATGACTAAAAACGTTGACTGAAACCATGAGATGTCACCAACCAATTAACCCACTGTGTTTATACATGCAAGGGTAAAACCATTGATGACTCCAAACATTACATGTTGTTTCACCATCAGCTTCAGGAAACATTCCACTGCTGAACGGCTAAAATCATCTGATCAGGGAGATTTTGGACTGGGTTATCCAATCTATGACATGACAAATAATTTTAACCACCAAAACATTCCTTGTCGAGCTATTTCATCAAACAGTTAGCATGCATGAAATAAAAGAGGTATTACACAATGGGGTTTTTTGTTTTTTATGGCCGTAATGGACTTCATGGCCATAAAGCAACAATATTTTAATACTAATAAAAGATTATGCCACCCATGTAATACCCTGCCATGTCATCTGTGAGTTTGTACCGACTGGCAGGTCATCTAAATTACCTATAATAAATCCAAAGCACATTACTGAGGTGATATAAGCCAAACCTCTAGCCACAATTGAACTAACACCAAACCCACTTCTCACATATCCAAACAGCAACAAACACTAAGAAATTCTAAGATAAAACTACCACATTCCAAAAGATCAAACTCGAATTTTCTAGGCTTGGAAGATGGAGGAGGAGCCTTCTGCTTCCTTTGGAGATCGAAAGCTCGTAGAAGAGAAGGAGAGGAGCTAGGATTTCCTTTGAAGATGGAAATCTCGAAAAAATGAAGAAAACCCTAGAAACCGGATTGATGAGGACTGGAACAGAAATTCAGCAGAAAACCCCTAGATTGATGATCAATCTATTTACAAAACGAAAAAAAGAGAGGAAGATTTCGATTGCTATGTGAATCTCGATTGGTTTAGATCGAAGATTTGTAGGATTTCTGAAAAAACGAAAGCAATTCGTTTCTTCACTACAACAGCGCCCCCCCCCCTCGATTCTACTTTGCTTCGCGGGTTTACAGTTTGAGGAATGCGTAGACAAGTGCGCTTTTCTACCACTCGCCTCTCACACGATGTGAAATGCCACGCGTGTGAGAGATAGGATCTACTCTTGGGTGGGCCACACCCTGTGGCTGACTTCTTTTCACAAAAATTAGTACATTGAATTCTAGTGTGGACCTATACTTATACCTAACAAACGACGGTCCAGAGAAAGTAATCAACGGCTCACATTCAGAATAGATGTGTGGCCCATTTGATGATCAGATCATCCTGAATCGTTAGCTCAGGAATTTAAGAAGTGGGACCCGCATGATGAGCTTCTTGGATCTCACATGATCATACATCGTTGCCGCGTTTAAGAGGCGAGTGTGTAAAAACATGATTAATCTCCTTATCACATGTGGCATCATGTCACACGTGTGGAGAGATCGACCGACTGATCAAGCGCATACTCGAAAAATATAGCCTTCCGCTGAATTTTTTTCGAAATTCTTAACATTTTGAAATTTATCAATTTTTATAAAGTTATTAATTATTTTCAAAATTTAATTTTATGAAAATTCTCAATTTTTTTTAAGATTCTCAATTGTTTCAAAATCTCATTTTTTAATATTCTCAATTTAATAGGATTTACCAATTTTTTGAAGCAAAATAATGAACTTTTAGTCTCAGTTTCTAATTAATTGCGGTAAAATAGTAGACTTTTGGCTCAATTTTTTACCAAGGCAAAATTTTAGACTTTTAGCCTCAGTTTTTTACAAACCAAGGCAAATGGTAAACTTTTAGCCTCATTTTCTCACAACTGAGGCAAAATGGTAGCTTTTTAGCCTTAATTTCTGACCAACCGTGGCAAAATGGTAGACTTTTAGCCTCAGTTTTTTACTAACGGAGGCAAAATAGTAGACTTTTAACCTCAGTTTTTTTTACTAACGGAGGCAAAATGTTAAACTTTTTGCCTCATTTTCTCACAATTGAGGCAAAATGTTAGACTTTTAGCCTCATTTTCTCATAACTGAGGCAAAATGGTAAGCTTTTAGCCTTAGTTGCTGACCAATCGAGGCAAAATGATAGATTTTTAGCCTCAGTTTTTTAACAACGAAGGCAAAACGTTAGACTTTTAGTCTCATTTTCTCACAACTGAGGCTAAATGTTAGACTTTTAGCCTCATTTCTCACAAATGAGGCAAAATGGTAGCCTTTTAGCCTCAGTTTCTGACCAACCGAGGCAAAATGGTAGACTTTTAGCCTCAATTTTTTATCAACTGAGGCAAAATGTTAGACTTTTAGCCTCATTTTTTAACAACTGAGGCAAAATGGCAGACTTTTTAGCTTTAGTTTTTGACCAACCAAGGCAAAATAATAGACTTTTAGCCTCAGTTTTTTACCAACTAAGGCAAATTGTTAGACTTTTAGCCTCATTTTTTCCCAACTGAGGCAAAATGATAGACTTTTTAGCTTTAGTTTTTGACCAACCAAGGCAAAATAATAGACTTTTAGCCTCAGTTTTTTACCAACTAAGGCAAATTGTTAGACTTTTAGCCTCATTTTTTCCCAACTGAGGCAAAATGATAGACTTTTTAGGCTCAGTTTCTGACCAACGAGGGCAAAATAATAGACTTTTAGCCTCATTTTTTTATTGAGGCAAAATATTAGACTTTTAGCCTCATTTTCTCACAACTGAGGCAAAATGTTAGACTTTTAGCCCCATTTTCTTACAACTGAGGCAAAATGGTAGACTTTTTAACCTTAGTTTCTGACCAACCGGGGCAAAATGATAGACTTTTAACCTCAGTTTTTGACCGACTGAGGTAAAATGTTGACTTTTAGCCTCATTTTCTCACAACTGAGGCAAAATGCTTGACTTCTAGCCTCATTTTCTGACAACTGAGGCAAAATGTTAGACTTTTAGCCTCATTTTCTCACAACTGAGGCAAAATGGTAACCTTTTAACCTCAGTTTCTAACCAACTGAGGCAAAATGATAGACTTTTAGCCTCACTTTCTGACCAACCGAGGCAAAATGGTAGCTTTTTAGCCTCAGTTTCTGACCAACCGAGGCAAAATGGTAGACTTTCATCCTCTATTCCATTACAACCAAGGCAAAAAATGAACTTTTAGCCTCAATTCCTTAGCAGCCGAGGCAAAAAAAGGTACATTTAGACTCTGATTGAGGCTAAAAAAAGCGTGGCTAAAGGCCTGTTTTCTTGTAGTGCGTTATGAGCAGTATGGATGTCATATAAACATCACTGTGGACCCCAGGGAGGTTTCAACGGTGGTAATTTCCCTACCCACCGTTTCCTTTAGTGAGGCCCACTTGAGTCTTGGATCTGGTTCATTTGTTCTCATGTCCTAAAATGAGCTCCCAAAACGGATGGATGGGGTAGATTTATCAAAAAACATCACTGTGGCCCATCTTAGTTCCCAGGCAGGAACTTCCTGCGCAAGGCTTTCGCAGGAAATCCGGCCCGGTAGTACCAATCCGCGTACTTTATTTTCCTATCACATATTCACAGCCACCCATCTGTGATACAATGATCAGGCTAAAAGATTATACGGTAGTAGTTAGGCATTCAGTTTGCATAAGTGAAGTCTACTGTTCAATGATCCAAACCATCCATAATAATATCGTATATAGTCAGTGGAGACAAATCCTTCATCTTTCAATATTTGGCAAAAAAGGACATCTATGGGGAGGCCCACAATACCAAACCGTCTGGAATCAGTTAAAACATGTATAGTCCTCCGCCTCAGTACTGGAGAATACCTCTCTTTGGCTCAAGTCCTGCCTATAGCTGTACACCATCAGAGCCGAACCAAGCTTTGCATAGTTCGGCATGGTTTTGTATGTGGGCGACCTAGGCTTAGGCTTGGCTCGGCTTGGTCCTCAAGCCCAACTGGTAGACTTGGCTTGATTTGGTCGAGTTTTCAAGTTGAATTTGAGCCTGTTCGAGCCTATTCGAGCTTCAAGCTTTTGAGCCTAAATTTGAGCCGAGCTTTCGAGCCACTATTGAGCTTGGGTGTTGCCCAGGGCTGGAGGGAGGTCAGCTGTCGGATAAGGGTGGGGACTATTGGAATGGCTGGGCAATGAGCGGAGAGAGAGAGAGAGAGAGAGAGAGAGAGAGAGAGAGAGAGAGAGAGAGATCAGAGGGTCGTAGTCCTCATGGAGGCCAGAATGGGGTCAGGCAGCCACGGACGAGGGTGCGACTTTTAAGATTTTTTATTATCTTAAACATTTTTTATATATTATATAATAATATTAATATATAATATATAATATATAATATATTTTAAATATCGAGCCTATACACAAGCCGAGCCGAATCGAGCTTAATTCGAGCCAAACCGAGCTTGGTTCGAGCAGAGCCGAATCGAGCTCAGGCCAAGCTCGAGCTTGGTTTGAATTTTCAATGAGTCCATAAAATAGGCTTAGCTTGGCTTGTTTAACCCTATGAGCCGAGCTGAACCAAGCTTTTTCGAGCGCCTAGTGAGCTTTTCGAGCGAGCTTGGTTTGTGTACAGCTCTAGTCCTGCCCATCTTCATTGCACTTGTTCTGGTAATGGTGGATGAGACAAATGAACTATCGCTTGGCATGTAAAATCATGCTTAAAACCTCTACATGGGTTGTGGCCCACCTGAGTTTTGGAATGTGATGATCATTGGGGTGTCAGGAGAATCTTCTGAATGGTTTAGATGTCATATACAAAGTACAGTGGGCCTCAAACACAATCTGGAATATTTTTATGGTGAGCCTTCCCATTACAAAATCTCCCTATGGTGTGGCCCACCTGAGTTCTGGATCAGCCTGATGTTTGGTATCTGGAGATAACGAGGATGCAGATGATAGACGGATTGGATGCCATCTTCGCATTACAATGGGCCTCACAAATCGTTTTAAGTTAATCTACGAAGCTTTGTACTGGAACTAGGCTGATGAATTATAAAGCATGCCTATACGTACAGTCATTCTTTCTTTTAATGCATTTACTACAAGTATATACTAGATCCATCAAAGCTCTCACCGAGATTCTTTTAATTGGGTGGTTAGATTGAAGCCTGTTGGAGCCTGCTGTTAGATTGAAGTGAGATCCTTTGAATTGGTCCCATCACAGCTCTGGCCTTCATTTTTCACTGGGACAAGCAATTGCTAAGAAAAGGTAACACTTGCACGCTCTTTTCTTCTTTGCTTACAACTTATTTCTCTTTATTTATTTCAACTAATCTTCTTATCTTCCATGTTTATTTCAGGTTTTTGTTTTCTGGTGTTGAGCAATTGTTGCTGCTCCACTGATTATCCCTTTCATTCATCCAAAAGATACAATGGCAGAAATCTTGGCAATCTTGGGGCTCGTGGCTACACCAGTTACAGAAGCCGGAAAAGCTTTAGTGGGTATTATAAAGCGCCAGACCAGTTATCTCCTTTGCTATAGAAGCAATGTGGACAATCTTAACAAAGAAATTGAAAACTTGGGAAGGACAAGAAATGATGTACAGGGAAAGGTGGATGCAGATAGTCGGAATAGGCAAGTGATCACTGAGGTTGTCCAGAAATGGTTGAAAGATGTAGAAGATGTCAAAGAAGATGCAATGAGTTTGGATGATCAAGTTAAAGAGAACATCAGTTGTTTCAACTTGCGCTCGCGTTACCGTCTTGGTAAAGAAGCAAAAAAGAAGATGGATGATGTTTGTACGCTCCAAACAAAGGTGAAATCCATTAATATTGTATCATACCCTCCACAGCCTCCTACCATTGAATCCTTGCCTGCTAGGGGCTTTATGCCTCTTGAATCCACAGAATTTTCTATGTATCAAGTCACGGATGCACTAAAGGATGACAACATCAACATGATCGGGGTGTACGGCATGGGGGGAGTGGGCAAAACGACCTTGATGAAACAAGTGGCCAGAAAGGTGAAGAGTGAAGAGCTTTTTCAAGAAGGTATCGTGGTGACCCTGACCCAGAAACTTGAATTGAAGACGATTCAAGGCGAGATTGCAGAACAATTGGGACTGGAACTTAAGGAAGAGAGCCAAATAGTAAGAGCAGGGAACTTGTCAGAGAGATTGAACCAGGAGATGAAGACCAAGAAGATCCTTTTAATCTTTGATAATCTACGGGAAAGGTTGGAGCTAGACGACGTAGGAATCCCTTCCGAATGGAATGATAGGGGTTGTAAGATTGCATTTACGACACGAAGCGTGGAGTATGGGGTGACATGGACAGCCAAGTAAAGATCCCCATCAATGTGTTATCAGATGAAGCTGCATGGAATCTATTTAAAAGGAAGGTGGGTAATGCGATCGACTCTCCTGCATTGCATGACGTGGCACGTTCAGTTGCTAAGGAATGTGGGGGCTTGCCTCTTGCGATTGTCACACTTGGAAGGGCCTTGCGAGATAAAGATCAAACTGTGTGGAATCATGTACTATTACAATTACAAAGATCTAATCCAACCAACGTAAAAGATATGAATGGGAAGGTGTTCTCGTTTCTGGAAATGAGTTATAATTACTTAGAAAGTAAGGAGGCCCAGCCATACTTCCTATTTTGTTGCTTATTTCCAGAAGGTTGTTCCATCAGCGTGGATGACATGATGAAATATGGAATTGGGGAGGGTCTCTTTGAGGATGTCAATTCAATAGAGGAAGCAATGGATCGAGTTCATATGTTGCTTGACAAACTTAAAGCTTCTTGCTTGCTGCTAGAGGGGGATGTTGAAATGTCCGTAAAAATGCGTGACGGCGTTCTAGATGTAGCCTTATCACTAACATCAAGATCTGAGCATGTGTTTCTGGTAAAAGCCAATGTAGGTTTGAAAGAGTGGCTAGAGATTGGAAATGTGCATGAATGTAAGAGGATATCATTAGCATACAATGAAATTAGTCAGCTTCCTGATCAAATTGAGTGTCCTCGACTCCTAACCTTGGTTTTGGAGAAGAATTGTTCTTTGAAAGAGATTCCAAATGGTTTCTTTCAAGGGATGGACTCCCTTAAAGTTCTGGATATATGTCACACCGATATCTCAATGTTGGCCCAGCATTGGAAGGCTTAAAAAATCTTCGGATGTTGTGGTTAGATGGATGTTCTCGGTTAGAAGATGTAACTATAAGTGGTGGATTGAAGAAACTAGAAGTACTTTGCCTGAAATACACCGGCATCTGCAAACTGACAGAAAAAATGGGTGAGTTCCACAATCTAAAGCTCTTGGATTTGACGCAAACCTATTCTCTTGAAATGGTAGCACCAGATGTTATATCAAGGATGACTTGCTTAGAGGAGTTGCACATGGGCAAAAGCTTTAGCAAGTGGGAAGTTGTGGGAAATGGAGATGCAAGACAAGCTAGCTTAGCTGAGATAGCATCCGTATCTCGGTTGACTGCTTTATACATCTATGTGGAAAATTTCAAATGCTTGTCTCTAGACATCCCTGGTCCTTGGAAAAACCTGAAGAAATTCCGCATGTGTGGGTGGAGATTACACTGTTGGTGACGTAGAAAGGAGTATAAAAATTGAGAACTCACCAAGTCCAATTGCAAACTGGGTTGAGGTGTTGTTTAACAGAACATACGAACTAGAATTAGTGTGTTGTAAGGGTCTCGACATTCTCATGCAGTCACATAAACTAAGTTTCAACAACTTAGCGATCCTCTTTATCGAAGAATGTGGCGAAATGGAACATTTTGTAAGTATGAAAGAAGAAGAGCCTCCACGAAATGTATTCGCACACTTGAAGAAATTGCATCTGTCTCGCTTAAAGAACCTAAAGACATTATGTCAGGGTACACTTCTAGCCGGTTCCCTCCAAAACCTTAGAAAGCTCATCCTATTCGGTTGTAATAAATTAATGAATATCATGCCATCTGATCTGCCGCAGAGTCTGGAAGAACTCTATATAAGTCACTGCGATGAGTTGGTGGAAGTCTTTCACTTCCAAGAAACCTCAAAAGAAGATGCTCCGCTTTCAAAATTAAGGAAACTCGAATTGTATGATCTATCAGAACTAGCACGAATTTGGAAGGGGGTCGAACCTCCTATTGGTAGCCTCCACCATCTAGAGGAGCTACATGTCAAATATTGCGAGAGAGTGAGATATCTCCTCTCACCTGCTCTTGCACAAAGACTTCAACAATTAAAACTTCTTCACGTTTGGTGTTGTCAGAAGATGGAGATATTGATAGGGGCAGAAGTAGAAGAGAGCACAGCTGCATCAGGGTCAAGGCAATCAGAACTGATGTTTCCCCCTCACTCACTTCCACAAGGAAGAATGTTTCCCAACCTCCGAGAATTGAGCATCGGTTTCTGTCACAACTTCAGGAATCTTTTTTCGTTGACTGTCGCCGAAGGTCTCTTGCAACTCAAAGAACTGTACGTCTTCAGGTGTGAGAGAGTAGAAGCAATAATATCAAAGGAGGCAGATGAAGAAGCGGTGGATCAACGCATGCTACCAAGTTTAAGGATTTTACACTTAGATGGGTTAGAACAGCTAACAAGCTTCTACGAAGGAGTTGGGGTACTTTTCGATTGGCCTTCTTTAGAATATATTAATGTGAGGTCGTGTAAGAATTTCAAGAAGATCCAAATGGGACCTCACAGCGCGCCAAACCTAAAGAAAATCTCATCAAGCAAATAATGGTTGGAGGAGGTGGAGTGGGAAGACGAGAGCCTTAAAGCCCGCATTCAACCCCTTATTCATCTGGTGAGAGGTAAAATGACACGCAAGACATGCATCATTCACTTGTGTTTTCGGTTTCTATAAGTGGGGGATCGGATTAGGGCATGAACCCAAAAATGAAACAGATACAAATATCAAATGGACCACACCATAGGAAACATTGGTAATTGAATGACCACCGTTATCAACTCCCTAGGTCCCACTGTAATGTTTGTTTGGCATCCAACCTGTTGACGGGAAAAAACAATTCTCAGCTTGATCTAAAATTTCTGTGACCCACAAGGACTTTTTTGTGGTCGATCGCCACTGTTTCCTGTGGTGGTCGACCTGAGACTCATATCTGCTTCATTTTTAGGATCGTGCCTTAAAATGAGCTGGAAAAAATGGATGGATGACATGGATATACAATACATACATCAAGGTAGGCTCCACAGTAAAGATCAATTACTGGATGCATGGGCAAACCAGTAAGGGAGCGGATTAGATGCTGCGACCTACCTCTGAGGGACTGTGTCATGAAATTTATCTTTACAGTACATTACCAGATTTTGAATTTGTGTCCTTTAAACATAAGATTAAAGCATCAATTATCCAAATGAAGAAGGAAAGCCCAACATTGATGGTCCAGATCTTCCAACCTAACTAGAAAATATTGAGGCATGGTACATCCACTAAGGACAGAGCAATGGTTGGGATAACTTTTCCGTCAGTCTTATATCAAATAAAGACTAAAGAGTCTTTGTAATTGTGTGATCTACACAACTAAGGATATCTACCATGTAATCGTGCCATTACCTTTTACATTGTGTTATCGTCAGCATAGAATTAAAGACCATCCATCTGACGTCACCTATTTTCAGTTGAATTTTCACCATTTCTCGTCTCTTTGTTTGTTTTTTTTTTTTTTACCAGCTATTGATTAGAATTCTTCCATTGAGAAGATTTTCAAGCCATGGTCCACTTACAGTGGGCCCACGTTTATGTGATCTAAGTGATTTGATAAAATGAGTACTAGTGTAATGGAACATGCACCAAATTTTATCCATCGGATCTATGCATGGAATGATGTTGGGTTTCTCACTAACCATGATCTGACGTGGGCTCCTTCATACCAACAGTTACAACACTTGATCCATGAGCTCTGTTTACATTCTTACCGTCTAGAACCTTGTGATGGTCAATCTGTTATGTGGCTTCATTATCATTTTTTTCTCATATAACTAATGACAACTCATATTTTGTATTTATTTTTCCCTCTCATCGGACAGGTTCCTCAAGTGGCTGCTGCAGTGAATATAAGCATAATCTACTTCTCTCTTCTTTCTTTATATATCCCCTTTAATTTAAATATGCTAATCCTCGAATCTACTCAAAACAATACTTTTGAAGTGCCCCTATAGGTTTGTGATGCCTGTATAGGTTTGTGAGTGTTCTTGATTTCCAACCTTATTCAAGTCTGCATTTGGATGTGCTATCCGGATTGAAATTCAATTATTAGTATAATTAAGTATAAAGGAGTAAATTATAATTTCCTTAAGAGAATTTTATGGAAAAACTACTTATTATAGAATTTACATTTTGATACCCTTTTTCAAAGCTTTTCAACAAGCTACCTCACCAATATAAGTAATTATCATTAGAATACCTTATATTTTTAAACTAGGACAAGTGATGGCCCATTGAGTGAAGTTGTGGGCAGTGCGGGTGGGTCCACCAATTTGAGTAATTATCATTAGAATACCCTCCCTTACATCTCCGCATAAACATCATGGTGGGACCCATCTTGCCTTTTACATGGTTTCCAATCATGTGATCCACCTGAACCATGGATAAGATATTGATTATCCTTAACATGGGGTGATGCACCCGATGATCAAGATGGATTTCATAAAAACATCACAGTGAAGCCTACCCAAGCCACAACCCCTTTGCTTGTATAGCCATCACTCATCTACACTAAGAAATCTAACAAAAGGTACACCAATGATAATTACTTACATTAATAAGGTACTTCATTGAAATCATTTTGAAAAGCTGGAATGTAAATTCAATAAAAAGTAGGTAGTTTTTGTAAAATTCCCTTTCCTTGGACGGAACCTAAATTGCAATTAAGTTGCTTTCAATATATATCGATTTTTTTTCGCCTTTCAATATGGACTTGAGAGAAATATAGTAATTTGATGGCTACTTCCTAATCACGATCACTTGGAAAAATCATTAATTATTGTAATTTTCCCTTGATTGAACTAAATGTTTACAATTCAATTCATTTGTGCATCTAACCTAGCGTAGATTACATTGGGATGCATTAGATTTTGGGAAAAATCGGCCCGCAGCAGAAGCAAGAAATCAAATGGGATAATCACAATGATCAAGCAAATCAACACACAAAAGAAGGCAATCCGATTTTACGTGAAAAAATTCCTCATGGGTAAAAAACCACAGCACAAATCGAATAATCCATCATGAATCAGAAGTTACAAGAGAATGAAGAAGAACACTCACCCATATTAAGCCCCACAAGAGAAACCCAATCTCGTCAAGCTCTTTCTTTCACCCTAGAACTCTCTTAATCTCTCCTTACGCATCTAAGATACCCTAATTCATGTTTCCTGCTTATATAGCAATAAACCAGAATTAGAAACAATTTTGCCCAAAACCATGCAAACCGACTTAACAGCGCGTCGGTCGTCGGTCGCCCGACCTGACACCATCGGGCGCCCAAAACCCCCTTCGATCGCCTAACGATCACTGTTCAGTTGCCCGAAACATGTAAAATTATCCAGAGATTTCATCGTGCAAAATCTGTGGTGATCGGTTGCATGACCACCTTGCTCATTCACCTGACGGCCCTGTCCAGCATAGATTTGAGTCACCCAATTCCAACACTAGACACCATAGAGAAATGAATGCTTATATATTTTAATGCATTCAAGGGAATTTAGGAGACACCAATAGTAAATAATTTCAAAAAACATAGAGTTAGATGGTTTGGTCATTTGCAACTGAAACCAAGGAATGAACCCATTGGAGTGAGTGAGCATAAGTTGAAGCTTGTGAAGGGCACATGAAAGGGGGCCCAAAAGGATGTGAGTGGAGGTAGTAAGAAAAAATTTAATTAATGATATATGGTTTAACTAAAATTATGGTCCTTGATAGAGTACAATGGCAAAGAGGTATTCATGTAGCCGAGCCTAGTTAGCTGGAATAAGGCTTAAATGATGACGAAGGTGATTTTTTTTTTTCTTTTTGGACACGGGATAGCCAACTGATTTCAAGTATATCCAGACAGTGCCTTATGTTGTCACTGTATTCATTTGCTTCACCTTGCATGTAGGGCTCAATTTTGCTTCCCATAAATTATTTTTTTGCTTTTTACCTCTTCTTATACTAATAGATTGGAGGAAGTCAAAGACCTTGACTATGCGTATGTGCACATAGCCACTGTATAAATGGAATTTATGTTCCTCAATTGAAACCATATAGACAGCCGGGCCTCTATGGCACACCTAAAATATCATAAAAAATCAATGATGGTGAAAAGAGTAAGTGGTCCAGAGCTCTCATGTAAATGTAGACCCATTGTTCAATGATCTAAATTGTTGGTTTGATGGGCCCAACAAAAATGGAGGTTGTCCAGGAAGTCTCCAAGATTGAAAGATCATACCTCTTTAATTCAAATAGTTGGTTAAGAGAATAAGTTAGAAAATCCATCCACATTTGATGGGAAAGTGGTCAGCTATTGAAGCGTTAGAATTTTCCAATTGGAGATTTTCAGGGCATTCCCCATCCATGGTGGGCCCTGTTTATCCTGAACCATATTGCTCCTCATGTGCAAGACCTAGCTTCTAGTAAACTATATACACCGATGGGCAGGTCTAATTTCTCATTTGATATTTTCCTAGTTGAGAGGATAATATAGTCATTCAATGGATCTTTTCTTATTTGAATTTTCTTATAATTAATTCAATGTTTATTCTATAACTTTCATCTGTTTTTCCTCTTAGGTATTTAGAGCTATTGTGGCTGGTGCGACGATCTTTTCAATTCAGTTACTAAATGTGAAGGCTTTGGCATGTTGTAAATACTTGTCTTTCTTCTTCTCTATATAAATAACATATTTTCTTACTTTTGCACATCACTGATTAAATTTGAAAACTTTTGTGCATTACACAAATTGGGTGCTGGCTAAACTAATAACTTGGAAGCTACTGGCTAATTCATGCCTTGAATTAACCAATTGGAAAAAAAAAACCAATAACTTAATTGAAAAGAATAGAAGGAGAATGCCTTCCACTCTTTTATCTTTAATATTCTATTATGGATCTTTTATTCTTTGTTCTTTCTCCCTCCTTTTGAGCAATTTATGTAATAAATCATTTTTTTGTGTTGTGGTATATTTTGGGTGAAAAACAAGTAGTTTCATACTACAAACATGAATCTAAGCTCTACTCAAACTTAAAAGTGTTTAAAACTAGTGACTTATGTACAGAGTGTTTAGTGACATACTAAAAAGGTTTCAGGAGTTTCACCATAGTAGTGAATCCTTCAATCTAGTACATGATAAAAATGTTGCAAGATTGCTAATGCAAAGAATGAAAACAATCTACAATAGCAAGATCAAATTTATCGAAAGCTACTCAAATGACTATTCATCTGGCTCATTAATGGTTTGTAATAAGCTGGTTTGTATTTCCAAAATTGGAGCAATGAGACTATCACAACATTATAGCCAATGGCTTGCAAATATAGAGTTGGAAAAAAAAATATTAACATCAGTTCACATTCAACAGGCAACAATATGTAGGAAACTAGAATGTTAGGATTATGCTATCTTTGATGATATCTTAGTTATGTTTAAATTCAATTTGAATTTATCTTTGATTATCTGTGTAGCATTAGTTCTTCATGGGATGCAAACACAAGTTTTCCACCGTATAGTTCTATCATAGTCTAGGCCCATACATTGTGTGGCCCACCTGACAAAAGATTTACCAATGATTCTGACAATATGGTGAAATTGGGCTAAGCAACAAGAGATGAAAAATCATTGGAGTGGCAATTTACTTAAAACCAATGCAATTTTTGCGTGTTTTTGCCTTACATTTGCATTTCCTCTCCTATGGGAAATGTAGGCTTGCAAGCAGCTTGGCGGCTGTTCATCTTTACAGCATGTATTTCAGCTCCTCAACTGGAAAGATTCAACACCTTGCTTAGTTCTTTGTTTCTTATTTGTCTTTTTGAGTTCTATATGTTAATGTTTTATTTTGTTTGAACTACTTATGCTCATTATTTGTATAATGTGGATTGAAAAGGCAAGTGATCACCTTCAAACTGTTTGCTTGGAACAGATCATCGAACACTCTATTTAGGAGATGTGAGAAATTTGGCTTGGCTTACTTTAGTTTTCATGATGTTTGTTTAAATCTTGTTTGCCAATAGAGAAAGGGGTAGGGCTCTAAATGGGTCAGATATTGCTAGGGATGTCAGTCAACCAGGTTAGGGCTGGGCAAGTTTTATTGAAGCTTGCATAGGACCATTGTGCTAAATAACACTTTGTGGACGGCAAATTTGGACACCAAATCTGTTCATTTTTATCAATATTGCTGGATCCTAACTCTGTCAATTTTGGTCAGCATGATTAGAGTTTAGATCGGTCCACTTTTTTTTTTATCTATAAATCTACAATAAAACTACCCCATTTGTTGTACAAAAAGGGCCCGAGGTTAGTCAGATTTTTGGTATATACAAATAGGCCCAAAGCAGAACCAATTGATTGACATTTTTTTTTTTTATTAGCACACACGTCTCACTGTTAGTAGACACACTGACCGTGGTAGTCACACTTCAATGTTAGCCACCCCTACGTTGGGAATCGATACCAAGACCTCAATGTTGAAATGAGGTTATCTTCTTGATTGATGGACATTAATGGGCCCAATTATGCGAACATGTACATGCAAAAAAAAAATTTGCCAAGTTTTGATCCATTTTTTAAAGAAAGATTTGTTAAAATTTGAGATATAGAGAGTTGATTAATATATAAACAAAGTTTTATTAGTATTTAAATTTAGTATCTTAGTTCTCTTTGTTTTGAGTATATTCTTGATATACTCTCTCTCTCTCTCTCTCTCTCTCTCTCTCTCTCTCTCTCTCTCTCTCTCTCTCTCTCTATATATATATATATATATATATATATATATATATATATATATATCACCTGCGCACTGGTGCGCATGTAGCTATTTGTGCACAAGGGTATCTGTCTTTGTGTCGGAAACTTTTTTCGGACTCTCTATCTTCCACATGATGTGTTGATGTCACTTAACTATGTGGGCTCCACCATAATATATGTGTTATATCCACACCGTCCATCCATTTTGTGATATCATTTTAGATCATGGGCCCAAAAGTGAGGCAGATCAAAAGCTCAAGTGGACCATACAGCAGAAAGCAATTGGATAATGACACCTACCATTAGAACCTTTTTAGGGCCCACCATGATGTTTATTTGCTATCCAACCTATTCACAGGGTCCCATAGACATGGGTAAATCGAAAACACATGGACAAACAACTACCAGCTTAATCCAGAATTTCTGAGGGCCCTAAGAAGCTTTTAATGGTAGGCATTCAATCGCCACCTCTTTTTACGGTGTGGTCCACTTATGTTTTGAATCTGCCTCATTTTTTAGCGTATGCCCTAATGTAATCTTATCAAATAGATGGATGATGTGGATATAACACATACATTATAGTGGGTCCCACAGACCTTGGTGATGTCAACACACCATTGACATATCAATGGTGATGGCATACCACAAAAGCAGCTTCCTTGACCCAGATTGCCTATCAAAGCCTTTTCCAAGAATGTCTGGCGAAGGAAGTGGGTAGGGCCCATTGTGATGTTTGTGAGAAATCCACCCAGTCCATCCGTTTGGCCAAATCATGTTAGCCAACAGACTAAAAAAATGAGGCAAATTTAAAATTAAAGTGGGATGCATGACATTGTAAGGTGGGTAGGAAAATGCCCACCGTTGAAAATTCAAGTGGCTGCATGAAAATGTTGATTAACCATTACTGGGGCACAAAAGTTTTGGGTCATACTGGCATTTGTTTTATCCCTTCATCAAGGTTTATTAGACCTTATCAACAGGTTGGATGGTGAATAAAAATTACAAAAGCCTTATTGTGGGCTTAGGAAGTTTTTAATGGTGGAGTGTTCAATCACCACTATTTCCTATAATATGGTCCACATGAAATTTTGATCTTCTTCATTTTTGGGCTCATGCCTTAAAATGATCTAGAAAAATAGATGGACAGTGTGGATATAGAATACATACATCAAGTTTGGCCCCACGTGAAGGCTGCACTGTTTGGGCTCCCGGTTAAGATAAGAAAATGGCGGTGCCGGATTGGGTATTACCCCCACCGGGACGTAGTTAGAGGCAGACAGTACCATCAAGGGCTTTGTGGGGCCACCGTGATGTATGTGTTTTATCCACATCATCCCTTTAGTTTGAAAAATTATTTTAGGCGATGAGCTAAAAAATGAGGGAGATCAAAGGATCAAGTGGACTGTAGAACAGGAGACTGTGGGATTGAATGCCTACCACCCAAAACGTTCTGGAGTCCGCAGAAGTCATGGATCAAACTAATATTTATGTTTTACCATTATTTAGGTCTGTGTGACCTTATCAATAGGTTGGATAGCAAATAAACATCATGGTGGGGCCAGAAAAGGTTCCAATGGTAGGTGTCATTTTCCCATTGCTTTCTGTGGTATGGTCCACTTGACCTTTAGATCTGCCTCACTTTTATGCCGATGATCTAAAATGATATCGCTAAATGGATGGATGGTGTGGATATAACACATACATTATGGTGGAGCCCACATAATTAAGTGACGTGAACACATCTTGTGAAAGAAATAGTCCAAAGAAGGTTTCTACGGAAGCCAGATACCCTTGCGCGCAAATAGCTACATGTGCACTGTGCGCAGATAATCATTCCTCTCTCTCTCTCTCTCTCTCTCTCTCTCTCTCTCTCTCTCTGTATATATATATATATATATATATATATATATATATATATATATATATATATATATATATATATATATATATATATATATATATATATATATTAGCAATTTTTTTATATTTTATATATATAACACTTCGCGAGAGATAGCCAAAATAGGAAACTGCGTATCATAGTCCACACACTTGTCGAGCACCCGATATTGGGCAAAACGGTCCAGAGAGATTGTTGAGAGAAACACCAAATTGGGTCGAGTGACCGAAATTCACCCTAATGGAACACCCCACCAACAGGCCTCTAATGAAAGCGTAAAAATGCATCCCATCATGTAATTAAGGGCATTGAAAGGGAGTTGTCTGAATGCATTTAGTCTTCTCATTAATGAGATAGACAACAATATTCACAGCATCTGCCCAAAACCTCTTGGGCAAACCCTGCATGCAACCTCATGCTCCTAGCGCGCTCAAGGATAGTCATGTTAATGCGCTCAGCCACAGCATTCTGCTGCGATGTCCTTGGAACCATTTTCTGATGTTTGATTCCCTGTGCTGCACAATACTCATCAAACCTCTTATCACAATATTCTCTCCCATTATTGGTTCTGAGACACTTGACTGTTTTACCTGTCTCATTTTCTACCAGAACTTTCCACTTCTTAAACACATCAAATACCTCAGATTTATGTTTTAAAAAGTAAACTCATAATTTTCTACTAGCATTATTAATAAAAAATAAAATAACGTGATCTACTAAGAGATGATACCTGTATCGGTCCCCACACATCAGTGTGTACAAGCTCCAATGGAGGCATCTTTGGAGCTCGTCCTATTTTCTTGAAGCTCACCCTCTTCTGCTTGCCATACACGCAGTCCTCACAAAATTTCAAGTCGATAGACTTCAATCTTAGTAGCTTCTCCTTTGTCAACAACACCTTCATCCATTTCTCACTCATATGTCCCAACCTCTGATGCCATAACTGCACATTCACTCTAGTTGATGTGATTGCGAGTGAACTATATGATCCAGAAGTCACGTACAAAGTACCTTCCTTTTTGCCTCGAACTATCACCAAGGCACCCTTTGTGACCTTCCAGGAATCACTAGTGAATGTCGTCACATGTCCAATATCGGTTAGCTGCCCTACTGAGATTAAATTTCTTATCAGGCTTGGTACATGTCAAACATCATTCAACTTTAAGATTGTCCTATCTTTCTAACTTATCTGAACATCTCTTTTGCCAACAATACTACACGGTTCATCATCACCAAGGTAAACTCTCCCAAAATCACTTGACACATAATCACGAAAAACATCTTTCGATGAAGTAGCATGTAACAAAACACCCGAGTCTATATCCCAAGACTCATTCCGTGCATGAAGAGATAAGATCAATGCTTCTGTATCATTCTCCTTGGATAGATTTGTCAAATCCTTCCCACCTTGAAAGCTTCATTCGTCCTTGTCTTTCAGGCATTTCGACTTCTTCCTTGACTTAGAATGACCTTGTTTATTGCTTCCTTTACTCGACGATTTTCTACGCCCTTCAACGTTTAGAGCATTCACAAATTCCCCTGAAATTCCCGATGCATTCCTTCTAAATTCTTCGCTGAGAATTCGGCCTGCCACATCATCAAATTTAAACTTTGTCAATTCTGTGGAATTGCTCACGGCAACCACCAAACCATCCTAACTGTCTGCTAAACTAGACAAGATCAACTACGCTCTGACCTCATCATCAAAGATGATCCCTGCAGATTCCAACTAGCTCGTGAATGTATTAAACTAGTTTAGATGCTCAGCCACGCTCTCACCATCTAACATCTTCATGTTGAATAGCCCTTCATAAGATAAACCTTGTTGAACGCTAAAGGTTTCTCATACATCATAGCTAGTGCATGCATCAAGTCTTTTGTGATCTTCACCTTGGATATATTGACGACGACGCTCTTTGATAAGAGAGTCGGATCGTTCCCAACGCCTTCCGATCCATAAGAGACCATTCATCATTGGTCATCTTCTCCGGTTTCTTCCCTTTTCCTTCTAGAGGAATATATAGGTCCTTCTAATACAAATAATCTTCCATCTACATTTTCCAGAAGGCAAAGTTTAATCCATGAAACTTCTCAATCCCTGTCTTCCCTTCTTCCATCATCGCTCCCACTTGAACTAAACCAATAGCTCTGATATCAGTTGTTGCACAAAAAACCAACAACGCAGGTGAACCGAGATCGAATCTCCGATATCACCCACAAACGATAAACAAGAAGAAGTAACAAGTAGATACGAAATTCAAGTAAACCAACAAACCACAAGACAAGTTTTACGTGGAAAAACCTCAAGAAGGGTAAAAAACCACGGATGGAATCTCTACTATGAATAAAAATAAAGTTACAATGAAAACTCACATTCTCCTATGCTTCCCATGACAGAGATGGCACCTTTTTGCAAACCTCTTCTCTCTCTCTCTCTCTCTCTCTCTCTCTCTCTCTCTCTCTCGTTGGATGTATAGAAACCCTAATCACATGTCTCAATCCTTATTTATAATCCTTTATATAACCTAAAACAAAAATTAGAGACAAAATATGAAACTGCGCATAAACAGTTCGCGCACGGTCGAGCGCCCGCCCAGACTAAGTCGGGCGCCCGACAGATCCAAAATCTATCCAGCGAGTTTAAAAGAGAATCCATCGAATTTCGGGCGTCTGACCTAGCATGATCGGGTGCCCAACTGTGTCCAAAAATAGTCCATTGACTTTTAGTCACTCTGGGTGAATTTTAGTCAACACCGGCCGGGCACCCGATCATCGCAAGCTTGTAAAATAAACCGGTATACTAACTCCACACCTCAACAATCTCCCACTTGGAGACACATCACCAAAGATCCCTTCGATCTTCTACATTCGGAGTGCATCACCTCCCCGTCTTCACACCTAAAGACCAATCGAAACTGAGCAAGACTTCTGCTTCTCCCGTGTGACCACCTAGGTCATCATATCTGCAGGATTCTCACTTATATGGATCTTCACCATAATAATCGATCAATCTTCCAGGAATGAATGTAGAAGTGATACCTGATGTCAATATGCTTGGTACCTGAATGATATGTTGAGTTATTGGCCAAGTACTGTATTTCACTCTGATTGTCACTATACAGCTTGCAATCCGCTTTCTTTTTCCCCAACTCTTTCATAAAACCTTGCATCCATAAAATCTCCTCGCACACTTTTGTAGCTGCAATATACTCCGCTTCTGTTGTACTGATAAATACTATCTTTTGTAACTGAGAGACCTAACTCACTGCATCACTACCTAGAGTAACAACATACCTTGTTTTGCTCCTTCTACTATCAATATCTCCTGCTAGATTCGAATCAACATAGCCCTGTAACTTGATTTCCGATCCTCCATAACATAGTCCTACTTCCACAATACCTACTAGGTACCTGAGGATCCACTTCACAGCTTCCCAATATTCATTCCCCGGGTTGTTCATGAACTTGCTAACAACTCTCACTGCTTGAACAATATCTAGCCTCGTATTCACCATAGCATACATGAGGCTCCCTATAGCCGACGCGTATGGGACTTTAGCTATATAGTCTCGTTTCTCCTGCGTCTTCGCACCTTGCTCCTTTACAAGCTTGAAGTGACTAGCTAATAAAGTGTTAACCGGCTTAGCACATCCCATATTGAATCGATCAAGTATTTTGGCTATGTACTCTGCCTGTGGCAACACCAATTTCTTGTTTTCACTGTCACGCTTTATTCTCATGCCTATGATTTATTTTGCAGCTCCTAAATCTTTCATAAAAACTCTCTAGACAACTGTCTTTTGAGATCCGAGATGTCTTTCATGCTTGAACCGGCTACAAGCATATCATCAACATACAAAATAAGGATGATGTACGACTTATCAAACTTCTTTAGATAGCAACAATGGTTGCATGATATCTCCTGAATCCGTTTTCTGACATAAAACTGTTGAACTTCTTACACCACTACCTCAGGGCCTGCTTCAGACCATATGGGCTCTTTTTCAACCTACACACCTTGTTCTCCTTTCCTGGTACCACGTATCCCATCGACTGATGCATATATATCTCTTCTTCAAGATCCCCATGAAGAAAAGTAGTCTTAACATCTAGCTGCTCTAGATGTAAGTCTTCTGTAGCCACTATACCCAAGACCGTTGTAAGTCTTTTGTAGCCACTTTACTCATGACCGTACGAATCGTAGACATCTTTACCACAGGTGAAAAATATCACAGTGAAATCGATACCTGCCTTTTGTTGGAACCATTTTACTACCAATATAGCCTTGTACTGCTTCGAACCATCATGTTACTCTTTCAGCCTATAAACTCACTTATTATGAAGAGTTTTCTTCCACTTAGGTAGAGTGACGAGATCCCATGTATGATTGGACTCAAGGGAGTCCATCTCCTCATCCCTAGCGTGTTCCCAATTAACCCGAGTATCCAACTATAACGCCTCTTCAAAATATTATGGTTCACCATTATCTGCCGGCAATAGATAATGTAAGGAGGGTGAGTATCGAATCTTAGGTCTTCTCTCCCGAGTAGACCTCCTCATAACCGGTGTCTGCGGATCTGCCTCATTATGCTCCTGTGCATGTTCACCCTGTAGTGCTGCAACACTTGTGTCTAGTAACTCTTCTAATTTTACATATTCTTTCTGATCGACCTTGTTTTGTTTCTGCTGTAAAATGTCTTTATGCATCACTTTCTCATTGAAAACTATGTCCTTGCTCCTGATGATTTTTCGATTCTCTGTATCCCAAAATCGGTAAACTAAAAGCATGCTGCTCGTAGCCAATAAACTTGCACCTCCTTTACTTCGCATCCAGCTTGTTCTTATGCTCTACATCAATGTGAACATATGAACTGAATCCAAATACCTTGAGATGTGTAAGACTCACTTCTTTCCCAGTCCATGTCACCTCTTGTAAGCCTCCATCCAATGGTGCTGAGGGACTTCTATTAATGAGATAGACGATAGTATTCACTGCATCTGCCCAAAACGTCTTAGGCAACCTTGTATGTAACCTCATGCTCGTAGCGCGCTCAAGGATAGTCTTGTTAATGCGTTCAGCCACACCGTTCTACTGCGGTGTCCCTGCAATCGTTTTCTGATGTTTGATTTCCTGTGCTGCACAACACTCCTCAAACCTTTGATCATAGTATTCTCCCCCATTATCAGATCTGAGACACTTTACTGTTTTACCTGTCTCATTTTCTACCAGAACCTTTCACTTCTTAAACACATCAAATACCTAAGATTTATGTTTTAAGAAATAAACCCATAATTTTCTACTGGCATCATCAATAAAAGAAACAAAATAATGTGATTTACCAAAAGATGATACTTGTGCCGGTCCCCACACATCAGTGTGTACAAGCTCGAATAGATGCATCTTTAGAGCTTGTCCTGTTTTCTTGAAACTCACCCTCTTCTGCTTGTCATACATGTAGTCCTCGTAGAATTCCAAGTCGATAGACTTCAAGCCCGGTAGTTTTCCCTTTGACAACAACACATTTATCTCTTTCTCACTCATGTATCCCAACTTCTGATGTCACAACTGCCCATTCACACTAGTTGATACAACTGCGAGTTAACTATATGATCTGAAAGTCACGTACAAAGTACCTTCCTTCTTGCCTCGAGCTATCACCAAGGCACCCTTTGTGACCTTCCAGGAATCACTAATGAATGCCGTCACATGTCCAATATCGATTAGTTGCCCTACTGAGATTAAGTTTCTTCAAGCTTGGCACATGTCGAACATCCTTCAACTTCAAGATTGTCTTGTCGTTTTTACTTATCTGAACATCTCCTTTACTAAGAATACTACACCACTCATTATCACCTAGGTAAACTCTCCCGAAGTCACCTAACACATAATCATGAAGAACATCTTTCAACGAAGTAACACGAAACGAAGCACCCGAGTCTATAACCCAAGACTTATTCCGCGCATTAAAAGACAAGATCAACGCTTTTGTATCATTCTCCTAGGATAGATTCACCGAATCCTTCCTACCTTGAGAGCTTCCTTCTTGCTTCTTAAGCTCCCTACAATCATGCTTCATTTGCCCCTTCTTCTCGCAATGTCAACACCCGTCCTTGTCTTTTGGCCCTTTGGACTTCTTCATAGGCTTAGAACGTCCGTGTTTATTGCTTCCTTTACTCGAAAATCTTCCACGCCCTTCAACGTTTAGAGCATTCCCAGATTTCCCTGAAATTTTTTATGCCTTCCTTTTAGATTCTTCGCTGAGAATTAGGCTTGACACATCATCGAATTTCAACTTTGTCGATCCTGTGGAATTGCTCATGGCAACTACCAAACCATCCCAACTGTTCGGCAAACTAGATAAGATCAACAACACTCTGACCTCATCATCAAAGATGACCCCTATGGATTCCAACTGACTCGTGACTGTATTAAACTCCTTTAGATGCTCAGCCAAGCTCCCACCATCTGACATCTTCATGTTAAATAGCCGCATCATAAGATAAACCTTGTTAGACACTGAGGGTTTCTCATACATCATAGCTAGTGCATGCATCAAGTCTTTTGTGGTCTTCACCTTGGATATATTGAAGGCGACGCTCTTTGATTGATAAAGAGAGTCTGATGATTCCCAATGCCTTCCAATCTATAAGAGATCATTCATCATCGGTCATCTTCTCCGGTTTCTTCTGTTTTCCTTCTAGAGGAATATAGAGGTCCTTCTGATACAAATAATCTTCCATCTGCAACTTCCAGAAGGAAAAGTTTAATCCATCAAACTTCTCAATCTGTGTCTTCCCTTCTTCAGTCATCGGTCCCACTTGAACTAAACCAATAGCTCTGATACTAGTTGTTGCGTAGCAAGCTAACAACGCCGGTGAACCGAGATTAATTCCCTGATATCACCCACAAACGATAAATAGGAAGAAATAACAAGAAGAAACAGAATTCTAGCAAACCAACAAACCACAAGACAGGTTTTACGTGGAAAAACTTCAACAAGGGTAAAAAACCATGGATGCAATCTCCACTATTAATAAAAACGAAGTTACAATGAAACTCACCTTCTCTTATGCTTCCCATGCATAGTGATGACACCTTTTGCAAACCTCTCTCTCTCTCTCTCTCTCTCTCTCTCTCTCTCTCTCTCTCACCTTGGACGTATAGAAACCCTAATCACATGTCCCAATCCCGATTTATAACCCTTTATATAACCTAATACGAAAATTAGAAACAAAATAACAAATTGCACATAAGTAGTCCGCGCATGGTCGGGCGCCCGATAGATCCAAAATTTGTCTGGTGAGTTTACGAGAGAATCCGCCAAATTTTGGGCATCCGACCCAGCATGGTCGGACACCCGACCTGGGCACCGGGTGCCCGGTCAACATACCATCGGGAGCCCGACTGTGTCAAAAAATAGTCCGGCGTGCTAGCTCCACAGCTCAACATTCTCCCACTCGAAGACACATCACCAAAGATCCATTCGTCTTCTACATCCGGAGTGCATCACCTCCCCGTCTTCACGCCTGAAGACCAATCGAAGCTGAGCAAGACTTCAGCTTCTCCCGTGTGACCACCTTGGTCATCATATCTGCAGGATTTTCACTTGTATGAATTTTCTCCATAATAATGGATAAATCTTCCAGGAACGAACGTATGAAGTGATACTCTTTCATAAAACCTTGCATCCATAACATCTCCTTGCAAGCTTCTGTAGCTGCAACATACTCCACTTCCATTATACTGATGAACAGTATCTTCTATAACTGAGAGACCCAACTCACTGCAGCACTACCTAGAGTAACGACATACCCTGTAATGCTCCTTCTGCTGTCAATATCTCCTGCTAGATCCGTATCAACATAGCCCTGTAACTTGATTTTTTTATACTCCATAACACAGCCCTAGTTCCACAATACCTACTAGGTACCTGAGGATCCACTTCACAGCTTCCCAAATGTTTATTCCTGGGGTTATTCATGAACCTGCTAACAACTCCGACTGCTTGAGCAATATTTGGCCTCATACTTACCATAACATACAGGAGGCTCCCCATAGCTGACGCGCATGAGACTTTAGCCATATAGTCTCTTTTCTCCTGCGTCTTCGCACCTTGCTCCTTTGAAAGCTTGAATTGACTAGCTAATGGAGTTTTAATCCGCTTAGCACCTCCCATATTGAATCGATCAAGTACCTTGGCTATATACTTTCCTTGTGACAATACTAATTTCTTGTTTTCACTGTCAAGCTTTATTCTCACTACAAGAAATTAGGTTTTTACCGATGAAATAATTCGTCGGTTTTGAATCATATTTCGTCGGGAAATGTTATTTCCGACGAAATTTTTCGCGGCTAACAACGTTGCAAAAAGGGCGTCGGTAAAGGCTTTTCCCGACAAAAAATCTTTTCGTCAGCAATAATAAAATAATTACCGACGAAAAAAATCGTCAGAAAAACATATGATTTTTGGTCGGAGAAAAATGTGGTTCGTCGGTAAATAAACTTTTTACCGATGAAATTTTTCATAGCTAAAACTTTTACCTGCGAAAAATTTCGTCGGTACAAACTTTTACCTACGAAAAATTTCATCGATAAAAATGTTTACCTACGAAGACTTTCGTCGGTAAAAACTTTCCCCTATGAAAAAAAATTTCGTGGGTAAAAGTTTTAACTATGGAAAATTTCGTCGGTAAAAATTCTTGCTCCGCTATTACCTACGAAATATTTCGTCGGTAATAGTTTTTACCAACGAAAAATTTCGTAGGTAAAACTTTTTCCTCCTCTATTACCTACGAAATATTTCATCGGTAATAGTCTTCCCTTTCCCGGTTCCTTTTTTTTTTCAAAATTCAGGAAACAATTCCTAATATACACCTGTAAATAAACCTACTACAATACATTTTTATCCTATTCACATCCACATACATACGAACAAACACAAACCACACCATCCAAATACAAATAATCCATTCCACATCCACAGACAACCCACATTCATCCACTCACAAATACATATAAGTTTAACATTCATACATAAAAAAAAATCTCGAAGATGAAGGCAGAGGTGGCGGGGCATCGGTGTCAAAGTGTGCAGCGAGAGCCTGAAATATCTCTTGCATCCGTCGCTCATGCTTCACCCACAACTCCTTAATCATCCTCTCCTGCTCCTCCCGTCGCCTCTCCTCCTCCTCTCTCCGCCTCTGCTCCTCCTCCTCCCTACGCCTCTGCTCCTCCTCCCTCTGCCTCTCTAGCTGCTCTTTAATCTCATCTACGACGACCCGTAGCTGATGAACCTCTCTCTCTACGATATCAGCTCGGCGTAAAGCGCTCTCACCAGCTACGGATCGGCTGGAGCCAGCTCTAGTGGGTGCCATGAGCTTGACACCATGGCCAAGCCCACGCACATATATAGAACAGGTGCCAAGCACCTTGCTCAGGATTTCTGGCTCACTCCGCTGACTACCATCAAGAGTGGGCTGACTGCGTATGGTGTCCATCGCCACCTGTAATGAAAACATATGAAATTTCATAACAAATGACATGAATGACATTATTATCAATCAATGCAATTAAATTTTACAAAGTAAAGATTTTTACCCAATGCTCACTAGCTCTAAGATGAACCCAAGATCTCGTCGCCTGCCGACAATGAGTCCCTTTGTAGAGGTCTAATGGTTCAGGCTCCTGACCGGTGACGAAATCTCGCTGCGCAATCGAAAGGAAAGTAGACTTATAATAAATGCCAATCAAAATAATATATCAACTTAATAATCATGTCGAACGATTTGTTACTCCAACGATTTATTGTCTTCAAATGAAGTAACCTTGTAAGGAAATTCAACTTGGAGAAGTTCCCACACCTCGGATAGAGTGGACGTTGCGCATCCCTCAACAACCTACTAAAATTTTCTGATTTGGCATCACCCATTGGAGGAATATCCTGGATACTACTTGTCGCTGCAAAATCAGTATCCGCAATTGTTCCCCTTAACACATCCCCTATGATATCTTGCATTTCGTCAACGTCTTCATCCTCGTCATTAGGCACAATTGGGTCAGCAAGGACTTTGGTGGCCTCAACTCTTTGGTGAAAGTCTTCACCATGATGAATCCACCAAGTGTAACCCTAGTCAATCCCAACTATGAACAAATCGTCTTCTACTTTGTCTAAAGTCTTGTGAACCATGTTCTTGCATTTTCGGCATGGACACCTAATATTACCTGAATCTGCCCGATATCTCGCAAATTCCACGAACTCCTTAACACCTTGTTCATACTCTAGGCCAAATCGATTCTTAGCTCGCATCCAACTCTTATCCATATCTACAATGTAAAGATTAGAGTTAGTTTATGTTTAGGTTAGGTGATTTAAGTTTAGGTTTAAGTTTAGGACTAGGTTTAGATTTTCGAGTTTGGGTTTAGGTTTAGGTTAGAGTTATGGATTTAGGACTAGGTGCAGGTTTAGGTTAGGTGATTTGAGTTTAGGTTTAGGTCTAAGCCTAGGTTTAGGATTTCGGGTTCGGGATCGAGTTTAGGTTTAAATTTTTTACTTTGGGTTTAGGATTTCGGGTTCAGGATCGGGTTTAGGTTTAAATTTTTGACTTGGGGTTTAGGTTTAGGTTAGAGTTGTGGATTTAGGAATAGCTGTAGGTTTAGGTTAGGTGATTTGAGTTTAGGTTTAGGTTTAGGCCTAGGTTTAGGCTTTCGGGTTCGGGATCGGGTTTAGATTTAGATTTTCGAGTTTGGGATTAGGTTTAGATTAAAGTTGTGCATTTAGGAATAGGTGTAGGTTTAGGTTAGGTGATTTGAATTTAGGTTTAGGGTTAGGCCTAGGTTTAGTATTTCGGGTTCGGGATCGGGTTTAGGTTTAGATTTTCGAGTTTGGGTTTAGGTTTAGGTTAGAGTTGTGGATTTAGGAATAGTTGTAGGTTTAGGTTAAGTGATTTGAGTTTAGGATTAGGTTTAGGCATAGGTTTAGGAAATCGGGTTCGGGATCGGGTTTAGGTTTAGATTTTCGACTTTGGGTTTAGGTTTAGGTTAGAGTTGTGGATTTAGGAATATGTGTAGGTTTAGGTTAGGTGATTTGAGTTTATGTTTAGGTTTAGGCCTAGGTTTAGTATTTCGGGTTCGAGATCGGGTTTAGATTTAGGTTTTTGAGTTTGGGTCTAGGTTTAGGTTAGAGTTGTGGATTTAGGAATAGGTGTGGATTTAGGTTAGGTGAATTGAGTTTAGGATTAGGTTTAGGCCTAGGTTTAGTATTTCGGGTTCGGGATCTAGTTTAGGTTTAAATTTTCAAGTTTGGGTTTAGGTTTAGGTTAGAGTTGTGGATTTAGGAATAGGTGTAGGTTTAGGTTAGGTGAATTGAGTTTAGGTTTAGGTTTAGGCCTATGTTTAGTATTTCGGGTTCGGGATCGGGTTTAGGTTTAGGTTTTTGAGTTTGGGTCTAGGTTTAGGTTAGAGTTGTGGATTTAGGAATAGGTTTAGGTTTAGGTTAGGTGAATTGAGTTTAGGATTAGGTTTAAGCCTAGGTTTAGTATTTCGGGTTCGGGATTGGGTTTAGTTTTAAATTTTCGAGTTTGGGTTTAGGTTTAGGTTAGAGTTGTGGATTTAGGAATAGGTGTAGGTTTAGGTTAGGTGATTTGAGTTTAGGTTTAGGTTTAGGCCTATGTTTAGTATTTTGGGTTCAAGACCGGGTTTAAGTTTAGGTTTTTGAGTTTGGGTCTAGGTTTAGGTTAGAGTTGTGGATTTAGGAATAGGTGTAGCTTTAGGTTAGGTGATTTGAATTTAGGTTTAAGTTTAGGCCTAGGTTTAGGATTTCGGGTTCGGGATCGGGTTTAGGTTTAGGTTTTTGAGTTTAGGTTTTGGTTTAGGTTAGAGTTGTGGATTTAGGAATAGGTGTAGGTTTAGGTGACATGAGTTTAGGATTAGGTTTAGGCGTAGGTTTAGCAAATCGGGTTCGGGATCGGGTTTAGGGTAAGGTTTTCGTGTTTGGGTTTAGGTTTAGGTTAGAGTTGTAGATTTAGGAATAAGTGTAGGTTTAAGTTAGGTGAATTGAGTTTAGGTTTAAGTTTAGCCGTAGCTTATAGGTTTTAGTTTTAGGTTTGTGGTTTAGGGTTTAAGGTGTAGGTTGGAGACTCAACCAACTCACAGATAGCTCCGACGCACAAAGACGGGCCTGTCCAAATAGCCAAGCCACCCATATTGCTGTCCATAGAAAATGGACAGCTTCATCATGGTCATAACAGCGGTTCCCACCTTCCAGGGACCCCCGCTCAACATCCGGATAGCTCCGACGGATATCCGTGTCTGCTCCATCAATTTCGAGCTAATACATAAACATGGGCCTGTCCAAATGGCCAAGCCACCCATATTGCTATCCATAGGAAATGGACAGCTTCAGCATGGTCACAACAGCGGTTCCCACCTTCCAGGGACCCCCGCTCAACACCCGGATAGCTTCGACGCACATCTGTGTCTGCTCCATCAATTTCGAGCTAATACATAAACACGGGCCTGTCCAAATGGCCAGGCCACCCATATTGTTGTCCATAGGAAATGAACAGCTTCAGCATGGTCACAACAGCGGTTCCCACCTTCCAAGGACCCCCGCTCAACCCCCGGATAGCTCCGATGCACATCCGTGTCTACTCCATCAATTTCGACCTAATACATAAACACGGGCCTATCCAAATGGCCAAGCCACCCATATTGTTGTCCATAGGAAATGGACAGCTTCAACATAGTCACAACAGCGGTTCCCACCTTCCAGGGACCCCCGCTCAACACCCGGATAGCTCTGACGCACATCCGAGCCTGCTCCATTAATTTCGAGCTAATACATAAACACGAGCCTGTCCAAATAGCCAGGCCACCCATATTGCTGTCCATTGGAAATGGACAGCTTCAGCATGATCACAACAGCGGTTCCCACCTTCCAAGGACCCCCGTTCAACATCAATATTAATAAACTACTCTTAATCACAAGTATCATGTTCATCATCTAATTTGCCACTAAATGATAATATAATACAATCAGTCGCCCATCCAAGGATGGATAAATTGAAATGCTATCATTATTTCTATTTAAATGCCCAAGCTTAAATTTCGACAGCATCTCCTCCTATCTCTCCAGATATATTTATCTTACATTTCATTTCCACGTCAACTATCCACACATTTTGTTGATTATTGACAATGGAAATAAACATAAGAAACATATCCAGAGAGAATATGAGAGATACCGCACGAAACTAATGACAGAGCATGTAAATGACAAACAACGAGAACATTCCAATCTATCCAACCTTGGACTGTCCAACAGGACAATTTGGCAGATTTCTATACCTCCAAAACACACTTTATCTATGCTCGGCAATATAGAAATCTCCAAATGGGCTAACTGATTCTATTATACTACCATTTGTGGACAAAAAATAGCTATTAATAATAAGCTAACTATATCCACAACATACATCCACATAAATCAACCACGGGTAGCTCCGACGCACATTCAGGTTTACTCCATCAATTCCAGATACACAAGCACATGAAAATGGCAGAATCATCAATACCATGAATCAAGTCTAATCAAATACCTAATGACTATATTGTGAACAATTAAGTATGGGGCCCACCATATGTATTTTCCTTACATCCATGTCCGTTTCAACAGCTCATTGTAAGTCATGATACAAATCTAACTCTTAAGTGGACCACCACACCACAGGAACCAGTGGTGATTGAAAACTTACCATTAAAAACTCCACATTCGTCCACAGGAATGTTGATACCTAGCTGAAGGGACCACACAAATATCTGCTAGATCCAAAACTTTGGGGCCCCACGAGAAGTGGACATCAACGGTGGGCCCCACAATTAGGTATTTCAATTTTGATTTAATTTGTAAATCCCAAATTTGGAATTTAGAATTTAAAATCCCTAATTAAGGAAGGAATCAGGGATTTTAATTTCGAAATCCCTAATTAGGGATTTACTAAATCAGTGGGCCCCACCAAATAGTGAATAGTTAAGGCGGACCCCACATGCAATGGACGATGGACAGCGACGGTGGGCCCCACAGGCAGTAGATAGTGACGGTGGGCCCCACAATTAGGTATTTCAATTTCGATTTAATTTGTAAATCCCAAATTTGGAATTTAGAATTTAAAATCCCTAATTAAGGAAGGAATTAGGGATTTTAATTTCGAAATCCCTAATTAGGGATTTACTAAATCAGTGGGCCCCACCAAATAGTGGATACCTAAGGTGGACCCCACATGCAATGGATGATGGACAGCGACGGTGGGACCCACATGCAATGGATAGCAACGGTGAGACCCACATGCATTGGACAATGATGGTGGGACCCACATGCATTGGATTTTGGCAGTGGGCCCCACAATCAACAGCGAGGAGAGAGAGAGAGAGAGAGAGAGAGAGAGAGAGGAAATGGAGGAAGAAGGAAGGGAGAGACGGTTACCGGAGGTGGCGACGGCTGCGACGTACGGAGGCCGGTGGGGTCATCGGCTGAGGCAGGTGGGTAGCACCAGTGATGATGGTCAGCTGAGGCCGGTGGGCCGCGCCGGTGACGACGGGGGTGGACGACTGAGGAGGGTGGGCCGCGCGCGCGAGGGAGATCGAGAGAGAGAGAGAGAGAGAGAGAGAGAGAGAGAGAGTAATGAGGGCGTTGGGGAGTCGGGGTCACTTAAAAACATATCATTTTTAATTTTTGTCGGTAAAAGTCCTTATAAACTTAGTACCGACGAAAATTTTTGTCGGTAATAGTATTTTTAAACTTATTACCGATGAAAATTTTCGTCGGTGATATACATTTCTACAAATGGCGGGAACTTTACACAATATTACCGATGGACAAGAATCGTCGACAATAAATTCAAAACTGACTTTTACCGACGAAAATTTTCGTCGGTTTTACCGACGATCTTTAATCTTTTAGCGACAGATTACTTCGTCGGTAATAAACTTTTTACTGACGAAATCATAATATCATCAGTAAAAGTGTATGGCGGGAAGGAAATCTGGCCATACACTTTACCGACGATTTCTATATTTCGTCGGTAATACTTTTGTCGGTAAAAATCCGCTTTCTTGTAGTGTCTCATGCTTATGATTTGTTTTGCAGGTCTCAAATCCTTCATATAAACTCTTTAGAAAACTGCCTTTTGAGATCTGAGATGTCCTTAATGCTTGAACCAGCTACAAGCATATCATCAACATACAGAAGAAGGATGATGTATAACTTATCGAACTTCTTCAGAAAGCAACAGTGGTCTGCATGACGTCTCCTGAACCCGTTTCCCGACATGAAACTGTCGAACTTCTTATACCAGTGCCTCGAGGCCTGCTTCAAAGCATATAGGCTCTTTCTCAGACTACATACCTTGTTCTCCTTTCTTGATGTCACGTTCAATATCGGCTAATACATATATATCTTTACTTCAAGATCCCCATGAAGAAAAATAGTCATAGTATCTAGCTGCTCTAGATGTAAGTCCTCTGTAGCCACTATACCCAAGACCGTGCGAATCATAAACATCTTCACCACAGGTAAAAAATATCTCAGTAAAATCGATACCTGCCTTTTGTTGGAACCATTTTACTACCAATTTGGCCTTTTATCACTTCAAACCATCATGTTCCTCTTTTTCCTATAAACTCACTTGTTATAAAGAACTTTCTTCCCCTTAGGTAGAGTGACGAGATCCCACGTATGATTAGACTCAAGGGAGTCCATCTCCTCATCCGTAGCGTGCTCCCACTTAACCCGGGTATCTGACTGTAACGCCTCTTCAAAATATTTCGGTTCACCATTATTTGTTAGCAATAGATAATGTAAGAAGGGTGAGTATCGAACCTTGGGTCTTCTCTCTCGAGTAGACCTCCTCACAACTAGTGTCTGCGGCTCTGCCACATCATGCTACTATGCGTGTTCACCCTGTGGCGCTGCAACACCTGTGTTCGGTAAATCTTTTAACTCTACGTATTCTTTCTGATCGGCCTTGCTTTGTTTCTGCTGCAAACTGTCATTATGCATCACTTTCTCATTGAAAACTACATCCTTGCTCCTGATGATTTTCCGATTCTCTGTATCTCAAAACCTGTAACAAAAATCATGCTACTTGTAACCAATAAACGTGCACCTCCTGGACTTCGCATCCAGCTTGATCTTGTGCTCTACTTCAATGTGAACATATGAATTGCATCTAAACACCTTGTGATGTGCAAGGCTCACTTCGTTCCCAGTTAACGTCTACTCTGGTAAACCTCCATCCGATGGTACTAAGGGACTTCTATTAATGAGATAGACGATAGTATCCACAGCATCTACCCAAAACGTCTTAAGCAACCCTGCATGCAACCTCATACTCCTAGCGCGCTCAAGGATAGTCCTTTTAATGTGCTCAGTCACACCGTTCTGCTGCAGTGTCCCTAGAACCGTTCTCTGATATTCGATTCCCTGTACTGCACAATACTCATCAAACTTTTTATCACAATATTCTCCCCCATTATTGGATCTGAGACACTTTACTGTTTTACCTGTCTCGTTTTCTACCAGAACCTTCTACTTCTTAAACACATCAAATACATCAAATTTATGCTTTAAGAAGTAAACACATAATTTTCTACTATCATCATTAATAAAAGAAACAAAATAATGTGATCCACCAAGATATGATACCTGTGCCGGTCTCCACACATCAATGTGTATATGCTCTAATAGATGCGTTTTGGAGCTCATCCTGTTTTCTTGAAGCTCACCCTCTTCTGTTTGCCATACACATAGTCCTCGCAGAATTCCAAGTCGATAAACTTCAAGCCTGGTAACTTCCCCTTTGACAACAGTATCTTTATCACTTTCTCACTCATATGTCCTGACCTCTGGTGACATAACTGCCCATTCACTCCAGTTGATATGATTGTGAGTGAACTATATGATCCAAAAGTCACGTACAACATACCTTCCTTCTTGCCTCGAGCTATCACCAAGGCACCCTTTATAACCTTCCAGGAATCACTAGTGAATGTCGTCACATGTCCAGAATCGGTTAGCTGCCCAACTGAGATCAAGTTTCTTCTCAGGCTTGGTACATGTCGAACATCCTTCAATTTCAAGATATTCTTATCTTTCTGACTTATCTGAACATCTCCTTTCCAACAATACTGCACAGCTCATCATCACCCAAGTAAAATCTCTCGAAGTCATCTAACACGGAATCATGAAAAATATCTTTTACGAAGTGGAATGAAACGAAGCACTCGAGTCTATAACCCAAGACTCATTCCGCGCATGAAGAGACAAGATCAACACTTCTGTATCACTCTCCTCGGATAGATTCACTGAATCCTTCCAACCTTAAGAGCTTTCTTCTTTCTTCTTAAGCACCCTGCAATTACACTTCATGTGCCCCTTCTTCCTGCAATGCTAACACCCGTCCTTGTCTTTCGGCCCTTTGAACTTCTTCCTGGGCTTAGACAGTCCGTGTTTATTGCTTCATTTACTCGACGATCTTCCACGCCCTTCAATGTTTAGAGCATTCCTAGATTCCTCAGAAATTTTCGATGCATTCCTTTTAGATTCTTCGCTGACAATTAGGCTTGACACATTATTGAATTTCAACTTTGTTAATCTTGTGGAATTTTTCACGACAACCACCAAACCATCCCAACTGTTCGGCAAACTAGACAAGATCAACAACGCTCCGACCTCATCATCAAAGATGATCCCTATGGATTCCAACTGGCCCGTGACTGTACTAAACTCGTTTAGATGCTCAGCTAAGCTCCCACCATTTGACATCTTCATGTTGAATAGCCGCTTCATGAGATAAACCTTGTTGGACACTGAGGGTTTTTCATACATCGTAGCTAGTGTATGCATCAAGTCTTATGTGGTCTTCACCTTGGATATATTGAAGGCGACGCTCTTTGATAAAAAGAGTCAGATCGTTCCCCACACCTTCTGATCCGTAAGAGACCATTCATCATCAGTCATCTTCTCCGGTTTCTTCTCTTTTCCTTTTAGAGGAATATAGAGATCCATCTGATACAAATAGTCTTCCATCTGCATCTTCCAGAAGACAAAGTTTGATCCATCAAACTTCTTAATTTGTGTCTTCCCTTCTTCGGTCATCGCTCCCACTTGAACTAATCCAATAGCTTTGATACCAGTTGTTGCGCAGCAAGCCAACAACGCCGGTGAACCGAGATCTATTCTCCGATATCACCCACAAACGATCAACATGAAGAAATAAAAAGTAGAAATGGAATTCTAGCAAACTAACAAACCACAAGACAGGTTTTACATGGAAAAACCTTAACAAGGGTAAAAAATTGCGGATGCAATCTCCACTATTAATAAAAACAAAGTTACAATGAAAACTCACCTTCTCCTATACTTCCCATGCAGAGTGATGACACCTTTTGCAAACTTCTTCTCTCTCTCTCTCTCTCTCTCTCTCTCTCTCTCTCTCTCTCTCTCCTTGGACGTATAGAAACCCTAATCACATGTCCCAATCCCGATTTACAACCCTTTATATAGCCTAAAATGAAAATCAAAGAAAAAATAGAAAATTTCACATAAGTAGTCCGCACACAGTCGGGCGCTTGCCCAAACTTGGTCGGTCGCTAGATAGATCCAAAATTCGTCCAGCGAGTTTAAGAGAAAATCCGTCGAATTTTGGGCGTCCAACCCAGCATGGTTGAGCATCCAACCTGGGCATCAAGCTCTGGTCAATATACTATTGAGTGCCTGACTGTGTCAAAAAACAGTCCAATAACTTTTAGTCACTCTGGGTGAATTTCGGTCGTCCGGTCAAGACCAATTGGGCGCCCGATCACCGCAGGCTTGCAAAATAAACTGGTGTGCTGGCTCTACACCTCAACACCCTCGTCACGATCCTGGGTGAACAAAGATGGATACTCCTCCTTTGTTAAAGCTTCGAAAAGGATTCCCACATTTGGAGGAATGACCTCCACCTCAAAAGTCTCTGGAGAAACTTCCATCTACTGGTGGTATTTTATTTCCGTAAGCACAACATGTGTGTTGTTGACAAGGCTGGAGATTTCTTGTGTTGACGTCTCACCAAGACATTCTTCGTTACATGAAAATAGGCCAGTAGGAGTCGCTTCATTCGCGGCCATGAGTGAATTGGTTGTTTCATCTCTATCTTTCGACAATATTGAATATGCTCCCACCAATCATAAGCGTCATCCATCAAATGAAGTGATGCGAGTGGAACCCTACTTTCTTCCAGGATCCGCATGTAGTTGAAGAAGTATTCGAGCCCGAAGAGCCAATCGTCGATGTGGCCCTGACCATTGAAGATAGGAAGATCTTTTGCTCTCTTGCAGCATTGACCTGCCCAATCTCCCAGAAAATGCCTAAAACAAGTATGCTCCCTTATATTTTTGTTTTGCAGTTGAACCTAGCCTGCAGCCCTTGTATAGCTTGATGATTCTTCCGCTGGAGTGTCTCAAGAGTCACCCGGAAAGCAGCCACTTTAAAAAGATGGATCCCTAGATCACCGTCTATAGGATTTTTGTCGTAGCCAATGCCAAAAGCTATCTTTCCAAGGAAGAACCTCTCTCTGATACCAATTAATGTGGGCGGGGCGTGTTGTGGGATTGAACATTGTCTCTCCCATGGATAACTGATCCGAATCCACGGATCTATAAGGATTGCTCAGCATGTCTTCTTTGAATCCACAACGAAATAACTCGAATCCACAAGCTAATCTTCAAATCCACAAAGAAGAACGAGTATAAACTTAAATTTCATTAAGAAAATTATCAAAATTTCATTAAGCTCCCACCATTTGACATCTTCATGTTGAATACCTGCTTTATGAGATAAACCTTGTTAGACGCTGAGGGTTTCTCATACATCGTAGCTAGTGTATGCATCAAGTCTTTTGTGGTCTTCACCTTGGATATATTGAAGGGGACGCTCTTTGATAAAGAGAATCGGATCGTTCCCCACACCTTCTGATCCATAAGAGACCATTCATCATCAGTCATCTTCTCCGGTTTCTTCTCTTTTCCTTTTAGAGGAATATAGAGATCCATCTTATACAAATAGTCTTCCATCTGCATCTTCCAGAAGACAGAGTTTGATCCATCAAACTTCTTAATTTGTGTCTTCCCTTCTTCGGTCATCGCTCCCACTTGAACTAATCCAATAGCTTTGATACCAGTTGTTGCACAGCAAGCAAACAACGCCGGTGAACCGTGATCGATTCTCCGATATCACCCACAAATGATCAACAGGAAGAAATAAAAAGTAGAAATGGAATTCTAGCAAACTAACAAACCACAAGACAGGTTTTACGTGGAAAAACCTTAACAAGGGTAAAAAATTACGGATGCAATCTCCACTATTAATAAAAACAAAGTTACAATGAAAACTCACCTTCTCCTATACTTCCCATGCAGAGTGATGACACCTTTTGCAAACTTCTTCTTCTTCTTCTTCTTCTCTCTCTCTCTCTCTCTCTCTCTCTCTCTCTCTCTCTCTCTCTCTCTCTCCTTCTCTCTCCTTGGACGTATAGAAACCCTAATCACATGTCCCAATCCCGATTTACAACCCTTTATATAGCCTAAAACGAAAATCGGAGAAAAAATAGGAAATTGCACATAAGTAGTCCGCGCACAGTCGAGCGCTTGCCCAACTTGGTCGGGCACCAGATAGATCCAAAATTCGTCCAGCGAGTTTAAGAGAGAATCCGTCGAATTTTGGGCGTCCAACCCAGCATGGTTGAGCGCCCGACCTGGGCATTAAGCTCCGGTCAATATACTATTGAGCGCCTGACTGTGTCAAAAAACAGTCCAATAACTTTTAGTCACTCTGGGTGAATTTTGGTCGTCCGGTCAAGACCGATTGGGCGCCCGATCACCGCAGGCTTGCAAAATAAACTGGTGTGCTGGCTCTACACCTCAACACCCTCGTCACGATCCTGGGTGAACAAAAATGGATACTCCTCCTCTGTTAAAGCTTCGAAAAGGATTCCCACATTTGGAGGAATGACCTCCACCTCAAAAGTCTCTAGAGAAACTTCCATCTACTGGTGGTATTTTGTTTCCGTAGGCACAACATGTGTGTTGTTGACAGAGCTGGAGATTTCTGTTGTTGACGTCTCACCAAGACATTCTTTGTTACATGAAAATGGGTCAGTAGGCGTCGCTTCATTCGCGGCCATGAGTGAATTGGTCATTTCATCTCTATCTTTCGATAATATTGAACATGCTCCCACCAATCATAAGCGTCATCCATCAAATGAAGTGATGCGAGTGGAACCCTACTTTCTTCGAGGATCCGCATGTAGTTGAAGAAATATTCGAGCCCGAAGAGCCAATCATCGATGTGGCCCTGACCATTGAAGATAGGGAGATCTTTCGCTCTCTTGCAGCATCGACCTGTCCGATCTCCCAGAAAATGCTTGAAACAAGCATGCTCCCTTGTATTTTTTTTTTTTTTTTTTTTTTTTTTTTTTTTTTTTTTTTTTTTTTTTTGCAGTTGAACCTAGCCTGCAGCACTTGCATAGCTTGATGGTTCTTCCGCTGGAGTGTCTCAAGCGTCACCCGGAAAGCCGCCACTTTAAGAAGATGGATCCCTAGATCACCGTCTATAGGATTTTTGTTGTAGCCAATGCCAAAAGCTATCTTTCCAAGGAAGAACCTCTCTCTGATACCAATTAATGTGTGCGGGGCATGTTGTGGGAATGAACATTGTCTCTCCCATGGGTAACTGATCTGAATCCACGGATCTACAGGGACTGCTCAGCCTGTCTTCTTTGAATCCACAACGAAATAACTCGAATCCACGAGCTAATCTTCGAATCCACAAAGAAGAAAGAGTATAAACTCAAATTTCATTAAGAAAATTATCAAAAGTTAATTACAAAAATGAATTTAATCAACTTAAATAGAAATAAACTAATCCTAAACTCTAATTTACGTGATAAGAAAAGACTCCCAAGTGAAAGAGGAAATAAAATCAGAAAAATGTGTGCAAATTGTATAACACATGTTGGGCGTCGTCTTCCTTCCATTGTTACGGGCAATCCATACATCTGATTGCCACAAAACTTTATGGTTTTGATGACATCGATGTACGCGTTAAGATGGTCAGCTTAGATTCTTCATATCACAATACAACAATTTTCACTTTTACTGAGGAAATTTTTCCTAGGTAAAAGTTAGAATTTCCTCGCAAAAGGTCATTACCAACAAAAATTTTCGTCGTTGTCTTCGTTGCAACAAGCCCGTCGAGGAAAACAATTACCGACGAAATGAAATTTTTCGTCGGTAAAAAGTGACTTTTACCGACGATATATTTCGTCAGTACAAGTTGAAAATTTTGTGGATATTACTTATTTCGTCGGTAATTATAAGACTATTACTGAGGAAAAAGTTCATTGGAAAAAACTATTGTCAAGGAAATTACCAACGAACTATTTCCTTGAACAAAGTAGTCGTATAATTGTAAAATTACCAACGAACTATTTCCATGGAAAAGGTAATAGAATTGCCGACGAATTATTTCCTTGAAAAAAGATAATATCATTACCGACGAAGTATTTCCTTGGAAAAGTATTACCAAGGAAATATTTAATGGTAAGAGGCGTTATTGCCAACGAAAAATTTCCTTGGGAAACTTATATTACCAACGAAATATTAAATCAGCAAATATAATTTTTCTATGAATATCATAATAACCTGATAAACATGCACTTCACAGCCACCTAATAAAGCATTCAACACCCCAATCACATGATAAACCATTCAACTCATATCCAAAGTGACCATTCAATTCATATCCCAATCACATAATAAACTATTCAATTCATATCTCAATCACATGATAAACCATTCAATTCATATCCAAAATGACCATCCAATTCGTATCCCAATCAAAATGACCAGCCAACCGTACATGCAAATGTCAATTCCACCTGTACAAAAAACAAAACAAATAAACATTAGCATGAACATCCTCGCTACCACCAACAAACAATTTGCAATATAAAACAACATACAAATTAGTGATAATTTATCATTTTCAAATCACATTATGAAACCTTAGAAATAAAACTTGAATTGAAGATATTTATCAAAACTAGGGCTAATCCATATTATGCAAATTAACAATAAGTTTAAATATTATAATTCTTACATGCAGTGGTAGGTGTCGTCGGATGGACAGAAGGCTCCGACATTGACTGTGATGGAGCCTGAGACTGTTGTGGAAGTTGAGACTCTAACAGAAGCTCCGACCTAGCTTGTGGTGTAATGGTGGATCCCGTGTGAGATCGTTTTCTGCCGCCCCCCGGTGCCATCGTGATATCCTGTGACAAAGACAAGCATATACATAGATACACCCTAAGGAAAAGAAACCAACCCTGTCCATCCCTTTTGCCAGCTCATGTTTGAGCATGATCTAAAAATACAATTCCTAAGTGGCCACACAAATTTATGAAAAGATGGACGGTATAAATTTTTTGGTAGCATTCTCCAAGTAATGCACCCATCCCACCTTAATTAATAACCGTGATTGGACTAGTAATAGTCTTTCGATTGGTAGAAACCATTGACAGTGAATCCTCCATCGGCAGCTATGACTTGGCCATTGATGTATGATGCAAAGGGTAAGCAAAGGAATGCTACCAAAGATGAAACATCCTTTGGCTCTGCTAAGCGTCGAAGGGGAGTTCGGCAAAGCAGTTCTTCCACAAAGTCCTTGTTTGCTAGAAGCTGTGTAAGGGGGCAAAAAACAGAATATCAGAACATATGTCACAATTATTACTTTTAATTATTGAATTACCATTGGGTGGTGTAACCATTTGATTTCGCAGTAGAGAGTATGCGTCTCTTCAGGCCATATGAAAAAGGATAATTTGCACATAATGCAAAATGTACTCTCAATTTTCATCAAAACGGCGCACCTTTCAAAAGCTACTGGAGTCTGGGGCACAATGAATACTATGTGCTCACCAAACGCAACCTTAGGGGATTCAAATTCATAGTGGTGTCTTTGGCTCTCAGGCCATCGGTTCTCTTATTCATAATTCAATAGAATATTACAATGGAGAATTTTAGATCTTCTGTCAAAGGAGTCTTTGTCGTCCAAGGTGCAACACTATTAGTCTGTATGTTGTCTTTTGCGCACTCACATGCCAAATTCTTTATGAGCTAATTCAATGCTCCTAGTAAAGAGAAAATAGAAAATAAAAATTATGGGCATCATAGGTCATTAATCATGTTATCCAGGAACACAGTAAATACTTGTACATGTGCATGTATAAGGAAACCCCTCTACACACTACCACATGCTAACATGTCATGCAAGTGAGAGAACCAAGCAGCCCATCAAGTGGGTACAACCGTACAAGTGTACTTGCCTATACATGTCGTGACTGATTAGGTGGGCCATAGTTTATGAAACAAATGGATGGCTTACTAACATGTAAGCTCTTATTGCTTGAGCGAAGATGCTTCTCTATTGGAATTTACTCATGCTCTTAATTTTTCTCCTCTATATTTTCTTTTTCTTTTACCTCTTCCTCAAAATTCCAAGTTTTGAGTTCCCATTGACTCCGGAAGAGTTAGGTTCATCATTTGGTAGAGATAGAGAAAAAAAAAAAAGAAAAGAAAAAAAAATGCTATCATTATGTCTGAAAATTGAATAATTGGCATTTCTTGAAATATTTTCCAAGTAGCCTTTTGAAAAATGAGCATAATTACTATTTTTCCTGTAAGCCCATTTGTTTTACAAATTACGGACCTCGGCTATGTTGACCATCTCGGTTTCATGAATAGGGAAGCTATATGGTCAGACCCACCCGATGGATGGCTTGGAACATGCACATGTCGCATGTTGGAGGGGAGACTCTTTGCATGTGGCGCACCAAAATCATGCACTAATTAACCACAGGATTTCCATCCCTTTCCTATCCTTCTCACAATTGTCTTAATACAAAACAACATCAAACACGTGTGCATAAAAAAAATTACATCACCTCTCTCTTTCCAATTCATGTTATATTAGCTAGTATGCATATAGTGGTACTGAGGTTGGTTCCTCTACAACGGTTGTAGAACTATGTGGTGTGGGGCTCCTGTGATGTGTGCATGATATTCAATCCGTACATCATGTGTGCATGATATTCAATTGTAACTTTGCTGATGATAATGTTCAAAAACAGAACTGAAGAAAACTACTATCAATTATTTTATTATAGAAAGTTAAGATTTTTATAGTAGAATTCCTCATGAATTCTTATTATATAAAAAAATGATACTTTTTGTAAGTACCAGAACATGCTTTTTGTAGGCTCAAAATGCACTCTCTACCTTTTCTTCTAAAATGTGGAGGTTGAGCATTATGGGGCCTATCCGCCCATGTGGTGCATGTATGACATCCATCCCTCCCAACAAGTGCAACACACCATGATGATCAGATCAAACAAAACTTCAGGCCTATTCAATCATTAGGTGGGCCATACCATAAAACAATACACACCACCCAAAAACCTCCAATTTATGTGTGACCCAGCTGATGATTTGATCTGCCTGAGTTGTAGATGATCAGTTGTACTTGTTGGATAGGTTGGATGTCATACACACACCACATGGACCCAACAGTGCTCTAGTCCACTTTCTAGAAGTTGAACTTATACAAAAAATTTCATGTATTCTTCAATGTTTGAAAATCCGTGGAGGCTTACGCCTCAAAGCGAGGCCAAAGGCACACACCTCAAGGAAAATGCACTTGAGGCTTATGCCTCAAATGGTGAGGAATATGGGAGGTGCATGCCTCTTATGCACATGGACATGACCTTGTTTTCGTAAGGGTGAAACTGAAAAAAGAAAAGTCATTTATTTTTTATTTTTATTTTCTAGAATTTCCCCTCCACCAATTGGACAACACAAGTTCTTTTATCAAATCGTCCGACTCATCCAGTTCAGGTAACTTGTATACACAGCAGGTTTATAGTGGAAATTCCAGCTCCAAAGAACAATACTTTGTTGACATATGCAAATACAAAATTCTATTTATACATGCAAAAAAAACTTAATACATTTCACTCATACATGATATTTTCATTTTTATTTATCTAGCAAAAATAAATAACATCAACTGTTCTTTCTATTCAAATCACATTACTGTTCATGTATTGAGAATTGCTTAAATCTGTCCATTGATTTTGTGCACAATCACACCCAAATCGATGGGATCCACCCAACCAATGTCCCATATCTCCCACATGTGTTTTACATTTGGTCAAATGTGCCGTGAATCCCCAATTCAATCTAGCTCGGCATGACCTATGTACAACAGGTGCCTCGATTTGGACAGTTTTTATTTCAATTACGAGTGTCCAATTCTGAGTGTGTAAATATGAACCGTCAAGATCTTAGTTGGAGCAAGAAGAGATCTTTAATACTCTAGCAGAGTGTTATAGATGATACACAAATAATTAGAGATTACTTATAAATTGCATGCGTGGCATTGAAGTAATTCAAACAAAACTACCCAAATTAAGTGTCCGAGTTTAGATTATCATGAACCAAAAAAAATCGTTATTTGATTGGCATTCATTTATTGGACGGTTAAAAATGAAAAATATCTGATGGTCCTGTTTCAACAACCAAGTGTCAATGAATCAGAGGTTAGGATTTTTCAACCAATTTACAATTTCTAATTGTCTGCATATCAAATCACTTCTAGAAAATCAATGCATTCCAAAAATCAATCAAAATTTTCACTCAGTACTTCCTCTTTCAACCAAACAGTTACAGCACTTCTCCAGCACTGCTTCTAAATCATCCCTATGACAGGTGAATCTGGATTGTCCAATTGGTGGGCCCTACTACGGATGATCAGTGAATCTAGTGGGCCTTGCAATGGATGATCAGTGAATCTGGACCCTCCAACATTTCTTTCTTTCTTTCTTTCTTTTTTTCTCTGTTTTCCCAAATGAACATTAAAATGGAAACATTGAACAACCATCCAACAAAATCTATAGTGCAATATCATAACAATAGGAAGTTCTAAAGCTAACCTTTAACTCTTCAATAACATGCTCCTGCCGATTGACGGTGATGGTGGTGCGGAGAAGAGAGATTTAGTTGATTTTTTGTTTTGTTTCAAACCTTAGGGTTTCAATTTCGAAAACCCTAGATTCGAAACACTCCAGGGAGAGAGAGAGAGAGAGAGAGAGAGAGAGAGAGAGAGAGAGAGAGGACCGAGGGTGGAGAGGGAGAGAGATTAGAGAGAGAGGATCGAGGGTGGAGAGGGAAAGAGACTTTGAGAGTGAAAGGGAGGGACAGTGAAAATGGGGGGCGGGCACTTTTTCTGGGAAAGTGAAAATTAGGGAGGGATGGGGACGAATTGACTGTTACCCCGGATTGGGTGCGGCCCTTACCGTGGGTTACCGTGGGGCCCACCTTGATGTATGTATTACGTATCCACGCCGTCCATCTGTTTTTCCAGATCATTTTATAGAATCATCCAAAAAATGAAGTAGATGGGTTTTGTGATGGATCATCCGTATACACAAAAATCACGCCAAAATGAATGGTTATAAAAAGAAAAACCTACCAAAGTTCCTCAAATCCAATGGTTTGGGTCGCCAATCTCCGTTGAATTTTGGATTATAAACCAACAAATGCAAGGCCTACCTGATGAATGGTGTGGATCTAATGCACATTTACCAATTGTAACAAAAAATGCAAGGATGGTCCACTTAAGCTTGTGTCCGTCAATTTGATGGGTAAAACGAGAGACGGTCGATGGTAGAGATTTGAGCCACTAACCCTGATCAGTCACGGGCTTCCAATTGATCTGATTGGTTTGGGCCACAGAAACAGTGTTGATTGACCATCTAGGCTTATGTGACCTTACCATTAAGAAGTTTTTAATGGTAGGATGGTCAATCACCACTGTTTCTTATGGTATGGTCCACCTGATTATTGGATCTGCTTCATTTTTTGGATAATTCCATAAAATGATCTGAAAAAAACGGATGGACGACATGGATAGATAATGCATACATCAAGGTGGGCTCCACGGTAAACCCACCGTAAGGGCCACACCTTCTTAGGTGAGGCCAGGGTCTCACCTAATCCGCTCTCGTGTTACCCCTTATTTGAGACACGGTTTGGCTAGTGACGCTGTGGCTAGTGGTCGGTGCTCTGTGGGCCCACCATGATGTATGTGTTTTATCCACACCGTCCATCCATTTTTACAGATCATTTGAGAGCTTGATACCAAAAACGAAGAAAAATATAAATTTCAAGTGGACCACACCATGGGAAAAAAAAGTAGTGATTGAATGTCCACCATTAAAAGCCTCCTAGGGCCCACTGTAATGTTTATTTGACATACAACCTGTTGAGTAGGCAATACATACCTGGATGAAGGGAATAAAACAAATATCAGCATGATTCAAAACTTTTTAATGGCCATTCATCACTTTTAGTGGCAGGGTCACTAGCCAATCCATTTTCCCTTTTATGTGGTCCACATGGATGATATTTTGTATATCCATGCCGTCCATCCGTTTCTCCATCCAATTTTAAGATGGGGTGCCAAAAGTTAAGAAGAAAATCTCAAGTGGACCATACCACTGGAGACAATGGTGATTGAGTGTCCCACCATTAAAAATTCAAAAGATCTCTCATGGTAAGGATTTGGTTATGTTTATTTACAATCCAAGTTGTTGATAATGTAAAGATGGTCTAGATGAGGGGGGAATATAAAGATCGGATTGATCCAAAGCTCTATTGGCCCACAAAAACTTTTTAATGGCCATTCATCACTTTTTCTAGCGGTGTGGTCCACCTAAGATTTGGACATTTTTATGGTTTGTGATCGCATCCTAAAATGATATGAAAAAATAGATAGACGGCTTAGATATATAAAAAATACATCAAGATGGGCCCCACATGGTTAGGGTAACACCAACTAATATGTTCCCAAAGTAATAGCTAATCCGCTTTCAATGATAGATCGAGTGGGGTTTAGTTGGATCCTGAAGGTATGCCTAACCGTGTGGTCCACTGTGATGCATTTTCCTTGTATCCATGCCATTCATCCATTTTTAAAACTTATTTTAGAGCATCCTACCAAAAACGAAATAGATCCAAATCTCAGGTGGACCATAATACAGAAAACAGTGGTAATTAACCATTAAAAATTCTCGTGGGCCACGATAGTTTTGGATCAAGTTGATATTTTTGTCGTCTCTTCATCCAGGTCTTTTTTACCTTATCAATAGGTTGGATGGGAAATAAACATTCTGGTGGCCCCATGAAGTTTTTAACAGTGGAGATTCAATCATGACTGTTTTTTGTAATGTGGTCCACTTAAGATTTGAATCTTCTTAACTTTTAGGATCATGCCAAAAATGAGCTTTCAAAAGATGGATAGTGTGGATGTAAGGCACATACATCACAATGGGCCCCACAATTAGGGTTGTAAGCCTTCCTAGTGCCCGTCATGATGTTTATTTGAGATCCAATCTTTTCATAAGTTCACACAGACATGGAAGAAGGGAAAACACAAATATCAGCTTGATTGAAAACTTTTGTTGCCCCACAATTGGTGATCGACTGACCTCGATGGATTTGGGGATCCACCTAAACCGCGCCCCTACACTCGAATAGATGGACGGTCCTATCAGGGCTTTCGTGGGGCCACCCTGATGTAAATGGTTTATTCACCCGTTGAAGCCCTAAATTGATATTTAGAAATGGATGTATAGCGTGGATAAAACATATACATCATGGTGGGGCCCATAGAGCACTGATGGTAGAGGATATTATTTCTAGTAATGTTTTACCGAGGAAACCATTCCTCGTTAAAAGTATACAATTACCTAGGAAACTTGTTTTGTTGGTGATTGTACTTTTTACCGAGGAATATTTTCCTTGGGAAACGTGACCTTTCACCTAGGAAACATTTCCTCGGTAAAAGTGATAATTACAAACAAATTACTAATTTTGTGGGTAATTGTGATCTTATACCGAGGAATGTATTCATCGGTAAAACTAGGCTGAACAAATTGAATTTTTTTTTAGTTTTTGACACAAAATTACCCACAAACTATATTTTTCGTAGGCATTTGTCACTTTTACCAAGGAAACTTTTCCTTGGGAAAAGTGAATCAGTATTTACCTAGGAAACTAGAACTTCGTCGGTAGAAGTGTATTATTACCCAGGAAATTCGTTTCCTTGGTAAAAATTTCCTAGGTAAAGGTCATTTTTCTTGTAGTGTCAATAGTGGTGGGCCACCTGAACCATCTCCAAGTTAAGTCGGTGAAATTCAGAACTTTCTAGACAGTTCGTACTGTTTTGGACGCCACGGTCAATCCGTAGCTCGGATCGACGTGAAACTTATTGGGTTTTCTTGGAGTCAAGCAGTTCTACAATATGGATGGAACGGATCATCATAAATGATCAAGATGGGCCTCACGAATTCGGCCGAAATCCAAAAACGGGAATAACACTTTCCTGTTTGTTTGAAATTCCAAAATTAGAAATTCCTTAGTTTCCTCTTATTTTTCTTCATGTCCATTTCCTTCAAAAAGATCGTCAATCCTCGCCCTTGACCATGAGATTCTCTCCTTACATCAGAAATAGTGGTGATTGACCATTAATGTGCCACGAAAATTTTAGATCAAGTTCATATTTGTTTTTTTCCCTTTATCCAAGCTTATGTGACCTTAAGGATGGATTGAATTGACAATAACAATAAGAAAACATTTAGGCATGCACTAAAAAGTTTTTAATGGTAGTACATTCAATAATCATTGTTTCCTATTATATGGTCCACTCTATAATTAGATCTACTACATTTTTTTTTTTTTTGGAAAATACCACAAAATCTTTTGAAACATAGAATACATACAGCGAGGTGGGCCCAACGGAAAGTGTTGCACCATCCTGGGTGAGTGTTGCACCATCTTGGGTGAGGCGAGGGTCTCACCTAACTCTTTAGTCTCAATAAGGATTACTCACATGTCAAGGTGGCCCACCATTTCTTTATTGATGATCCATGCTACTCATTTGAATGTAAAGATTACTTTGTGACAGCTTAAAAAAAAAAGGCAGATCAAATAATCAAGTGGACTACACCATCTATATCCCATTTAATGGGTCATAGTTTATCCACTATTGGGACTTTCTACAACCCACCTACTACTCAGATCTACCTATTTTTAGTGTAATGATATAAAAGGAGATGGGAAAATTAATGGATGGTATCAGTCAGCTAGGTTAACGTGGGCTAAAGCAGCAATAAAAGAGCAGAGCAAGGTTAGCAAGGTTAATTTAGACACTCATTGAGACTCCCAAAGACACATACTGCGAGGTGCATCGGGCGTCGTTTAAAACTGCGAAAGTAAGTGAGAATTATTAAAGTCTCATTACTTTATTATTTCCTGTCACGTTCTCTGAAACCTAATCTTGGAATCTTTTGTCAAGTTGTGTATTACTTTACACAATTATTGTACGAGTTGAGTTTCTTTTCTGTTGTTTATTATCCTACGTTCAAAGCCATCGATCTACCATACAATGCCCTGGCCAACAGATTGTACGGTAGTGGTTAGGCTTTCAGTGTATTAGTGGAGCCCAATGTTCAATGATCCAAACCGTTGATATTGTGATCCTCGTTACGTATGATCAATGGACAGAAGTCTTTGAGATAGACAAATCCGTAATCTTTCATTGGCTGGCAAACAAGAAAACGGCTAAGAAAGAAAATACAGCAACGGCTTCCATTCAACTAATTAAATCGAAAATAATGTTGGTTCGTAGGACATCTATGGTGAGGCCCACCTTACTAACGTCTGGGATTAGTTAAACAAGCGTACCTCATGCAGAAACTGAAAACCCGAACCCCTGCTGCACAGTCCTTTGCTCTACATGTGCATGATTGTGTACTTTTTTTTTTTTTCCTTGTGGAGTTGCATCCATTGACTTGGTGCGTCAACTCCAGCTGGTTTTCATCATTCATGATAGATTGAGAGAGGCCATTGCAAGAGCTTGAAGAATTAAGAAAGGTATGCCCTTTGTTCTCACATTCACTGCTGCCATTTGATTCAGCTATTTCTTCTTTATTCATTTTTAGTTGGGTAATAACATAGAGAAAAAAAATCTATATTATTAAACATGGTTTGATGGTTTTGTATGGAAGTACTTCTACAACCCCATTTCATGTTTGTGCAAATACCCATCTTTCATGAACAAATTTACACAACTGCCGTCTTTGACGTCAGAAAATTAATGAAAACAACGCAGTAAAACAGTTATCTGATGGTTTTAGTGATAATTCTCATAACCAATAACTCTATATATGTTGGAGCCTTGGATGGTCCCAATCATCTAATAAATAGAGTTTTGCCTTTCGTGTAAACCTTTTGTCTGTCTCTGATTTCATTGGCCGATCAACCCATGAATGGTGGGACCATGATCATCACCAGATGACCAGCACACGGTATCTTTGAGAGATGGCATGGCTAAATCACCACATGATGTGTGCCTGATTTTTGAGAGATTATGATCGTGGACTGTGTGGGGTGACAAATCTACTCCGTCCATCTGTTTTTAAAGACCAGAATAGGACAGGATTCTAAACATCAGGTAGATCCAAAACTCAGTTGGGCCATACCAACAAAACAGTGGGAATAGCAACTTCCACCATCGAAACCTTCCTGGAGCAGACCATGATGTTTATATGCCATCCAAACCGTTCATAGAATTATTAACACTCAAATAAACCATAGGAACAAATATCATCCTGATACAAAACTTCTCTCACTGCCAGGCATACAATTCCCACTGTTTCGTGTGGTATGGCCCACACGAGTTTTGGATCTTCCCGATTTATAGAATCCTGCTCTTTTGTGGTCTTTGAAAACAGATGGATGGAGTGGATTTGTCACGGACATCTCTGTGGGCCCCATAGGGTCATACCCAATCCGCTCTCATGATCGTGTCATGTGCACGAGAGAAACATTGAAACTTTTGTACGTCTATGATTTCATTGCCCTAAACTACACTTCATGTCGGGCCTGTGTTCATACCACAGGTGGACTACACCATACGAAACCGTGATGATTGAATATTAAACACCATTAAAATCTTCTCGGGTGTTACAAAAGTTTTGGATCAAGCTGATATTTGTGTTTTCCCTTCATCTAGGTCTGTAGGACCTAACCAACAGGTTGGATGGCAAATGAACCATACAGTGGGTCCTAGGAAGTTTTTTTTTTACCATAAGTGTTCAATCACCATTATTTCCTGTGGTGTGGGCAACTTGAGATTTGGATCTGTCTTAATTTTAAGTTCATGCGAACCAAAAAATATGGATAGAAGGAGTGAATATATAAAACACATTATGGTAGGGCCCGCAACTTTTCTAGCAGCAGCACCGCACGTAGGTGCTGTGGGCTTTGCTATGGAATCCCATTCTTAAAAAAGCCACCCTTCATGTGCACCTTTAGAGTCTTTGGCACCGGCATCATTTGTCTGGTTCAGTCAACTCCTCTTCCATTCGTTTGGAAAACCACAGTAATCGAATGGCCATAAACATTCGTGACTAAACATATCTTTTACAAATGAACATGTCCATCCTTGTTTTAATTTCATGCCACCAACTATGTATTTTTTACGGACCCATTAGAAGTATTTTACAGAGTTAATTATGAAAACCCGCCTACCTTTTGATCTATTTTTTAATACACATTTCGTTTAAAAATACACTTACAAATACATGCTTACCATTTAAAAATACAATGAAAAAGTAACTTGTTTGAGTTTAACTAATGATTCGTGACGGAAAGCCGCCATCAAGGTCTCCGAAAGACCATTTTGCCCCTGTTGTTAGTCATATTCACAGTTGGACCCTAATTTTTGTGTTTGCTTTCATTGGACTTTGGAACTCACCTTTAGCATACAGAGTACTCATGTCGTCTATTTTTTTTTATTTTATTTTTTTTTTTTTGTAACACCATTTCACGGATTGATCGCCTGTGTCCACCATTGAAACCATGAAGCTTTTAATGGTGGGGATTCAATCACGGTTGTTTCCTGTGGTATAGTCCACTTCAGATTTGGATATACTTCATCTTTGGGTTCATGCCCTAAAATGATCTGTTAAAATGGATGGATGGTATGGATGTAAGGCACATACATCATAGTGGGTTAGGGATCCACCAACCTCGGTGGATCCACATGCACCATGCAAACACGAATGGGCTTGATGCAGCATGCACATGAAGTGTATGGTGGGCCCCACCTATGATCATGGTGATTATGAGGTTCTTACAGAAGATCGTACATGGAACAAAAATTATCTAAAATCAACATCCAATCTTAAAATGAGCAGCCAAACAAATGTAAAAATGAACACCCGAAACTTGAAATTTGCAACCATAAAAATAATTTTTTTTACCTGAATCTTAAAATCAACAGTCGGCCATACAAAACTATATCCAATCAAAACATTCCAAACTGTATGGAATCAAAGTTATCCAAAACTATATGGAATGAAACATATCCAAGTATGGAATCAAACATATCCAAAACTGTATGGAATCAAACATATCCAAAAATGTATGGAATGAAACAGATAAAAAATGTATGGAATCAAACTTATCCAAAACTGTATCCAACCAAACAGTCCAAATAAAAGAATGCACATTGTATCAATTGAGTCTACAAAGCAAGTCTTTAAAGGCACATAAAAGCAAACAAATATAATAGTCAACTAAAATACATCCACAATATTACATATTGAAAGGTATCATCAGAATAATAGAATAAAAGAAATGAAAACGGATAGTAGCACAAACTGTGAGGTAACACAACAAACTATTACTGAACCTAAATCATGAAATGAGTAACCAAACAAATTTCAACTGAACCTTAATCATAAAACGAGCAGCTAAAAAATCAAAATCTAAAGTCGAATCATGAAATGAGAAGCCAAACAAATCTATAACTGAATCTAAATCATAAAATTTACAGCCAAACAAATTTGAAACTGAACCTAAATCATGAAATGAGCAGCCAAGGAAATCAAAATCTAAACCTGAGTCATGAAATGAGCAACCAAACAAATTTATCTATAGTTCAACCTAAATCATAAAACTAGCAGCAAAACAAATTTCAAACTAAACTTCAATCATGAAATGAGCAGGTAAACAAATCAAAATCTAAAGTTAAATCATGAAATGAGCAGCCAAACAAATCTATAGTTGGACCTGAATCATAAAATTAGCAGCTAAACAAATTTTAAACTGAACCTAAATCATGAAATGAGCAGTTAAAAATTAAAAAATAACACACAATCCTAATATAAGAGCCATATAAATCAAAACAATCAAATAGCCCAAACAAAAGAGTGCAAATAGTATCAACTAAGTCTACAAATTCAATCTATAAAGCCCAAGAGCAATATGTCTATAACATCAGATGTATATACCTATAGGTACCAATTACAAGGTGCAAATCATATGGACTGCATACCAGGTAACAGTTACAAGAACCAAATATAGACTACATACCAGGTATCTGTTATAAGAAGTAGATATGGACTGCATACCACATATCAGTTATAAGAGGCTGATATGGACTGCATACCAATTATGCATTATAAGAGGCACATATGGTATATATATATACCAGGTATTAATTACAAGAGGTAGATATAAAAAACCATAATAGTGCATACACATAAAAGTGTACACATTTCAAGAACGAATCATCAAACCCCCAAATTCGATTTGGGATTAGGGTACCAAATTTTCTAAATGTCAAAAACTCCTAAATTCAAATTGAAAGTAGGGTACCAAAATCCCCAATTTCAAAAACCCTTAAATTCGATTTTGAGACTCGAGTACCAAAATTTTCAAATTAAAAAATCTCTAAATTCGAAGTGGGAGTAGGATACCAAAATCTCCAATTTCAAAACCCTTAAATTTGATTTGGGATTAAGATACCAAAATTTTCAAGTTTAAAAATCCCCAAAAGTCGAGATGGGATTAAGATACCAAAATCCCAAAATTCAAAATCAGATTAATGTACCATAATTCGAGATGGGTCATCGAGTTTTTGAGTTATATGGAGAATTACTCTAAGGAGATAAACTGTGAGAGAGATAGAGCCAAGATCATATATCGTGATAAGGAGACAGCTGGGATCAGAGATCGTGAGAGGGCAAGCTGAGATGAGAGATCATGTGCGAGAGAGAGAGAGAGAGAGAGAGAGAGAGAGGGTTTGGAAAAATTAAGTAGCTTGAAAGAAAGAAAGAAGTCTGAAAAAAACAATTGAGAAGCTTAAAAGAAAGAGAGAAGCTTGGAAAAAATTGAGAAGTTTGAAAGAAATTAGAGAGAAGTTTGAAATGCCCCTAGGTGCGATCCAATCTTCCTAGGTATGATGTAAGGTTGAATCACACCAATCAACCTTCCCAGATGCAATCCATCCTTCCCAAGTGCAATCCAAGCTGACTAGGTGTGATCCACACTGTACTAGATGCGATTCACATCATGTTGACCATCTTCCTAGGTCATCTGTCCACACGGGCGATTCATGTATTTATCTCTCATTTTATTTTATTATCTAGTTGATTTATTTCTCTGTTGATAGTACTAAGCATCATTCATAAATCATTATAATAGGCATTGTTTTAGCCCTTATAGTTTAATTTGTTCATCTAATTTAGTTCATTGAGAAATACATTGACTGCAATTACTGGTGAAAGAATAAGTCTTTGAGACACAAGGAAAAAAGAATCCATTAGGGATGACTGTTGGGATTGGACGCCTCAAATCCCATGCATGGAGGCTATCGACCGGTTGACCACGGATGAGATTAAGGCAGCAAAGCTGCTGGAGCTTTTTTGTGCCATCCGGCCAGCCGACAATTTCCTAGTTGGACTTAGTACCTTACGCGGTTTACTGTAACGACCCGAGATTTTCGACTCTCGTGTATAACACGACGGCCGAATTCCCAAGTAATTTATGGAATAAATAATTTTTCAAATAATAAAATATAGCATTCAAGCACAATGGCGGAAACAATTATCATCTTATTCTATCAAACTTATTACGTCATCATCAATGTTTAAATAAGGGAACCAACCAATATCCATACTGATTAATTAAAATACAAAACCATGTCTTCTCTTGAAGACTTATTACAATTCCATAAATGTATCAACTACTCAAAGAAATATTTGATAAATGAAAACATCAACTAAGTTTTTCTAACATCGTCATCCGCCATGTGATTGTACGAACCATCGAACTCTTTTCCTTAAAAATCGGGTTCAATACCTGGATCTTCACCTGCATCACCTAAATTGTGTTTGGGATAGCGTTAAACGCTATCATAGTGGGGAATATTTCCTCCAAGACAATCAAGAATAATAATAACGGTACAGAGTAAACGCAAGCAGTATATTATCATTGAATCAAATCAAAACAACCAACTAAAAATCTTTGTTAATGCGATGCATGGAATGCATGCTCTGGCTAAGGCGCCCTGGCTAGAATCACAATACATGAAGTGGGAGACTCCCTGTTACGACTTCATGCTAGCCACTAGTCACCAGAGGTTCCTGGGACGCACAAGCCCATAGTTTTGCCCGACCACGTGAGAAATGGGACGCTCATAGCCCAAATCTACATGTGACAGTGTACGGGAGAAGTAGGACGCTCTAGCCTATTCTCAATTCCGTACACCCACATGGAGCCAAGTGAATGTATGACTTTAGTTTCGCCTTTATTTAAGTGTTTTCACATACAACCGTATTAAATAAAACTCAATGGTCACTATGGGGAGTCGCAAGCAACCCAGCATAGGCCGACAGCACGAGATTAGTGTCCATAGCACCAACCCCGGCTCATGAGAATTTGTATACCATTAGTGTCCACTCATTGTCCCGTTTTATGATTTCATCATGTCCTAAAAAGCCAATGTTGTACATCATGACCAAATTCATTAAAATACCCATGTACTGTAAATGAATCAAATCAAGCATCATGTACATGTAAGGATCCATTAACAAGCAATCACTTCATTCTCTCAGTTAAGTCAAGAGATATTTTTCCATCATGGACACCTCTCACAGGTTCCATCTCTCTACATCGAATAATTTTACCAACTTAGGGACAAAGAGTATACAATAATGGGATGTCCATATGATGATCTTATACACATATTTCATATCACAATATGAAAACCAATGTTATTTGTAAAACACAGATTAAGGAAATAAGGGCATAGATTTTACAAAGATAGATAACACAAATACACATGCTTCTTAGTAAAAAATCTAAACAAGGAATCATATCATCATATAATGATATTCATTACAAATCCCATATTAAACTTCATGTTATATGGATAAGCAATTCAAAACGAAATAACTTCATATGCCACAAAAGAAACTTATGATAATCGTAATATTATTAATGAAAGGCTTGAAGGAAAATCCTCACCTTATGATGAACTTAGAAGAAGAGGGTTGTAGAAGATCCTAGCCGCTGGAAAAATATGAGAAAGAACTCTCTTCTCTTCTCTCTCTCTCTCTCTCTTTGTCTCTCTCTTTCTCTAGGGCATGGAGGCTAGGGTTAGGAGAAGGATTTGGAGGTGCGTAGTAGAAATATGGAGAGGGATGTGCACGCGAGGTCTTGTGTAATAACTTCTTGAGGTGGGTTTCTCAAATCTCAATATTCGGATGATTTATGATCAATTCTAATCTGTTCATCTTATCAAGCTCGAAGAGTAGAGTCAAAATACGTAAATTTCTTGATGATCCACATTCTAGATTGGTCGATCCTTGAAAATGGCCTAACGGGTGCTAAAATGGGTTAGATTTCAATTAACGGTCTACGCTTGATGATCAGGGCCCAAATTTTGAGAAAATATGTAGTCATGATAGGCAAACAATTGTACAAAGTTTAGTGGTTGATTGATGGTGAGAAATGCTTAGATCTGAAATTTCAATTTTTGGCGGAAAAGGAAGTTGCTGGCTTTGTGGTTCAACGGTGTAGGATTATAGATCGGGGTCCAAATTTTGTGTAAAGTCGTAGTCATATGATTATAATAAGTGGTCCAAATTTGAGAAGCGATTGATGGTGAGAAGTGGGTAAATTGAAAGGTTCAGATTTAAAAAGAGTTGGTAACTCGTTAATTTCTAAAACGGGATAACTTCACGCATAAGAAAGATGCTTATCAAGGTGGGGCACTCAAATCACACTATTGGTCCATGATAAAGACGATCTAAGTCACTCATATGAAGAGAAATATTCGACTACGACTAACCATCTACTTTCCTCACTCGATGGACATGAAAATCAAGGGTTAAGGGGCTGATTTGACAATCGGACCACTTCTACTATGATTTAAGGGCTGAAATTTGACGTGTATGGTTAATATGTACCCAAAAGCTTAAATCCAGGGTTTTACGTGAAAGTGATCGTTAGAAACTATAATACTTAAAAATGGCATCTTAACTTAAGTTTAACTAATGGCATTTTCGTAATTATCTAAAAAGTGCGTAATTTTTGAAATCTGATCTTTCTACGATGTTTATGGGATCATTCTAAGCAACTTTTGTAAAGGGTCCCCTATCGGATCTCCTACGGATGTCCCGCTATTCGCAAATCAACAGTAAAATACGATAATTAATAAAAAATAAATTAAGAATGAATTTTCAAAAAGTTTTAAATAAATCTCGAAAATCTGGGGCGTTACATTATTGCACAAGGAGTTTCTAATATCTGTTTTCTCCTATTTAAGGGGATATAATCTGAGATTAGGGTTACAGCCAATGGGCCAAGGGATTGAGAGAGTTATAGGGCAAGAGAAATAGCTAGGAGGAAGCTTGGAGTTCTCGGGGATGAGGGAAAGGGTTGTGTTTGTCCTTCTCATGTGAGAATTAGCTTTGTTAGCTTGGGATTTCTCTTGTGGGCTATGATCCGGATTTTATTTCTTCTATCTCTTGTAACTTCTAAGATCACAGTGGATTGGCATGGTGTCGCTTTGTACCGTGGTTTTTTACCTGTGATGGGTTTTTCTACGTAAAATTTAGTTGCCTCTTTTGTGTGTTGATTTGCTTGTGTGATTGCTATGGTGGTGTGTTTTTGCCTACTTTGATTGCTTCCACTGCGGGGCTTCTAACCCCAACAAGTGGTATCAAAGCTAAAAGTTGGGAATGAGGCAGAACGAATCTGAGGCGAGGCATTAATGGCGTCTTCTAACATGAGATTCGATGGGGAGAAGGATTCTGTGAAAGAAAAACATGAAAAGTGATCGGTATCTATGAAAGAAGGTGGATCGGTATGCCAATATCTCAATCAGGTTTATCGACTGTGATAGGGTTTAATCGGGAGTATTATTCATGGTGGAGCTGCGAGATCGGCATCGGGATCCATGGTTACTCGTGTGTGGCATGCACAAGGGCCAGATGAGCGAGCGGGTGGTGAAGGTGCAAGGATGAAGTCAATGAGGCATGAGAAGTGGTGGAGCTATGATGATGACGGAGTAAAGATGAAGATGTGTGTGGCAAGGTGTTGCATCAAGATTTGAGTCATGGTAGAGTTTGTTGGGATTGGACGCCTCAAATCCCATGCATGGAGGCTACCGACCGGTCGATCATGGATGAGATTAAGGCAACAAAGCTGCTGGAGCTTTTTTGGGCCATCCGGTCAGCCGCCAGTATCCTAGTTGGACTTGGTATCTTGCGCGGTTTGTTGCGCAAGGAGTTTCTAATCTCGATTTTCTCCTATTCAAGGGGATGTAATTCGAGATTAGGGTTGCCGCCAATGGGCCAAGGGATTGAGAGAGTTCTAGGGCAAGAGAAAGAGCTAGGAGGAAGCTTGCAGTTCTCAGGGATGAGGGAAAGGGTAGTGTTTGTCATTCTCATTTGAGAATTAGCTTTGTTAGCTTGGGATTCTCTTGTGGGCTGTGATCCGGGTTTGTTTCTTCTATCTCTTGTAACTTCTGAGATCATAGTGGATTAGTGTCGTTTTGTGCCTTGGTATTTTACCCGTGAGGGGTTTTTCCACGTAAAATTCGAATTGTCTCTTGTGTGTGTTGATTTACTTGTGTGATTGCTATTGTGGTGTGTTCCTTGCCTGCTTTGATTGCTTCCGCTGCGGGGCTCCTAACCCCAACAAAGACTAACTCCTACCCTTCTGCAAATCACCTACTTGTTGTAACCATTGGTGGCGGACAAATGCAACTGAGCCCTTGAGTTCGGTCTTAAATGGTCTATCTTAGTGCGGGGTCACCAACATTCAATCAAACATTGAGTCAAGCACAAATCTAGCATACCTGAACTATCCTAATCACAAACATTAACTGAATCGTGGCCCTAGCTAACACTTGTAGCCTTGTATTTGATTGAATTGTGCAAATAGTGGCAATATTTGATAAAATCCGCTAGCAATTTTTTCTTTGTGTAGTGAAACCACTCCGCCCATCTAGTTTTGGACTCTAAGACATGGAGAAATAAATCAGCCATATAAGCAGCACTCCATCATTTACATGACAGGAATGCCAATCATTGGTTTGTACCGGGGCTGCTATATATAATGTATATCTTTGGTGAAACCCATTAATTAGTTTTTACTTACTTAAAGATGAAGTGAAGATATAAAAATCAGTTTGATCCAACACTCAAGCAGGCCACACCAGGTGAAATTACAGGTTTTAAATGCAATTTTTGCATTCTTCCTATTGGCGTGGCTCACCAGTATTTCTTGGTGAGCTGGTATCTCAGAAGTACGGTTCAAATTAGCAGGGTTCTCACCTGTTGGACCAACGAGGCTGAGTTACATATAAAAATTAATGGGCCACATATGGTTTGGGTAGCTGCGTAAAATGTTGTTGTTATGCTTAAAGTAGGTGTGGTAGACCCATCTGCCAGTTCCTTGGCTGAGCTGGTACTCTGAGTGTAGCGTGCCTGCATTATCCAGGGTTCGATCCCTGTGGTCGGAGAGGACGCTGAGTAACATAGTAGGCTTTTATCATACTGCCGAAACTTGTTAGGCCCACTGTGAATGTTTGTAGTGAGCGGGGACCATACCATAGGAGAAAAGTGGGAATAATGATTTCCACCGTTGAAACCTTCCTAGGACCCACAGTGATGTTTATTTGTCGTCCAAACTATTCCTAAGATCACATAGACATGGACGTAGGATGTAGGAAATTTACAAATATCAGCTTGATCCAAAACTTCTATGCACCTGAGAATTTTTCAACAGTAGATATTCAATTCACACTGTTTCCTGTGGTGTGATCCACTTGATATTTTGATATGCTTCAATTTTGGGCTCAAGCCCTAGAATTACCTGGTAAAATGAATGGACAGAGTAGATAAGATACATAAATCACAGTGGCCCGCACAGAGTTTACACTGTACTCTTAGTATGCCATGGCTTCGGGTCCATGAGCAGTCCACCATGTCAATCAGTTTTTCCAGCTCATGTTAGGGCATAAAAATAAGGTACATCCAAAATTTAAGCGTACCATGCTAAACCAAACACTGGTGATGAAATGCCCAGCCCACCATGATACATGCCATCCAAACTATTCATAAGGTCATGTTGGGCTTCCATATGCCCACAAAGATTCTGGCGGTGGGTGTTCCATCCTCACTGTGTTCTTGCAGTGTAGTCCAGTTGAATTCGAGATCTGGCTCATTAATGCTGGACACGGCGCAGATTAGGTAATGAGGCTCTCACCACCCTCATGAACGGTGTTCCTAACTCAGCTTTTAGTTTAACTTTTGTTTTTTTTACCCACACACAGTACTTGATCTAGGGCTCTCAATGGGTCAGATCTGGATCGGATCCAACTGGATCGGGCCCCGAGTCCGAAAATCATAGTTGGATTTGGATCTGAAAAGGTGATGTCCATATCCGATCCACTTATAATTAATAGCCAGATCCTTACCTGATCCAAAAACCCATATAGCCATTGGATTCCATCGGATTTAGGTCTGAATTCACCACATCACAAATTTTAAAAATATATATATATATATATATATATATATATATATATATATATATATATATATATATATATATATATATATATATATATATATATATATTAATTTAGCATAAAATGGTACAAATCAGTGGTATGGTCAACCTGAGATGTCTCATTTTTGAGATGTGGCCTAAAATAATATGATATAAGATATACATCAAGGTGGGTCCATGAGTGGGACCTTCATTCATGCCAAAAAGGGAGTCCCGCCTCGCTCACGGATGCGGATTGCACAGTACATGAAAAGGGCATCCGCCTTGCTTCAGTCCATGAGCAGTCCACATGTCAGTCAGTTTTTCCAGCTCAGGTTAGGACATAAAAATGAGCCACATCCAAAATTTAAGTGGTCCACACCACACCAAACATGGGATGAAATGCCCAGCCCACCATGGTACATGCCATCCAAACTATTCATAAGGTCATGTTAGGCTTCCATATGCTCATAAAGATTCTGACGGTGGGTGTAGCCCCAAGATGGAGTCCACTAGAGATTTGGATCTGCTTCTGTTGAGACCATGCCTTAAAGTAATCTGGAAATTTGATGGGCGGTGTTGATATAGAACACGTATCAAGGTGGGCCCCACGGTCAGGCCTCAACCCCTAAGTTCTTATCAAACCCTACCGAATCCACTCGCAAGGGCCATGTAGATTCTGACAGCGGATGTAGATGAGACGTACTGCCCCGGTAACCATAATGAGCTCAGAACGGGCAGGGACTCGGACGGCCACTTTGATGTATGGGTTTTATCAATACCTCTCGCCCATTTGGCCGTATCATTTTAGGGTCTTAAGTAAAAAACTGAGACAGATCCAAGGCTCAAGTGGACCCCTCAGTTGAGATTAAACATTTACCATTGAAAACTTCTCCCGGTCACGTAAGTTTTGGATCAAGTTGTTACTTCTTTTATTAGTCATGCAACACACCCACCCAGTTAGTCATGGGATGCACCTACCATCAGTGGGGTTAGTGTGTCTCCTTAGCATTGGAACCTGAGGCCTTCTGTTGAATGGGTCTTCTAGCTGGGCTAGCAGGCGAGACACCATCAAGTTGCTACTTGTGTTTTCACTTCATCCAAGTCTATGTGACCTTATGAACAGGTTGGATGGCAATTAACCATCATGGTGGGCCCAAGAAGGTTCAACAGTGGGTGTCATTATCACAGTGGCCCTAGGAAGGTTACAAGAATGGGTGTCATTACCACCACTGCTTCCTGTGGCGTGGTCCATTTGATCATTAGATCTGCCTCATTTTTTGACTTGTAACTGAAAATTATACGGCAAAATGAATGGACGGCATGGGTATAATCCATACATCATAGTGGCCCCTCATAAACCCTGTTCATTCTGAGCTTGGGCAGGGGCAGTAACATTCTGCGTCCCAAGCAAATCTATCCCACAAAAACCTGAGGTGCATTGCCTATGACCCCAACCTGACCGGACCCTTGAATGCTCCTGTGATCAGGAACTAGGTGCCGCCCAGCATGATGTTTGTTAGAAATCCACTCGCGTCCGTCCACTTTTCCAGCTCATGTTAGGACATGAGACTAAAAATGAGGCAGATACTAAAGTGAGCGGCATTGCAGATACAGTGAGGATGAAATGCCAACCGTTGAAACATTCTTGGGATCTCAGAAGTTTTGTATTTGGCTAATATTTTGTGATTTCAGTTCATATGGTATGACCTTATGAATGGTGGACCCAACAAGGTTTCAATGGTAGGCATCCTTCTCCCCACTTTCCCGTCGTTTGGAAAACACACTTGATACAAAACTTCCATGGCCCCTAAGAAGTTTTCAACTGTAAGCGCTCAATCCCCTATGTTTCCTATGGTGTGGTCCACTTGAGCTTTGAACCTAGCTCATTTTTTGGGTTCACATCTTAAAATAAGCTAGCAAAATGGGTGAACGGGCGTGGATAACAATCTGGTGTCCAAAACTCTGTTGGCCCCCATGATATATGTGTTTTATCCACACTGTCCATCTATTTTTTCAACTCATTTTAGGGTGTGACCCGAATAATGAGGCGGGTCCAAATTTCAAGTGGACCACACCATAGGAAAAAAATGGGGATAGAACCTTACCATTGAAAGCTTCTTGGGGGCCACAAAAGTTTTGGATCATGCTGTTATTTGTGTTTTCCCTTCATCTAGGTCTGTGTGACCTTATGAACAGGTTGAATGACAAATAAACATCACTTTGGACCCTTGGAAGGTATCAACGGTGGAAATCACTCTCCACTGTTTCCTATGGTGTGGTCCACTTGAGCTTTGAATCTGCCTCATTTTTTTGGGTTATGCTACAAAATAAGCTACCAAAATGGATGGACGACTCGGATAAATGGATGAGAATTCTCATAACCATCAAGGTTGAGAATTCTCGTAACGACCAATAACTCTATAATGGAGCCAGCTATTTGTGCATACATGGATAGATGTGAGAATGCTGTAGTAGGACATCTACACACCTGCATGGATAACACTAGATATTGTGCATGTATTGGATCACAAGCATTGTTCTTGTATTCCTATAATTCCAAGTTTATATACAAGCATGCATGAATGAGAATATAAGAAAATTTTACCAGTATTTTTAATGTTTTATTGTATCAGAGCAGATTCAGTGAGATTTAGTGTATCTTCTTCCTTGAAGCCATCATCGCTGGTCACCGCTTCATCCATCATGACATTGTTGTCATCAACATCTGATCTACTCATTGTTGGATCTGATCGCAGCACCTAAACGTACCCCTCTCAGAATCCCAACTCAGCACCATCTTCTTCACCAGATATATATCTTACTTGAGCCCACCATCACCGAATCTAGATCGACTTGAACCCAATAACCAGGTATGTCAGCATGAACCAGCTTCAACAGCCAGATCTGTAATGAGTAATGTATATTAACACATTAAATTACTGATTATTAGGTACATGGTTGGTAAATTCCCAGAAGTCTTTCAAATTAATTATAGTGTTGATTGCACACTTTGGCACATGTTGTTCAGCTCATGCCTATGTAGTGGCCCACCTAAGTTTTGGATTGGGCTGAGTATTGGGGAGTCGAACGAATCTTATGAATGGACCGAATGGTTTAGATGACATATACAAATATGGTGCATCCCACACATAGTCCTTAATTCTTTTAGAGACATTGCCATATAAATGCCTATATTTTGTTTAAATTTCAAAAAAATGTTTGCTTTTCAACTCTTTCCTAAAATCCGCCTGAGGTTTCCAAATATGTTAAAAAACTACTGATTTTGACTTTGACTAATAGTGGTCACTTAATTCCATTCGTTATCTTCCAAAAAGACAAGTATACCCTCCTTTGCTCCTGAGTAAGGGTCCCATTCCACTCCAAAGGTGGATTGCATTGTGGGCCTCACAATGATGCATTTGTTCGATCCATGTCGTTCATCCTCCCTGGATGTTGATTTAAGTTCATGAGCCCAAAACTAAAAGAGATCAAAATCTCAGGAGGGCCTCACAAGAGTTAACAGTGACAACTAAATTCTGCATTAAAAAGACGCTAGGGCCTACCACAATTTTTTTTTTTTTTTTTGTCATCCAACTTGTTCATTAGGTGATGTGGACCAAAATTAAGGGACCTACTGTAATTCCTTTTTTTTTTTTCTCATACAATGTGTTTAGCTCTTAAGAAGTTATCAAGGGTAGGCATTCAATCCTTCACGTTTCCTATGGTATGGTCCACTTGAGATTTGGATTTGCCTCATAATAAGGCCCATGCCCCCAAAATGGCCTATAAAAATGGATGAACAGTATGGATATACTACATACACCATGAGGGGGCTACAGTTGTAGAAACCTCAATGAGAAAGGCAGCTGATGCTGATTTTCTTAGAAAAAGACTTTCCTGTGCAGGGAAGGTAAGTGGGCCCACCACGATCTTTGTGAGAAATTTACCTCATTCATTCATTTTGTGAGTTCATTTTAGGACAAGTGACAAAACTGAGCCGGATCCAAGACTTAAGTGGACCATATTTGCGAGAGGAAACAATGGGATTGAATGGCCACTGTTGAAATATTTGTATGGCCACAAAAGTTTTGTATCAAGATAATTTCTTTTGCTCAGTTCATCCCAGTGGGAGTAACCTTATAAATGGTTTGGATGGCATATATATAAACATCAAGTTGGAGCTCAAGAAGGTTTCAATGGTGGACATTTCCTTCTCAAGTTTTCCCTCTCGTGTGGTCTACTCAAGTCCTGGACCTGGCTCTTTTTTGTCCTATGTCATTAAATGAGCTTGCAAAATGGGTGGGTGGAGTAGATTATTCACAAACATCATGGTGGGCCCCACCTAACTTCCCCGTACAGGACTTCCTACAAAGCTTTGGCAAGAAATCCGCTTGCGGAGCCACGGGCTCAAAATCAGATTGTGTACGCTTTTATGTACTGAGTAAACTCAGTTGGCCTGTGAATGTGTGTGGTTTATCTACATCATCTATCCATTTTTCCTGCTCATTTTAGGGTTGAGCCCAAAATTTAAGCATATCCAAAGCTCAAGTGGACTATCCCACAAGAAACTGTGGGAATAATGATTTCCACCGGTAAAACCTTCAAAGGGCCCGCGGTGATGTTTATTTGTCATCCAACCCGTTCATAAGATCACAAACACATGGATGAAGGGAAAATACAAATATCAACTTGATCCAAAACTTATGTGACCTCCAAGAATTTTTCAATGGTAGACGTTCAATTCACACTGTTTCCTGTGGTGTGGTCCACTTAATTTTTGGATATGCTTAATTTTTTAGATAAATCCATAAAATTATTAGTTAAAATGGATCGATGGAGTGGATAAAATAAATAAATCATAGTGGGCCCTATAGAGTTTACTTAATACGAATGAGTTACTCAGCACGCAATCCGCTTCTCAGGGTCGTGGCTTGCTTCTGGATCCCCGATCCACCCAAGTGAGTGGGATCCCTCAATGTGGGGCTCACCGTGATGTATATTCCTTATTTCCCTGCCTTCCAACTGTTTTGACAGCCGCATAATCCCAAAAATGAAGCAGATCCATATCTCAGTTGGGCCATACTAAGGAAACAGTGGTGATTGAAAACTTCTAATGGGCCACAAAAGTTGTTTTTATGAGACTGATATTTGTGTGGGCCTTTCATCTAGGTCTTTGTGACCTTGACAAATGGTTTGATGCAAATAAACATTTGGGTAGCCCCCAAGAATTTTTTAACTGTGGGGATTCAGTCACCACTGTTTCCTATGATATGCTCCACCTGAGATTTGAGTCTGCTTCATTTTTTTTTTTTAATCATGGCCTAAAATGAGGTGCAAAAAAGTATGGAGGGCGTTGATGTAAGGTACATGAATCATGATGGGCCCCCACAGTTAGGGATCCACTCTCAAACGGGTGTGATAGAGAGAGAACATCAGAGGTTTTTTTTTTTTTTTTTTTTTTTTTTTTTAAGTTTTTCTTCCAAGTTAAAAATGAATTTTACAAAATACAATATCTGATACTTAATGGTATAAGATGGTAAACTTAGCGGGTCTTAGGAAAGAGTTTAATAGTAAACTTTTGTTTGGAAATCAACTAAAACATAGGCATTTATATGGCATTGTTACTTTTTATTTATGACGGAGGTCCTATTACAACAGCTCCCTATGGTGTGGCCCACCTGAGTCTGGATCAGCTTGATATTTGGCATCTGAAGATAACAAGATGGGGCACACCTGATGAATGGATTGGATGCCATTTATACAACGAGTGCGGATCGTCTGTGTTGAAAGCACAAGAAATTTCAGTGCGGTCGCTTCTCGTTCGGCCACGTCATTTCCGTTATCTCCATCTCACAAAATATCCCGTATTTGTCTCTTCAGGTACATTACGTGCTACATAGCACATCTTTTAAGGTATGGAACTTCACCGCCCTTCACCATAACCTTTGTCTTACATCCACACCGTCTATCAATTTTTCCAAATATATTTAGAGCATGGTTCCAAAAATAAGGTACATCCAAATCTCAGGTGGACCACACCAAAGGAAAGTAGTCAGGATTACACAAACTTTGGTTGAAACCTTCCTCGGGCCAAGCGTGAGGCTTCATCTAACATCTAACCAGTTAATCAGTCCACCCATACCTGGATGAAGGTACAACACAAATATCTGCTTGATCAGAGCCGTCTGGGCCCTAAAAAGTTTTCAACGGTAGCATCAATTCCACTGTTTCCTATGGTGTGTTCCAGTTGTGCTTTGAATCTAACTTGTTTTTAGGTTTATATCCTGGGAAGATCTGAAAAATTATATGGACGGTGTGTATCTAAGAAATAAGTCATCATGGCCGCGTAAATTTCCCCCTAAAGAAATTCCGCTCTACCGGAACAGTTGAAAGGTGGAACTTCTGTGGGGTCCATCATGATGTATGTATTAGATCCACACAGTCCAATCATTTTGTTTCATACCTTTTAGTCATGATGCTTAAAATAAATCAGATCCAAGGCTCAAGTGGGCCACACGACGGGAAAGATTGGGAAATGAACACCTACCGTTGAAAACTTCTTGTTGGAATAGACAGCTCTGATCAAGCTGATGTTTGTGGTTTCCCTGAATCAAGGTCTAAGTGACCTTATGAAGGGGTTAGATGGCAAATAAACCTCAAAGTGGACCGATAGGAAGGCTTCAACGTTTCGTTCAATCCCATGCTTTCTGTTGTGTGGTCCACTTGAGCTTTGGATGTGCTTCATTTTTTATCTTATGCTTTAGAATAATCTGAAAAAATTGATGGACGGTTCTGATCTAACAGATAAATTAGGATGAGGCCCAGGGAAATTCCACACTGTAAAAGTTGGTTGTGTAGCACGCAATCCATGCATAAGATAGAAAATCGATTGGTTTTTTAGCTGACGTCATTGGCTATGACGTGTACCAATGAGAATAGACGGCACTGAATTTTTTTGTGTTTTCCACACAGACGATCCTCACTCTTACACAACACAGTGAAATTGCATAAAATGAGCCACATTTCACGCTTTTACAGGCTTTCAAAAATTAAAGGGTATAGTTGTAATAAACGGGTGGTGATGGGTATTTTCAATACTCTCAATGACATGAGTATACTTGCATTGCCGTGTATATGTTTTTTTCATGGAAAAGACCATAATGCCCTCATTTGCAGGTTAAGCTTAACCCACATGCACTTGTAATATAACCGGGCTCATGAATTATAATGCATGCATACACGTAGAGTCCTTTTTTTTCTTTTAGCATATACTATTTTTCCTTCAAAGCAATGTTAAGGAGCTTCGTTGAATCCGATGGTGCAGCGCAGTTGGAGTTTGCTTTTATATTCGGGTGAAGGAAAGAGTTTCTTTTGAATTGTTGCTACCACAGCCCAAGTCTTCTTGTTTTCATTCGGAAAAGCAATTGCTCAGAAAAGATAAGGTAACACCAGTAATTTCTTCTCTTCTTTGCTTACAATTTTTTCCCTTTTTTTTTTTTTTTTAATTCTTTTTAATTTCAGCTTGTCTTCTTTTCTTCATGCTCATTTCGGGATTTCTTTTCTGTTGTTGATGCAATTGTTGTTGCTACACAGGTTATTCCCTTTCATCCATCCAAAAGATACAATGGCATTGGCCATCTTGGGAATCGTGGTTACACCGATTATAGAAGCTGGAAAAGCCTTAGTGGGTCCTATAAAGCGCCAGACCAGTTATCTCCTTTGCTATAGAAGTAACGTCGTCAATCTTAACAAAGAAGTCGAAAACTTGGGAAGGACGAGAAATGATATACAGGGAAAGGTAGATGCAGATCGTCGGAATGGGCAAGTGATCACTGACAATGCTCAGAAATGGTTGGAAAAGGTAGAAGATGTCAAAAAAGATGCAGACAGTTTGGATCGTCAAGTTAAAGAGAGCATCAGCTGTTTCAACTTGCGCTCACGTTACCATCTGGGTAAAGAAGCAAAAAAGAAGATGGATGATGTTCGTAGTCTCCAAACAGAGGCGACATCTATTATTATTAATGTATCATACCCTCCGCCTCCTCCATCCATTGAATCCTTGCCTGATAGGGGCCTTATGCCTCTTGAATCCACGGAATCTGTTATGAATCAGGTCATGGATGCAATAAAGAATGACAACATCAACATGATCGGGGTGTACGGCATGGGGGGAGTGGGAAAAACGACCTTGATGAAACAAGTAGCCAAGAAGGTGAAAATTGAAAACCTTTTTCATGAGGCTATCATGGTGACCGTTACCCAAAAACCTGAATTGAAGACGATTCAAGGTGAGATTGCAGAACAATTGGGACTGGAACTCAAGGAAGAGACTCAGGTAGTAAGAGTTGGGAAGTTAGCAGAGAGATTGAAGCAGGAGCTAAAGAGCAAGAAGATTATTTTAATCTTTGATAATCTATGGGAAAGGTTGGAGCTAGACGACATAGGAATCCCTTCAGAATGGAATGATAGGGGTTGTAAGATTGCATTTACTACACGAAGGGTGGAAATATGTGGTGCCATGAAAAGCCAAGCAAAGATCCCGGTCAATGTATTATCAAAAGAAGATGCATGGAAACTATTCAAAGAAAAGGTGGGTGATGCTATCGACTCTCCTTCATTGCATGTTGTGGCCAGGAAAGTTGTCGAGGAATGTGGGGGCTTGCCTCTAGCAATTGTCACGGTTGGAATGGCTTTACACGATAAGGATCAAATAGTATGGGAACAAGCACTACTACAATTACAAAGGTCTAATCCAGCAAACATAGAGGGTATGAATGGGAAGGTGTTCTCGTCTTTGGAAATGAGTTATAATTACTTAGAAAGTAAGGAAGCGCAGTTATGCTTCTTGTTTTGTTGTCTATTACCTGAAGGTTATTCTGTTGATGAGGATGAGATGGTGAAATATGGGATGGGGGAGGGTCTGTTCAAGGATGTTAGTACATTGGAGGAGGCATTGGGTGGAGTTCATACGTTGTTCGACAAACTCAAGGCTTCGTGCTTGTTGCTAGAAGGAGATAGACCAAGCTCTGTAAAAATGCATGATGTTGTTCGAGATGCAGCCTTATCAATAGCATCAAGAGCTGAGCATGGGTTTTTAGTAAAAGCCAGAGTAGGTTTGAAAGAGTGGCCAGAGATTGGAAATGTGCAGGAATGTAAGAGAATTTCATTAGCAAATAATGAAATTTGCAGACTTCCTAATCAAATTGAGTGTCCTCGACTCCTAACATTACTTTTGGATGTCAATCATTCTTTGGAAGAGATTCCGAATGGTTTCTTTCAAGGGATGAAGTCCCTTAAAGTTTTGGATCTATGCGACATGGATATCTCAATGTTGCCTCCATCATTGGAGTGCCTAAAAAACCTTCGGACGCTGTGGTTAGATAGATGCCCTCAGTTAAAAGACGTAACTCTAATTGGTGGATTGAAGAAGCTAGAAATTCTTTGCTTACAAAAAACTGGCATCCGTGAATTGACAGAAAAAATGGGCGAGTTGGACAATCTAAAGCTCTTGGATTTGAGTAAAACCCCGTCTCTTAAAATGGTAGCACCTGGTGTTATATCAAAGATGACTCGCTTAGAGGAACTGCACATGGGCTATAGCTTTAGCAAGTGGGAGGTCATGAGAAATGTAGATGCAAGACAAGCCAGCTTAGCTGAGATAGCATCCTTGTCTCGGCTTACCGTTTTATACATCCATGTAGAAAATGTTGAATGCTTGTCTGTGGACATCCCTGGTCCTTGGAAAAACCTGAAGAAATTTCGCATTTGTGTGGGTGGAGATTACACTGTTGGTGACATTGAAAGGAGTATAAAAATTGAGAATTCACCAAGTCCAATTGCAAACTGGGTTGAGGTGTTGTTTAACAGAACATACGAACTAGAATTAGTGTGTTGTAAGGGTCTCGACATTCTCATGCAGTCACATAAACTAAGTTTCAACAACTTAGCGATCCTCTTTATCGAAGAATGTGGCGAAATGGAGCATTTTGTAAGTATGAAAGAAGAAGAGTCTCCACGAAATGTTTTCGCACACTTGAAGAAATTGCATCTGTCTCGCTTAAAGAACCTAAAGACATTATGTCAGGGTACACTTCTAGCCGGTTCCCTCCAAAACCTTAGAAAGCTCATCCTATTCGGTTGTAATAAATTAATGAATATCATGCCATCTGATCTGCCGCAGAGTCTGGAAGAACTCTATATAAGTCACTGCGATGAGTTGGTGGAAGTCTTTCACTTCCAAGAAACCTCAAAAGAAGATGCTCCGCTTTCAAAATTAAGGAAACTCGAATTGTATGATCTATCAGAACTAGCACGAATTTGGAAGGGGGTCGAACCTCCTATTGGTAGCCTCCACCATCTAGAGGAGCTACATGTCAAATATTGCGAGAGAGTGAGATATCTCCTCTCACCTGCTCTTGCACAAAGACTTCAACAATTAAAACTTCTTCACGTTTGGTGTTGTGAGAAGATGGAGATATTGATAGGGGCAGAAGTAGAAGAGAGCACAGCTGCATCAGGGTCAAGGCAATCAGAACTGATGTTTCCCCCTCACTCACTTCCACAAGGAAGAATGTTTCCCAACCTCCGAGAATTGAGCATCGGTTTCTGTCACAACTTCAGGAATCTTTTTTCGTTGACTGTCGCCGAAGGTCTATTGCAACTCAAAGAACTGTACGTCTTCAGGTGTGAGAGAGTAGAAGCGATAATATCAAAGGAGGCAGATGAAGAAGTGGTGGATCAACGCATGCTACCAAGTTTAAGGATTTTACACTTAGATGGGTTAGAACAGCTAACAAGCTTCTACGAAGGAGTTGGGGTACTTTTCGATTGGCCTTCTTTAGAATATATTAATGTGAGGTCGTGTAAGAATTTCAAGAAGATCCAAATGGGACCTCACAGCGCGCCAAACCTAAAGAAAATCTCATCAAGCAAAGAATGGTTGGAGGAGGTGGAGTGGGAAGACGAGAGCCATAAAGCCCGCATTCAACCCCTTATTCATCTGGTAGAATATTGAGAGGTAAAATGATAGGGAAGACAATGCATCTTCACTTGTGTTTTCGGTTTCACGGACGTTGGGCTTCTGTGGGCCTGCCGTGATATACATGTTTTATCCACTCCATCCATCCATTTTAACAGATCATTTTAGGGCATAGGCCCAAAACGGAGGCGGATTGAAGGATCAAATGAACCACGCCACCAAAAGCAGTGGGGACTGAATTCCCACCGTTGAAAACTTCATAGGGCCCACCATGGTGTTTATTTTCCATCCAATCCATTCATAAGGTCACATAGACATGTATGAAGGAAAAACATAAATATCAGCTTGATCTGAAACTTCAGTGCTCATCAAGAAGTTTCAACGGTGAGCTTTTAATTCCCACTGCTTGTCATGGTGTGGTCCACTTGAGCCTTCAATCTGCCTACTTTTTGGACTTATGCCCTAAAATGATATGTCAAAATGGATGGACTGTGTGGATAAAATATATACCTTATCGTGGTCCCACAAAGCCCCTGACAAATGAAGAATGTATACATCTCAAGTGGACTACCATAACAAAGAGTTGTGAACCGCCACCATTAAAAACTCCCAACCGACGTCACGTTTATTTGGTGTCCAACTTGGGTGAAGGAAAAAAAAAATAAAAAAAATTTCAGCTTCATAAAAAACTTTTATGGCTCACAAGAAGTTTTTAATGGTCAATCACCACTCTTTACTATAGTGGTCCACCTGAAACTCTGATCTACTTTATTTTTGGGCTCATGCCCTAACATGAGCTGGAAAAATGGATGGATGGCATGGATATACAATATGTACATCAAGGTGGGCTCCACATTCAGGGACAGCCCAGGCAGCATTTAATCCTCTCCAGGTGTGTCCATACATCCGTGATCCTAACCATTGCACTATTGTGGCCTAGCTTCGAGGGACTGTGTCATGAAATTGATCTTTACAGGACATTGTGATCAGATTTTGAATTTTTGTCCTTTAAACAAAGGGTCAAGGCATCAATTATCCAACTGAAAAAGAACCAATGGTTTAGATAACTTTGCCATCAGTCCGCTTATTTCAAATAAAGAGTCTCTGTCATTGTGTGATGCACTATTAAGGATATCTGCCATATAATCATGTCATTACCCTTTACATTGTGCATGTGGGCTTATGGTCGGCTTAGAATTTTAGGTCATTCATCTGACTTCACATATTTTCAGTTTGTTCTTCTTCTTCTTTTTTTTATCATTTTTGTTAGTCATGCAAAGCACCCACCCTGTTAGCTGCACAATGCACCACATGGTTAGTCACATGATGCACCCACCCACCGGTGGGGTTAGTGTGTCTCCTTAGCATTTCGAACCTGAGACCTGCTGTTGAAACGCCTAGGCATCTTCCAGCTAGGCCAGCAGGTGAGACACCACCTATTTTCCGTTGAATTTTCACAATTTCTTGTATTGAGAAAATTTTCAAGTCATGGTCCACTTACAGTGGGCCCATATTTATGTGACCGAAGTGATTTGATATAATGAGTATGATTTGATATAATGAGTACTAGTGTAATGGACCATGCGGCAAATTCTATCCATCAGATTCATGCACGGAATGATGTTGGGTTTCTCACTAACCATGATCTTCTGTGGGCTCCTTCAGACCAACAGTTGCAACACTTGAACCATGAGCTCTGGTCGCATTCTTACGGATTAGAACCTTATAATTGTCAACTTTTTTTTTATGTAGTTTCATTATCATTTTCCCCATCTAACTAATGACAACTCATATTTTGTTGTTTTTTTTTTCTTTTTTTCTTTTTACTCTCTCTCTCTCTCTCTCTCTCACCCTCTCTCTCTCATTACACAGGCTTCTCAAGTGGCAACTGCAGTCTGCATTGAATAAAAGCGTAATCTACTTCTGTCTTCTTTCTTTATATCTCCTTTAATTTAAAGATGCTACTCCTCTAATCTGCCCACACACAATACTTTTGAAGTGCCAGTATAGTTTTATCAGTGTTCTTGATTTCCAGCCTCACCTATCTCTGCATTTGGACGTGCTGTGGAATTGAAATTCAGTTATTAATCTAATAAAGTAGAAAGGAGTAAACTATAATTTGTTTGAGGGAATTTTATGAAAAGCTACTTATATAGAATTTACATTTGGTGCCTTGCTCTAAAGGTTTTCAACAACCTACCTCATCAATTTAAGTAATTATCATTGGAATACCTTCCCTTATATTTCTCAACGAGGAAAAGTGATGGCCCGGTGAGGGAAGGTGTGGGCCTTGCAGGTGGGTCCACCTATTTAAGTATTTATTAGAACACCTTCCCTTATATTTCTCAACGGATTGGATTCAATGTACAGGACAAGGCTCGCCCACGGCCAACCAAATTGTTTCATTGGTGTGGCCCATTGGGATCACGTATGGGCTTGATTTTTAGGCTTCATAACTAAATTTTGGTGTGACATCTAATGGTTAGAGTGGATTTCACGTAATCATCATGATGGGCCCTGTAAATATCAAGGGTAGACATCTCTCTCCCAATTGTTTCCTTTGTTGTGAACCATATGAATCATAGGTCAACTTGATTTTTTAGCCTTGCCCCAACATGGGATTACACATCTAATTATCAAAGTTGACTTCACATAGGAATCATGGTGAGCCCCCTAAAAAATCAAGGGCAGAGTTCCCTTTTTTTCACCTTTCAATATGGACTTTTTTTTTATGGACTTGAGAAAAACATAACTTAATTAAACAATTTGATGGCTACTTCCTAACCGTGGTTACTTGGAAAAATGAAAAACATAACTTAATTAAGCAATTTGATGGCTACTTCCTAACCGTGGTTACTTGGAAAAATTATTAATTATTGTAATTTTCCCTTGACTAGACTAAATGTTTGCAATTCAACTCACTTGTGCATCCAACAGTCACCTAGATTTCACTGGATGCACTAGACACAACTGAGAAATGGATGCATATCTGTTTTAATGCTTCCAAGGAAATGTAGGAGTCACACGAATAACAAATAAGATGAGATAACATAGACTTAGATGGTTTGGTCATTTGAAACTGAAACCAAGAACTACACCAGTGGAGTGAATACAAGTTGAATGCTTTAAGGGGCACGGGGAAGGCTCAAAAGTACGTGGGTGAAGGTAGTAAGAGAAGACTTGATGACTTATGGTGTAAGTAAAGTTATGGCCCTTGATAGAGTAGAGTGGAAAATAAAGATTCATGTAACTGACCCCATTGATATTCAAATAGTCTGTTTTGTTTCCCCTAAATTATATTCGCTTTATACCTCTTCTTGTTCTAATAGATTGGAGGAGCTCTACAGCCTTACTGACGATGAATGTGCACGCATAGCCACTGTATATATGGAATTTATCTTCCTCAATGAAAACCATCTAGACAGCAGGGCCTCTATGTGACACCTATAATATCATGCAAAATGAATGATCATGAAAAAAGTAAATGGTCAAGAGCTTTATACCCATCGTTCAATGATCTAAATTGTTGATTTGATGGGCCCAACAAAAATGGAGGTTGCCCAGGAAGTCTCTAAGATTGAAAGATCATACCTCTTTAATTCAAATGGTTGGTTAAAAGAATAAATTAGAACATCCATCCAAATTTGATGGGAGAGGAGAGGTCAGCTATTGAAACTCTAGAATATTCCAATCGGAGATTTTTAGGGCATTCCCCATCCATGGTGGGCCATCAGATCAACAGTTCAGTATCCTGAAACATAGTTGCTCCCCATGTGCAAAACCTAGCTATCTAGTAAACTACACATCGATGGGCAGGTCTAAATTCTCATTTGATATTTCCTTTCTTGAGAGGATAATATAGTCATTCAGTGAATCTTTTTCTATTTGAATTTTCTTGTATGTCATTCAATGTGTATTCTATGACACCATCTGCTTTTCCTCTTAGGTATTTAGAGTTGTTGTAGCCGGTGTGACGATCTTTCCAGTTCAGCTACCAAATGTGAAGGCTTTGGCGTGTTGTTAATACTTATCTTTCTTCTTCTCTTTACAAAGTGAGGTAAATCACATATTTCCTTACTTTACTACATCACTGACTGAATTTGAAAACTCTTGCCCATCACACAAATTGGATGCTGGTTAAACTAAAATAACTTAGAAGCTATAATTGATTAATTCATGCTTAATTTGAATTGATGAATTAGAGAAAAATAAACTAATAACTTAATTGAAAAGAAAAAAAGGAGAATGACTTCCCATCTTTTCTCCTTAATATTCTATTACAAATCTTTAATTCTTCTTTTTCCCTCCTTTTGAGCAATCTATGTAATAAATTATTTTTTGTAGTGGTATATTTTGGGTAAAAAAACACAAGCAATTTCATACTACAAGCATAAATCCAAGTTCTACTGGAACTTGAAAGTGTTTAAAGCTAATGAGTTATGTGCAGAGTCTGACATATTAAAAGAGTTGGGGAGTTTCACCATAGTTATGAATCCTTCAATCTGTTACATGATAGCCTGCACTAGTAAAATGTTGCAAGATTGCTTATGCAGAGAATGAAAACAATCTACAACAACAATATCACAACATTATAGCCATCAAACAAATCATATGGTGCATTCCCAAAATTGTAGCCAATGGACTATCACAACATTATAGTCAATGGCCTGCAAATACACAGTTCAAAATTTTATATGAACGACAGTTCACATTCAACAGGCAACAATATTTAGGAAACTAGAATGTTAGGATTATGAGATCTCCGATGATATGATATCGTAGGATGTGTTTAAATTCAATATATCTTTGAGTATCTGTATAGTTGTATGTAAACATTAGTTACAGATGGCATACAAACACAAGTTTTGGACCATGTTCCTCTATCACAGATGGCATACAAACACAAGTTTACCCATTGTTGGAGTAGAAATTTACCAAGCAACGAGCAAAAAGAAATCATTGGAGTGGCAATTTACATAACCAATGAAATTGTTGTGTATTTTTGTCTTACATTTTGCTTTTCCTCTCCCCTGTGGAATGTAGGCTTGCAAGCCAACTTGGCGATTGTTCATCTCCATGGCATGTGTTTCAGCTCCCCAACTGGAAAGATTTAACACCTTGATTAGTTCTTTGTTTTTTATTTATCTTGTTTGAATTCCATATGTTCATGGTTTATTTTGTGTGAACTACTACTAGTTGTTTGTATAAACTGGATTGAGTACACAAGTGATCACATTCAAGCTGGTTGCTTGAAACATATCACAAAAACACTCTGTTTGGGAGGTGTGAGATGTTTGGCTTGTCTTATTTTAATTTTCATGATGTTTGTTTGAATCTTGTTGGCCTATGGTATGTGATTGGATGGTCCTACAGACTACCATATATAGCATTTACTTCTTAATAAATAGAGAAATGGGTAGGGCTGTAAACTGGTCAGATATTGCCAAGGGTTGTCAATGGGCCAGGATAGGGCCAGGCCAAGCTCTGTCCAAGCCTAGTGTGTTGGCTACGAGCCAAAATAATCTAGCTCAAGCTCAACCATAATGTTTATGTCGAACATGAGTCCTGAACAGGAGGCTTGGTCAGTTGGAGCATATATACATGTGTTTAACTGAAATCCACATGGCTTACTAGGTGTGTCATGTCATTTTAGCCAGAGTGTCTAAAAGACAGCCCGTCCATGATTTAAGTGTGGCATAGAAAGGGAAAACAATTGGGAGAGGGACGCCCAGCCTTGATTTTTAACATGGCCCATTGAGATGTTTAAGAGAAATCCACTTTGACCATTAGATGCATTATTCCAAACTAGTCTAGGGCCAAAAAATAATATTGAATGAGATTCAGGTGGGCACACAAAAGGAAACAGTTTGAGGAGAGAATCCATCATTTATTTGTATTTTTCCAGGGCCCATCGTGATGATTATATGAAGTCCACTCAACAATTACATGCCAAACGAAATTTAGATACAGGGCCCAAAAATCAACCCTATCTGTATTTCAAGTGGGCCAGTGTTTCCCTTTTGCAAATCTCCCACCCGTACGTGGAAGACTTGTCAAAGTGAGTACACCGAGTGGATTTAGTACATATTCCGACTATAAACCTGGGATCCGGATTTCACCCGACTACGTAGACTACATACCTCACCTAAAGTGTATTTGTAATACAACCTCGAGTGGATA
>PVNU02003686.1:0-17379 GCA_003013855.2 Liriodendron chinense | reverse complement strand
AGGACGCACTAAAAGGATCACGTACTGGTGACTCAAAGTAAACAATCAACTTCGTATTAGAATCCTAGGTCATTTTAACTTGGTTCTACAAGGGCCAGAATAGGATCCAGCTCCAGACCATGGGCATCCAGATCAGTTCCTATATGGTTGCGATTGGATCTAGATTCCTATTAGGTTGGAACAAAGTGGGTTAGATGAATAACTTTGATGCACATGGACAATGGCACATGCGGTGTTCTTGAAAATGGACAACAGCACATGAAGGGTGCTTGGAGCAAGATTGTGCACATGCGGCACATGTTGCACATTACACTTGGGGATATTAAAAATGGATGGTAGCGCATGTGGCACATTTTTTTTTGTCAGTCGCGCAACGCACCCACCAAGTCAGTCATGCAACACACCCACCCAGTCACTGGTGCTGTCAGCAGTGTGGATTTTCACCATTAATGGGTTTCGAAACTGAGACCCCTTGTTGAAACTCCACAGAGTCTACCAATGAGGGAAGGACCCGGACCCATGTGGCACATTCATGATGCTTGAATATGGAAATCATACATGTGCAAAATTGTCACGGATGGATCAAATACCCAATAATTCTACTCAAAGACTAGTAGGGTCGGGTCAACTCAAAGATTTAAATGAGTCTTTAGTTGACTTGACTGGACATAAATAATTAAATAAAAATACATGTTTGTTGGGGCTCAAATTCGCACCCATTGTAAAGCAACATCCCGTGGTCTATTGACAATGATTTGGATAAGTTTCGAGGCTGGGAGAGCCCCGAAAATGCCTGCACAACTCTGATCGCTTGGTAGCGACCAAAATTCATAAACAGCATTTCGGAGCGGAACTGGACATGCGCTTTACCGCCAAATGATCCAAAATGTCCTAAAACCCTTAACCTGTAAGTTTCGAAGTCATCCGGTGCATATTTTTACCTGCGCACCTCGAAATGCGTTTCGTCCCTGCCTAGAACTGACCAAAAAGGGTCCGTTAGCCTATAGCTACCATTTCAGAGTGGAACTGGACATGCGCTTCACCACCAAATGATCCAAAATGTCCTAAAACCCTTAACCTGTAAGTTTCGAAGTCATCCGGTGCATATTTTTACCTGCGCACCTCGAAATGCATTTCGTCCCTACCTAGAACTGACCAAAAAGGGTCCGTAAGCCTACAACTACCATTTCAGAGTGGAACTGGACATCACCGCCAAATGATCCGAAATGTCCTAAAACCCTTAACCTGCAAGTTTCGAAGTCATCCGGTGCATATTTTTACCTGCGCACCTCGAAATACGTTTCGTCCCTGCCCGGAACTGACCAAAAGGGTCCGTAAGCCTACAGCTACCATTTCAGAGTGGCACTGGACATGCGCTTCACCGCCAAATGATCCGGAGTGCCCCAAAACGCTTAAATAACAAGTTTGAAGTCATTACGATGCGTATTTCCATGCGCGTACTCCCCGGAACAACGTTCCTGTACAACAAGCCGACCTAGAGGCTCCAAATTAGGAAGGAAGTACCAAAGTTAGCAACATCTGGACTTCCACAAGCCACCCTGTTCATTCAGGAGGTCAATCCTAGCCTAGAAGTGGCTTGGCGATAGTGAGTGTATGTTTAGAAAAGGTAGCTGTCCTTTGGAGGTCCCTCGTCGGAGCTGAAATGCTGAAATTTTCTAAGTGCTGGAATCCTGAAAATCTGCCTAAGTAGTGGGAAAGCGCCGGCAAAGCACATGCGCCTTCCCTCCAACCACATGCGCCTGCCCTCCAACCACATGCGCTTGCACTCTATCAGCGAAAGGAAGTGATCCGAACACTTTTTCGAAAAGCGCCGAGAAATGCGCCGGTAAAGCACATGCGCCCGGATCCACCACATGCGCCCGATGCATTTTTCCCACATGCGCTTGACATTGTTTCTGGCACATGCGCCGGGAAATTCCCGCCGGGTAGACCCGAACTCGATTTCCCTCCTATAAATAGTGAAGTCACCTCATTTCATCAGCACGAGATCATCCCCCGCCGACCTCAGAGTGATGTAAGCACCACATGCGCTTACTTTCTCTCCCCTCGTCGGATGCCTTGGCCGGAGTGGATTTCCTCGCCGGAAACCCTCACCGGAAAGGGGATTTCCTCGCCGGAATCCCAAGTTCAGGAAGAAAATTCTGAAATTTTCTAAGTGCTGGGCACATGCGCCGGTAAATCCTCCACATGCGCCGGCTTTTTCCCCCGCATGCGCTTGCTTTTCCCACTGGAAAAATCCAAATTTTCTCTAAGTGTTGGGCTGACATGCGCCCAAGGTGGAGGTCCAGGCGCATGTGCACTACCACATGCGCCGGAAATTACTCCCGGACTCCCGTTTTTCATGAAAACAGGGCCACATGTGCCCGGAAGATGGCACATGCGCCCGGGTCCTTACTGAAATTGCAGTTTTACCGCCAATAGAGATACTTGGAGATATGCCTAATGTCCTAGAGGGGGGGTGAATAGGACTTTTTAAAACCAATTACAATTAAAAACTGATCAAGACAATCTTATCAACTAAGACAATCACAATAGCATTCAAGACATTTATATGAGCAGTTTGTAAGCAAGGACTATCATAGGCATTTCATCAAACAGTTAGCATTCATGATTGACTAAACCATTCAACACATAGCAATCATTCAATCTCAAAATGCAAGGCGATTTATAGTGGTTCGGTTTCCCTACTCCACTCCCGGTTCACGATCTCAACCTATGAGACCATCGGATTTCACTATAGTCTTGGTTTTAAATCAGGTTAACCATCAACCTTGACATCCTTTGATCTAGGACCGCGTATACCATCCGCCGATGGCCCAATCCAGGGACTTGACGAGTTTGGATCTCAAACTCTCACCAATCCTAATCCAAGGATGGTCACGTACCCTCCCGCCGGAGTTTCCCAATCCAGGGAATAGAGATTTAAAAGATGGACTCTCAAATACTAGACATACCTAGACGTTTGAGCCCCGATTCGATGCCTTTGTTGAGTAGCTTCAGCTTCACGTGCTTCAGCTCCTCTTTTGAGCTCCCAAGATCAGCTACCGATGCAAATGATGAGGATATGTTGATGCCGGGTAGTTGGGAGAGAGTTGGTCTAGTTCCTCTTGCCTATTCAATGCAATGGTAATGAGGGAACTACCAATCTTCACTCATTCAATGGCTTTAAGTGACCTAATAATGATTTTCGGAAGGTAGGTCAGCCATGAATGAAAGTCTTGAGTTCATACTTCAAACTGAGCTTCGAATACTCAATGACAAGCCATTAATGGCCAAGTTTGAATGATGAACTCAAGGGAGTTAAGAGGGAGGAAGGATGGAAGTAAATGCTCTCTCTCTCAGCTCTGAATGGGTGTTGAATGCCTGCCAAGAAAGACCTCAAAACCTGGCTTTATAGAGCCCCAAATGATAGCCCCAACGGATCTAAAACGGTCACGTCCGACCTGTCAGAGATAGGACTCGACCGGCCGGACGAACCGGTCAGCGTTTAAAAACCAAAGGGCACATATGGGACTGGCCGACCGGTCATGACCGGTCGGACCCCCTTGCTGAGAGCTGTGTATTATGGAGGCCGACCGGTCATGACCGGTCGGACCCCCTTGCTGGAAAGCTGTGTAATATGGAGGCCGACCGGTCATGACCGGTCGGACCCCCTTGCTGGAACACTTGAGAAATCTGGCCGACCGGTCTTGACCGGTCGGCAGTGCTTGCTGGAGTTATAGAACTTGTGAAGGCCGACCGGTCTTGACCGGTCGGCCACCCACTTGAAGCATGCAGCAAAGCTGCTGGAAAGAAGGATATGCTGGCCGACCGGTCAAGACCGGTCGGCAGTCCATTTTAGAAGGCCTTCCAGCAAAGATTCTGAATTTTTGAAGTGCCTGGCCGACCGGACAGGACCGGTCGGCTGTCCCAGCAACGAATCCACAGCAAGGCTCTCAGCAAGGTTGATGAAGTGTTTGAGATGCCTGGTCACTGTCTATATGGTTTTGACATAGCGATCTTGCAGGACCAAGATTCTCAACACAGCAACAGATCACTATAAGTGATGAGGTGCAAGGGTCCAATGTATGGACATATCTTCATTTACATTTAGCACCAATCCAGGGATCACAAGCCTGATCAACTTGTGCAAGGGTCGAGAAGAATGGGGATAGGAAATGTGAGTATTTTACGCCATTCTTTGATGTTTTGGGTTTCCTATGGTCAATCTATATGCAACTTACCTGGGATCTTGTTTCAGCATGAGCTTGAGCAATGGACGAAGCGTAATCTTCAAGACTTGATTCTTCAATTCTTCGACCGGGGCTCATATGACAAGACGCGACCAACCAACACGCCAATTGACAACAAAAGGTGTACTAACAATCTCCCCCTTTGTCAATTGCGTGACAAAACATCTAACCTAGACAAGTCATGACTCCTTATCATGATTGACCCTTAAACAGAAAGCAAAATACACCCATATACATGTCTATACAAATATACAACATAATCTTTACAAAAGGACATGTACAGACTCGATTTTCTTCAAAATCTCCCCCTCAATGCTTGCACCTACAAAGTCCTGCAAAAAGATATAATCGGACCTTCTAGGTGGGATGATTCTCCCCCTTTTTGTTAGTAATTGACAAGGGTGTTAGCCAGCAAAAAGATATGCCTATGAAAGCTACAAGGCTAGCGCCGAAAATATGTCAATCACATGTCACAGGAAAGAGATATGGAAATATAAGTCCTGAGGAGATTTAAAGAACAACACATGCCAGATATACAAGTAAACATGAAAGCACAGAGGGCTTATAGCCCAATCAACCAACCACCCCTCTAGATGTATATCTAGACTGAAAAGAAAATATAATGCATGTGCTAATATGGGCAAGTACGCCCAAACCATCCAACCGCCCAAGGGATATTCAATAAAGGAACAGATAGCTCATATGAAAAGATAGATATTCAATATACGAACAAAGAAAAGAAATATAACTATATCATCCACATGAATACCAAAATGGGCAAGCAGCCCAATGTAAAGATGTATCATAACGCGCAAAAAGTACAGACAATCCCATAAAAAGATAGATCATGAAGTATAAACAATGTTCTTGGTCATTCAAAAAGTAACTATGACCAAGACATAAGCCTAATAATCCGTGCCATCGCCCAGATCAGGGGGAGGAATGTCCCCACGAGCCGCACGCTCCCATCGCTCTATCCGACTCTCTATCTGCGCCTGACGAGTGACTAGAGCCTCCTGCTGCACCAGTATGGTGGCCTGACCCTGCAGGATCTGGCCTTCAAGCCTATCAAGTCGCTGAAATATATCCGCTCGAAGCTGGTGAAGCTCTGCAATGTATGTAGAGGGATCCACGGAAGGAGAGTGCCGACGAGAAAAAGCTCGAGGCGGCGTGCTGAATCGACCTGGAGCGTCGAGAGGATCGGGAGATGGATCTGATGACGGAGTTGAAGAATGTGAAGGGCCAGTAGAGATAGGAGGTGCCTCAAGCTGGGATGGCTCTGCCTGCTCCTGCTGCTGCTCCTGCAGACGACGCTGGATAGCGTCTCTGGTAAGCTCCATCCTAGCGATGATGGTACGGTTGATGATGACCGGTTTGTGAAATTTGTCGGTACCAACAATGCCAATACGCCCAGCCATTTTGCATATGAGATGCCCAAATGGCAGACTAGTGGAGTTCCCGTCGTCGTGCAGGATGACTTGTTGGATGGTATTCATAATACGAGAGGGAAGACAGAGCGAATGACCTTTACCCACCCGATACAGCAACCGAAACATAGTTTCGGAGACATCTGCTTTGTTGCTCATCTGCGGATAGACATTTCGGAAAAAGAGATTATGCAAAAGGAGGAAGTCCCACGTCATTGAGGACGCTCGAAGTGCACCACCCACCCATTGGGGTGTCCCCTCACCACACCAAAATTTAGCGATAACTAGGTTGGGTTTGGGACCCAAGGATGAAAAATCAAAGGAAGGCTCCTCAACAAGTGGAATGCCAACAAAATCTGATATGGACTTCAAAGTAAATTGGCAAATCCGGTCACCAACCTCGACTTTGAAGGAGGGGGGAGAAGACGTGACATGAATACAGGATGCATAGAATTTTCTGACAACATCAAATTGGACCGGGCCCCCCATGTGAAGTACAGGGCCCCAATTGATGGCATCCAACATCGAACGCACGTCGAAGTCAGACAAATCACCCAAATTGACAGATTTCTCACAGACGACCTCCTTATCTTTGAAATCATCCCAATGAGTGGAATGGGATGAGACTTTTGCCCCCATAGATTTAGATTTAGCAGGTGGAACCGAAGAGGAGGCAGCCCCTTTCCCTTTGGAAGCGGCTTTCTTGGACTTTAAAGGGCGTGGAGGAGGCTTAGGTTTAGCCTTGGAACGATCACTCCTCCCCAAAGGGAACTCATCCTCGCTTTCTTGGGATGACATGGAAGGGGCAAGAGGATCTCTAGAAAACTTCAAGAGATGAAGGAAAGAGATGAACAAAAGAAGATAGAGAGTGAAAAGAAGGAATCTCTTACCAACCAAGAGAAGTGAAGTTGAGGAGGTTAGAACCTCAAATCTATCATTGAATCAGCTCAAAAACACCTTGGAGAGCTAGAGGGGAAGCTGGAACATCAGGTGGAGGTGAGGAAATGAGAAGAACTGCCCTAAAATGGGCTCAAAACAGGTTTAAATACCCCCTACCCGGTCGGCACACGCATGGACGAGGCTGCACTGGGACGCACGACCGGTCATGACCGGTCGTGGGACGCAAACGGGGCCACCATCAGGTTTCTCTTCAAAGCCCGACCGGTCATGACCGGTCGGCATGCTTAACTGGATGAGTCTAGAGGGATTTGGGAGACGCCCGACCAGTCTTGACCGGTCGGCTGGCCGGTCAGCAGCAATATTTCCCTTCTTTTGACAGGGATCCTGTATTGGAACAGCTGGATAGAGTCTGTCCTTTGGACAGGCCTTTGAAATCAAGTACCCTTAGCTAGGGTGCATCATCAATGGTCATGGTGTACCAAGGTACACCAATCTCAAGATGAGGGACCCCTGAGGTCCAGATATGACAATAAATGGCTAGAAAATGGGACTATGATCCCGGATATACGTGAACAGCAATGAAAAGAGGCCATGATCCTCAGATATACCTATAACGAACAGAAAGAGAGGCTAAATCCTCAGATTTTTCCTGCAAAACAGACACTTGTTAGCTACACTAGATACATCCAACACCAATGGACTTCTGGAGGTTCGAAAATCGAACCGAGTCCAAAGGTTTTGTTAGAATGTCAGCTAGCTGATTCTCTGTAGGCACATGTTCGAGAGATATGATTTGATCTTCAACCAATTCTCGAATAAAATGGTGCCTAATGTCTATGTGCTTAGTGCGAGAGTGCTGAACAGGATTTTTTGATATATTTATGGCACTCGTATTGTCGCAAAATAACATCATTGTGCCTTGTTTGATCCTAAAATCGGTTAGGGTTTGTTTCATCCATAATAGCTGGGCACAACAACTACCAGCAGCAATGTATTCTGCTTCGGCTGTGGATAAAGAGATAGAGTTTTGCTTCTTACTGTGCCATGCCACAAGGCAGTTTCCAACATAAAAACAACCACCGCTGGTAGATTTACGATCATCCATGTTACCAGCCCAGTCGGCATCTGAGTACCCTGCAATATCTGTAGAGGAATCAAAGGGGTACCAAAGACCGTATTCAGTGGTGCTTCCAACAAACCGAATGATCCGCTTAACAGCGGTAAGATGAGATTCTTTGGGATCAGCCTGAAATCGAGCACACGCACCAACACTAAAAGCAATGTCTGGTCTACTAGCAGTGAGGTAAAGGAGACTACCAATCATGCTTCTATAAAGATGTTGATCTACACTTTTCCCTGCAAGTTCTTTTGATAATTTAACAGTGGTGCTCATAGGTGTAGTGTAGGAACGACTAGAGTCTAAGCCAAATCTCTTGACAAGGTCTTTAGCATACTTGGCTTGAGTAATGAATATTCCTGATGCAAGTTGTTTTACTTGAAGCCCTAGAAACATGTTGAGTTCTCCTACCATACTCATCTCAAATTCAGATGTCATTAATTTAGCAAAGGAGATGGACATTTTCTCACATGTGGATCCAAACACAATGTCATCCACATAAATCTGGGCAATCAATACAGAATTCTCGGCTTCTCTAATAAATAGAGTTTTGTCTACGCTCCCCCTAGCAAAATCATGGTCTATAAGAAACTGAGTTAAGCGTTCATACCATGCACGGGGTGCTTGCTTGAGTCCGTAAAGCGCCTTTTTCAACCGGTAAACCTTGTGAGGATACTTAGGATCAATGAATCCTTTTGGTTGTTCAACATACACTTCCTCATCAAGAATACCATTCAAGAAGGCGCTCTTTATATCCATTTGAAATAGTTTGAACTTTAAAGCACAAGCAACAGCCATAAGAATTCTAATAGACTCGAGTCTGGCTACAGGGGCAAATGTTTCATCAAAATCAATGCCTTCTATTTGTGAATATCCCTGAGCCACTAACCGAGCCTTATTTCGTATTACATTCCCAGATTTATCGGATTTGTTTTTGAAAATCCATTTGGTTCTAATCACATTTTTCCTTTCCGGCCTGTCGACCAGATACCATACATCATTTCTAATGAATTGTAGAAGCTCTTCCTGCATTGCAAGAATCCAGAATTCATCATTTAGAGCTTCATCAGCATTTTTTGGTTCAATTTTTGATGTGAAACACAGGTGACTGTTGACTGCCTCCAATTGCCTCCTGGTTTTAACACCAATGCTAGGATCCCCAATGATTTGATTAAGGGGGTGATCCTTGACAATTTGTACATCACCAGGAGCAGTGGGGGCATTTGGAGATGAGGGTGGTTTATCAGATTTACCTATCTCGCATATGCCCTCATCTTCTTCTTCATCACCTGGAGACACAGGTTTATCCAAGCTATCGTCCACAGTCACATTGATTGACTCTTGGATAGATGAGGTTCGAAGGTTGTAAACACGAAAAGCTCTACTATTCAATGAGTATCCCAAGAAGATATCCTCATCACTTTTGGATTCAAATTTTCCCAAATTTTCTCGGTCTCTCAGAATATAGCATGTACTACCAAAGACCTTAAAGTATTTAACATTCGGTGTTTTTCCACACCACAGTTCATAAGCTGTTTTGTTTAAACCTGCCCTCAAATAAACTCGATTAACAATATAGCAGGCAGTGTTAACAGCTTCGGCCCACAGATTTTGAGCAAGTTTCTTATTATTAAGCATAGCTGTGGCCATATCCAACAACACTCTGTTTTTCCTTTCAGCAACCCCATTTTGTTGAGGTGTTTTGGGAGCTGAGAACTCATGACGAATGCCCAATTCATCGCATAATGCCTTGAAGCGATGATCTTCAAATTCACCGCCGTGATCACTCCTGATTCTTGCTACCATGTATCCTTTCTCATTTTGAAGTCGCTTCACTAGTTTTTTGAATTCCTCAAAAGTGTCAGATTTTTCTCTTAGGAAGGCGACCCATGTGAATCTGGAGTAATCATCAACGACTACAAGGAAGTATCGTTTTCCACCTTGGTTAAGTACTCTGGTAGGACCGACTAGGTCCATGTGTAGCATTTCAAATGGTTTTGATGTTACCAGGATAGAGGTTCTCTTGTGTGCAACCTTGATTTGTTTACCTTTTTGGCATGCGGCGCACACAGTATTTGGTCTTCTACCCATCTTGGGTAGACCTCTCACCAAATTTTTCTGACTTAGTTTGAACAGATTTCTATAATGTACATGACCGAGTCGATGGTGCCATAATTCCGTTTCATCCTGAACAGCCACGTGACACATGGTGGAGGAGCTTGAATTTTTGTGATTTTCAATGACATAGCAATTGTCTCCTGTGCGTAGACCTTTCATGACTAATTTTCCTGTGGAGTTCATGATCTTGCACATATCTTTGGAGAAGCTTATTGAGTGCTCTTCATCACAAATCTGTGAGATACTCAGTAGGTTGTGTTTAAGGCCATCAACATACAATACATTTTCAATTTCAGGCAAACCTGGCCCTGTGATGGTTCCTTTACCAATGATCTTAGCTATGCTCCCATCACCAAATGTGACAGACCCACCATCAAATTCGTCATATGCACAAAATTGAGATCTATCACCTGTCATGTGTCTAGAACAACCACTATCCAAGTACCATCTAGGAGTATTCCCAGCTTTTAAGGCAGTATGAATGACTAAGCACTTGTTCTTAACAACCCATTTAGTTGTTGTCTTTTTGTAAGGGATGTTCTTATGATAAGATTCTCTAGTTTTCTTGGGAGAATCAGATTTTTCTTTTTCACGCAAAAGAAGAGCAGTTTTCAAATTCAGCATTTTAACTTGCTCCAATAGTTCATCCATCCTCTTGTCCTTCCTAGGAAAAGCAGGATAATTCTTTCGAATGTTTCCCCTCTTAGGTGAAGAAAGCATGGGAGGATTCCAATTAGCTTGGACATTTTTCCCGGTCGGTACAAATTTACCTTTCAAGTTTCTGACCGGATTTTTGAATACCAAGCACTCAAATTTTAAGTGGCCAATGTCTCCACAAGCATGGCAGATAGGAGATGCTCTAGTTTTACTTCCGGATGCACCATGACCATTTCTTATAATTGGATGGACTGAGGTGGTTTTTGAAGTGTGACTATCAAGCCCAAACCTCTTTTGTCCATTGGTGATCTTGCAACACCGAGGAGTTTTTCCAAGTTTTCTTCTCCTTGAGCGAACCGCCTTCTAGAGTCAACGACTTGACACTTAAGACGATTGATTTCATTGTTCGCCTCTTTGAGTTCTCTCTCAAGTCTAGCATGCTTGTCAAGAGATTCACCACTTATGAACTTTTTCTTTTCTTGTTCAAGCTCATCATTCTCCTTTTTCAGCTCTTCTAAATCTTGACTCAACTTTTGATTCTCTATTTTCAATCCGTCAAGATTTTTCATCAGTTTGTCATTTTCAGCCTTCATTTGGCCCAACTTGTTGATGGTATTTATATTTTCAATGTATAGTTGGTTATAAACCTCCTGAAGGCCTTCCTCCTCATCCTCATCATCACTCAAGGAATCATTTTCTGTGTTGGAGGATTCATGATCATCAATGTCTCCGGTGGTCTTTGCAATGGGCTCAATTTGAGGTACAATATCAGTAATGGAGGCCATTAAAATTCTGATTGAACCTTGCTCCTCCTCACTTTGGTATAGGATTGATTCTGATTCAGATTCTTTAGTCTCATCCCATGTAGCCGCCATTGCCTTTTTCTTGGCTTTGTTATTTGTGCACTCGGATGCAATGTGACCAAATCCTCTACACTTGTAGCATTGAGGATCTTTTGACTTAAGAAATTTTCCTTTGTTGTTCTTGGAGTCAAAAGGTTTACCCTTCTGGTAGGGTTTCCTTCTAGAGGTATTTCCTTTAGTTTTGAAGAATTTTTGAAATTTCTTAGCCATAAGTGCCATTTCTTCTAAATCAGGATCTTCCTCACTCCCACATTCAGACTCTTGCTTCTTGTGGGAAGATTTCAGGGTTGTACTTTTGGATTTAGAGGGAGTTTTGAAACCTAGCTCATAGGTTTGGAGGGACCCAAGTAATTCTTCAACTTTCATGGTATTTAGGTCCCTACATTCTTCGATGGTAGTGACTTTGGAAGAGAACCGGTCCGGAAGGGATCTCAGAATTTTCCTACACAGTCTATGCTCCGGAACGGGATCCCCCAAGCCCCACATTTCATTTGTAATCTTGTTCAGCTTGGTATAGAAGTCAGTAAATGTTTCATGCTCCTCCATAGTAATATTTTCAAATTGTGTGGAGAGGCGCTGAAGTTTTGAGTTTTTAACAATGCTTGTTCCTTCATGAGTAACCTTAAGGATGTCCCATGCCTGCTTACTGGTTGTGCAATTTTGAATCCGGCCAAATTCATCTTTAGATACTGAACAAAAGATGGCATTAAGCCCTTTGGCATTACAGACCCGTTGAGCTTTATCATAATCGGTCCACATTGCCTTTTCTTTTGGCTTGAGGACATCCGATTCACCTTCCTTACATATAGTGACCATTGGGGGTTTATATCCAATATCAATCATATCCCTAACGTCCGAATTAATAGATTCCAAAAAGATGCGCATTCGGGCTTTCCAATATGGATAGTTAGACCCATCAAAGAAGGAAGGTTTAGTAACGGATGAAGAGTCCTCTCTAGACATATTTTCAAGCTCTCTTAGGATCTCACTCCGGGTTTTTAAACCTGAACGGAGGAACCCGCTCTGATACCAATTGAAATTGCGGTTTTACCGCCAATAGAGATACTTGGAGATATGCCTAATGTCCTAGAGGGGGGGTGAATAGGACTTTTTAAAACCAATTACAATTAAAAACTGATCAAGACAATCTTATCAACTAAGACAATCACAATAGCATTCAAGACATTTATATGAGCAGTTTGTAAGCAAGGACTATCATAGGCATTTCATCAAACGGTTAGCATTCATGATTGACTAAACCATTCAACACATAGCAATCATTCAATCTCAAAATGCAAGGCGATTTATAGTGGTTCGGTTTCCCTACTCCACTCCCGGTTCACGATCTCAACCTATGAGACCACCGGATTTCACTATAGTCTTGGTTTTAAATCAGGTTAACCATCAACCTTGACATCCTTTGATCTAGGACTGCGTATACCATCCGCCGATGGCCCAATCCAGGGACTTGACGAGTTTGGATCTCAAACTCTCACCAATCCTAATCCAAGGATGGTCACGTACCCTCCCGCCGGAGTTTCCCAATCCAGGGAATAGAGATTTAAAAGATGGACTCTCAAATACTAGACATACCTAGACGTTTGAGCCCCGATTCGATGCCTTTGTTGAGTAGCTTCAGCTTCACGTGCTTCAGCTCCTCTTTTGAGCTCCCAAGATCAGCTACCGATGCAAATGATGAGGATATGTTGATGCCGGGTAGTTGGGAGAGAGTTGGTCTAGTTCCTCTTGCCTATTCAATGCAATGGTAATGAGGGAACTACCAATCTTCACTCATTCAATGGCTTTAAGTGACCTAATAATGATTTTCGGAAGGTAGGTCAGCCATGAATGAAAGTCTTGAGTTCATACTTCAAACTGAGCTTAGAATACTCAATGACAAGCCATTAATGGCCAAGTTTGAATGATGAACTTAAGGGAGTTAAGAGGGAGGAAGGATGGAAGTAAATGCTCTCTCTCTCAGCTCTGAATGGGTGTTGAATGCCTGCCAAGAAAGACCTCAAAACCTGGCTTTATAGAGCCCCAAATGATAGCCCCAACGGATCTAAAACGGTCACGTCCGACCTGTCAGAGATAGGACTCGACCGGCCGGACGAACCGGTCAGCGTTTAAAAACCAAAGGGCACATATGGGACTGGCCGACCGGTCATGACCGGTCGGACCCCCTTGCTGAGAGCTGTGTATTATGGAGGCCGACCGGTCATGACCGGTCGACCCCCTTGCTGGAAAGCTGTGTAATATGGAGGCCGACCGGTCATGACCGGTCGGACCCCCTTGTTGGAACACTTGAGAAATCTGGCCGACCGGTCTTGACCGATCGGCAGTGCTTGCTGGAGTTATAGAACTTGTGAAGGCCGACCGGTCTTGACCGGTCGGCCACCCACTTGAAGCATGCAGCAAAGCTGCTGGAAAGAAGGATATGCTGGCCGACCGGTCAAGACCGGTCGGCAGTCCATTTTAGAAGGCCTTCCAGCAAAGATTCTGAATTTTTGAAGTGCCTGGCCGACCGGACAGGACCGGTCGGCTGTCCCAGCAACGAATCCACAGCAAGGCTCTCAGCAAGGTTGATGAAGTGTTTGAGATGCCTGGTCACTGTCTATATGGTTTTGACATAGCGATCTTGCAGGACCAAGATTCTCAACACAGCAACAGATCACTATAAGTGATGAGGTGCAAGGGTCCAATGTATGGACATATCTTCATTTACATTTAGCACCAATCCAGGGATCACAAGCCTGATCAACTTGTGCAAGGGTCGAGAAGAATGGGGATAGGAAATGTGAGTATTTTACGCCATTCTTTGATGTTTTGGGTTTCCTATGGTCAATCTATATGCAACTTACCTGGGATCTTGTTTCAGCATGAGCTTGAGCAATGGACGAAGCGTAATCTTCAAGACTTGATTCTTCAATTCTTCGACCGGGGCTCATATGACAAGACGCGACCAACCAACACGCCAATTGACAACAAAAGGTGTACTAACACTTACCACATGCGCCTGGAAGCCTGTATAACTCCACATGCGCCTACACAAATGCCACATGCACCTGTACACACCCCCCCACGCGCCTGGACGCCGATGGGAGGGGTGGAACTTCGATCGTGTGCCCCGCCTTCGTCCGGAATCCGATTTTGATGAAACCACTTCTGCCGGATGCGTCTCAATGAGATCTATCCATCCACCGGATCAGATCCTCCAAAGGTCAATGATAAGTGGCCCAAATTAGTGTTTCAGTCCAAAATGACCAACACTTACCCAATTTGGCAGCCCCGGAAATCCCTCCGAAAGAGTCGAAAACGGCCGAAAATGAGTAGAATCGGGCGGAATTGGGCCGAGCCCGAGAGGGAAACTTTTCTTCTAAATGACATGATACACCATAATCATGCACCGCGATGAGGTTATCCGATCTCAGGACCCTCGAATACCCTAATCAAGTGGTCGGCAGGCCCGCTACTTAGTCATTTTCAGCCTTGGGAAGTGCCCTGTTGGCCCGAAAATCGACTTCTGCTAAGCAAATCGGAACGCGATCGCACCGCGATCTTCATGGACGTAATCCGCCCCTGTTCAAAGACGGTCAACGATAACATTCATCGATTTCCCTGATTAGACCGCAGACAGGTCCATTATTTAGTCATTTTCAGCCCTGGGAAGTGCCCTGTTGGCCCGGAAATTGACTTTTGCTAAGCAAATCGAAATGCGATCCCACCGCGATCTTCGTGGACGTAATCCACCCCTGTTCAGAGATGGTTATCGGTAATACTCTCTAGTCTCTCTAATCAGACCGCGAACAGGTCCACTACTCAGTCATTTTCAGCCCTGGGAAGTGCCCGGTTGGCTTGAAAATTGACTAATGCCAGTTGAAATCAACCGCGATCTCGAAGACGCCGAGGCAAAGCTGAAGTACTCAGGCTATCCTACAGCCGGGTCAAGCATTCACGTGACACCGATCCCCATTATTCATAAGAAATTGGCATATGTGGGTACCCATCGGACCTTATACTTAGCCACTTACAGGCATCGAAGCAGCCGATCCAGCCCATTGAGTTTGGATCCTCAAAAGATCTTGGCTCGAAAAAGCCTACTTGATCCCAAATAGATCACTGAAAATACTCAGAAGAAAGAGTGTTCTCGAAGACGAGTCGCCCGACTCCAGAAGAAATACATTTATTTTACTGTACAAAGCTCTGTTCATCCCGGATAAAGGTCCGAGGCTAAACCTAAGGGGTTATGGTTACCATGAGAAACCACAAACAAAGAGTTCTAACTAAGCTTGAAACATCTTGCTATGGACTGCCACTATGAAAATGACTGTCGATGCCCTACCCATCGACAACAGGTCCGTCGGTTGAGCTGATGAGGTAGTTGCGGATTGCTTTCCTAAGGTCACCCGTCATAAAAATACGGGCGAGGGCTTTAGGTTATGCCAACCAACATTTCGAGGTTCGTGTATTCCAGCGGTCACCTGTTCACAATAACAGGCGCGGTCCCCGAGTTGCACCACTCGATTAAAACCCTCGTTTGGGAACGTTGCGGAGTGCTTTCCTAAGGTCACCCGTCATAAAAGTACGGGCGCGGGCCTTGGGTCATGCCGACTAACATTCGAGGATCGTGTATTCCAGCGGTCACCTGTTCACAGTAACAGGCGCGGGCCCTGAGTTGCACCACTCGAATCCTGACAGTCTCTCAACCCGGACATACCGAAAGAAAATGGGACATAGACATCTGGCGTGTCTAACAAATGTGGCTCAGTCCATAACAAGAAAACAAAGGTCTAAACGACCATGAACTCAAGACCATAATCCCCGGCGGATTAGTCTTTTGCCTTCCAATCAAGGGTGATCAATCGTTGATGTAATTAAAGGCTCGTGACCAATATCACAGCCTGGAATGTAAAAGATCTCAGAATCTCTGGAATAAAATTCGCCTTGCGATATCTCTATCTTGTGTACACTTTGTGATTGCTTATGATTGTCTATGAATGTCTCTATACTCAGAATTCCCCCAGAATAAAAGAAACACGAAAGAAAAAGAAAGGACTGCTGACGAGTAGTTCTGATCTTTCCCTCTTTTTCTAAGTTCTAACAAACTGGCGACTCTGCTGGGGAATATTCAATACCAGAATCTCTGGTTATATCTGAGTAAATAGACATTCTGCGATAAATCATTTGCAGACACTAATGTGTACATGGGGAAGGTTACCGCAAGGAAAAATGTTCGGCGCCTTCATGGGCGCCAAACTGGTGACTCTCAATGGGAACGTTCTTCCCTTCATCTTTAAGGCAAAAGAATTTCGAAGCTTTGCATAACATGCATGTAGTTTGTACTTATATATTTCTGTCTATCCACTGTCGAGCCGTATCGCGATTGGTAAGGTCATGTCCCCTCTCTTTCCCAAGCGCGCGGAATATTCTAATGCGTGTATGACTGTGCAGAGAGAGAGATAGAGAGAGAAAGATAGAAAGAGAAAGACAGAGAAAGAACCAAACAAATGGCATCTACGATGATCTTCCTAGCGTCTGGAGGATTTTACTTCCCCCATCTGGCAGCAACCTCTGAAGCCGGATGGCAGATTGTGCAGAAGCGCGAGACTGTCAAGAAGACTGGGAACAAGAAGGTTATCCCAGCTGAGACGGAGAGGACAGCAAGGGTGGCGAGCAGAACAAAGAGACAGTGGAAGCCAGTCTACAGGGGCGATGCCCGCGACTCCGGCAGAACTACCGTGTCAGCCAGGCCAGAGTTCTCCTTCACCGATATTGACTTCCCAGCGATACCGAAGACAACATCGTCAGCGAAGATACCGAACAGATCCACTGTTCGACAGTCGACTAAGATGACGATGAAGACAATCCCTACTCAAGCTGCCGTGATCAAGACGAGGCCACAACGAGCACAAGTAATGATGGTGCAGGTCACCGAAGGAGAGGCAAGTGAGCGATACTCAGAGTTGCCTCCAATCTAAGAACAGATAGATGAGATTATCCAGGTCCAAGAGAACACGGCCAGAGAGATGAGAGAGATGAAGAAG
>PVNU02003685.1:0-29251 GCA_003013855.2 Liriodendron chinense | reverse complement strand
TCCAAAGGGGTTATTCCCCATTCTCCACAAGGGAGCTGGAAGGTGTGGGTCTCATCCCGCCACCTCTCACAAAGGGCCGCAAGCATCATACGGTTGGCGTCGTTGTTATGGAAGCGTAGGGTGAGGAGGCCAGCAAAAGGAGTACCATCTAGTACTCGCTCAAGCAAGGGCTGTGGCTCCTTCATCCAATTGTCCCAGCGATCCCTGGTACCTCGACCCTTGATAGCAGGAAGAGGTTGATGCTCCATAGCTAGGGAACACATGTGGTCCCCTCGGCGGACAATGAAAGCAGGATCATCCTCGTCAACCACTTGTGGCCCCTAGTACCATCCGCCATGGAATCCTACAAGCTTGGCAAGGTAAGTCCCTATCCTTTACCCATTAAAATCCAAATTCTCATCCAAGAAACCCATGGGATTGGACTCACATTTCAAATGCAAAATCTAAAGTCCAACTCCATGTGTCACTTAGGATATGTGTTGGCCCATTGGAAAAGTAAGGCCTACCTTAAAGAAGGTGGCATGGCATGCCTCAGGTAAGAAAAGTCCATCATCCAAGGACACATTTTGGACAACAAATGCACTCAAGTGCCATGAAATCAACTAAGGATGAGAGTCCTACTGCACATAAGAAGTTCCTCTTCAAAGTCCACATGTGGCCAAGGATTGGACTCACTTTTATGCCAAGGTCATGATTCTCACTTAGGATGTCTCCATCTTTTTACACATATGCATGGACAAGTGGGGAATAGAAAAGAAACGGGCCCCCAAGAGCACCCAAATGCCTCATCTCAATGGATTGGAGAGAGCACATAGCCCACTTGAAAAACATGAGGACCCATTCATGGGTTAACCATGGGCAACCTTATGTGCCTCATCTTGATGAAAGTTTTGACCATGAGAATACAACAAGGATCTCTACCCATAAACATATGAATCAAAGAAGCTAAGGGTAGAAAGTTGATGCACATAGCCCACATGAAGAATCAAGGTTGAAAATGCCATGAAAAGGCAAATTTGGGCCACTTATGTGCACCAACTTGTTCACCAAAAAGGGAGACCATTTGAGCACAAAAGAGCATGGCTTGATGAGTCACCCAACCATCATGAAAATGGATAAGAATGTTTACACATAGCCCACTTGAATATCAAAATTCCAAAATGTCCCAAGGCATGGGACAAAAATGGGCAACTTATGGGTATATTCTTTCCTACAAATGAAAAGAAAAACCACTCATACTTGAGAATGATGGTGGATGACCCACCAAGCCCCCAAAGAAAAGATCAAGGAGCCATGGTTGTATGGATAGCTCACTTGAGAATCATCCATTTGAGGTTGATAACATCTAAGGGAAACTCTTGAGAATCACATTCCTACCACAAGGAAGCCATTTGAACTTAGTGAGATTGTGGGAACAACTCACTCATGGGACTTGTAGATGGTCAAGTAACTCAAGTCCTCCATCCATCAAGAGAGAAAGCATGAAAGAAAAAGCCTACATGAACAAAGTGTAGTGTGGCACACATGGTTCAAAGAAGTGCCCAAGTTTCAATGAAGGCCCAAAAGCCCATCCACATGAAAAACTCCAAAGAGCCCACCACACTTTGTGCAAAGATGTACATCATAATCAAAGAAATAGTGGAAGACTTGGGCTACTTGTCCATATAAGGCCCAACTAGGAAAACTAGCCCACTTGAGATCCAAAATGAAGAATGGGCTAGTCACCTTGATCCATACACATGTGAAGAAAGACGGGGTCACCCAAAGTGAGCCCCATGAGCTCAAAACTTGAGATGGGCCCTACCATGCCCATGGGCCCAAATCTTGAAAAGAAGAGGGAAAAGAAAGGATAGTTCCAAAGGAAAAATGACAAAGGCAAGAAAGCATGAGGGAGCCCAAAATGAAGCATTGGGCCCATCAAATACACCAAGGGCCATGACTTCACTTTGAGCCCATTTGATACACATGAAAAGAGGCCCAACTCCCATGAAAAAGATAGAGTATTTTGCCATGCACACTTGATGACATGGCAAAATTACTCCTTACATGCACATGGAGGGAGTGTGAAAAAGGAAAAAATGATGAAGTGGAGAGCTTGCAATGTCCTTCTCCATGCACCACCTTGAAAGACTTGAGATCTAAGAAAAGATCAAGAATGCTTGGGCCCACCTTCACACCTCTTTGAATAGCTACATGAAAAAGAAAAAGGATCATGAGAAGAGACAATGAGGATGGAAAAGGACAAGAAAGAGAAAGGAAGTGGTCCATACCTTTACCACTCACCAAAGAAGGACCACCTTGCTGTCCCAAGATTTCTCTAAGGCCCACCACTTGAAAAGAGCAAAAGATCACCAAAGAAGAGAGAGGAAACTTGAAGAAAGAAAGAGTATGAGAGAGAGAAGAGAGAGATTGCACGTTTTAGGGGGGGAGGGTGCCCCATGTTATATAGAAAAGGGGAGGGCACCCTTTTACCCAGCCCCCTGAAGAGACCAGGAGGCAGAGACCGGGCGGGCGGCCCATGGGAGGCCGTCCTAGCCTCCACCTACTTGAAACGACCTCCCTCTCCCTCTCCTTGGGAAGAACTCCTCCTTGGGAAGGGTGGTTGCAAGTGAATCTTGTACCTTCATGTAAGAATGAAGTGATGGAAGAGAATGGTGAGAAAAAAGAGAAAATCTCACCAAAATCTCATCTCATGAGAAATGGGTGAGAAATTGGGTGGATGATGTGGAAAAGTTCCATGGAATTTCCAAGAAAAAGAAAGGAAAATTTGACTTGGTCAAACAATGATCTCAACCATCCAAAGGCATGACCAGATGATCCAAACCATTCCAAGAAGAATCCCAAGAATCTCCGCCCTTGATTACTGTTCACATGTATGAAGTCTGGTCCGAAGACCTTAAACTACGTCGGGATCAACATCCCGAGAGATTTTCAATAAAAGCCGGCGTCGGTCTTGTTTGCTCACATCAAGATCAATGACTCCGGACATTTTCAAAAATCATAAAAATATATTACTAGCCCCACTTGTACAGTTTCATGGTCCGAAGACCTTAAACTACATCGGGACCAAGATCCCGAGGGATTGTCAATAAAACCGGCATCAGTCTTCTTCAAGATCTGGTGGCTCCGGACATTTTCAGAAAACCAAAAAAATATATACATCACTTGTACAGTTTTGGTCCGAAGACCTTAAACTACGTCGGGATCAAGATCCCGAGGGATTTTTAATAAAAATGGGTATCGATCTCGATCATCAAAATCAGAATCGATGACCCAGAATTTTTTCCAAAAAAAGAAAACAAAAAAATGTCTTTCCTCTTTTAAAATTTTGGTCCGAAGACCTTAAACTACGTCGGGATCAACGTCCCGAGAGATTTTTAATAAAAACCAGCATCGATCCCAGCCTTTCAGGCCAAAATCTGATGATCTGGATCATTTCGAAAAAAACAAAAAAAATGTGTTTGCCCCCCCTTTTACTAAGTCTGGGTCCGAAGACCTTAAACTACGTCGGGATCGACATCCCGAGAGATTTTCAATAAAAACCGGCATCAGTCTGGATTGTCCATCCGCTGACACCGGACATTTTTCCAAAAATAAAAAAAACATGTTTGCCCCTCTTTTGTACAGTTTCATGGTCCGAAGACCTTAAACTACACTGGGATTAATTTCTCGGGGGACCTTTCTCGCTTTCAACTAAAAACCGGCATCAGCCTCGACCGTTGAGATCATGGTTCGATAACCCGGATCATTTCAAAAAATACCAAAAACATTTTAAAGCTTTCCATAAAAACCAGTGTCAATCTCGATTACTCGAGTTGAAGTCTGGAACTTTTTCAAAACAAAAAAATATATACAATATAAAACAAAAAAAAAAAATTTCACCACTAGTTTCAAACGCACCAATTTATCCCCAGCGGTCCGAAGACCTAAAACTACACTGGGATTAACTTCTCGGGGGCTTTCTTTCCTAACCTGTTCCAGGCATGGCTGACACTTGATCGTACGGGTGTCTGGAATCTCTTAAACAGGTAAAGGCTGAGGCGGGCAGAACTCCGCAATCCTGTTCGTGTTGAACGCACCGTGATAGACAACCTTGAGTTGGAAGTCGCTGTTGAAGCTGACGGATGTTCCCTGTTCCTAGAACTCATGAAGGGGATTAAGGCTGTTGGGAGGTGAAGCTCACCCTCACGGAATTGTGAGCAACGTAAGACCCCAAACTGGATTGACTAAGGGAAATGTGAGGATGTGGCTCATCTTGTAGCCGAAGGAATCCGTCGGACGATACGTGGTCTATGTGCATTGCACATAAGGAACAGGCAACTTTGTGGGTGTGTTGACTGAAAACCCTCAAAATCCCCTCATCCGAAGATGTAAAACTACGGCACTTAACTGTGTGAGACTCGTCTTGCTCGCTGACGTAAAATGGATCGGGTGCCTTACCAGCAGTAGAAGCTGGAAGTGGATGGAAATTCCACATCTTTTCCCTGCATTTCAGAAAAATCACAAAATACAAAAAACATTGCAAAATCACCTCTTCAAAAATCACAAAAAATGTTTCCATCGCTTTCAAATCAAATATCTGCAAAAATCACAAAAAATACTTCTCTTGCTTTCATCAAAAATATTTCGAAAAATCACAAAAATATTTCCTGTGTTTTCAATAACCAATCTCTATCCTGATCGCTCAGGTAAAGATTCGGACCACATATTTACAAAAAAATCACAAAAATTAGCATCCCCAGCACTACAATTCAGGAGTCTTGAACTCCGCTCACTTCACAGTATGGGATGACGGATCCAATCGCCCGCAAATTGGAATCTTGACCAAAACGGGCAACCAAACACCATCTCAATCACATGTATGCCCAGAAGAACATCTTGAAGTCGAATGATATCCTCGTGCATTCTCATTAGCAAAGAAACAGCATCTTGGGACGATGGACCTGATCGACCACGGGTCGGGATCTTGACCAATCCGCTGTCCAAATCTCCGTATCAAAAAGAAAAATCCCCAAGGGAGGACAACCCTGTAAGCAATAAGCTCAAAATTCTCTGCATCTCCAGCAAAAGCAAAATCATCAAACTGAAAGAGAATGAGCCAAAGCCATGCATTCATCATGCATCTCCATGCATCAGCATCCATCGCATCAATCATCATGTTTACCTGCTTTCAAAATAAAAGTCGGTTAGCTAAAGACCCCACAGGCATCCCTAGTGGAGGCACATGCGAACCAGACTTTCATTTCAAAAAGACAAAAAAATATTTCTATTTGCAAATAAAAAACCCCACGGAGTATCACTCCCCAGAGTGGGTATCTTTTCAAAAATCCAAAAATATTTTCTCAGTAGAGCGTTCTGCCTCCAACACACCAGGAGATCTTCCATATCTCTGGGTAGGAGCCAACGCAAAAATCAAATAAGATCCAATGTCTCGCGGTTTCCCCGGAGATCATCGGATCCAATGCACTCAAAGTACGGTCGAACTGAACTCCAGTGTCAGTGCGGTCGTACCCCATGCCAAGATACAAAAAGATGAAAGCCAAAAGGCTCGGTCACAGAAACCATTTGAACAGGTGGAAACGATGAATTGTAACCCAAGTATCAAAATCAGCAGATTGGGTGGAAAGAGTTCACCCGCACATACCTAGGCGTGGATGCCTGAAGTACCTTGACTGAGTCCAAGTCGGCGTAGTAGAATCCCGTAAGACTATCGGACGCAGGGCGTCTAACCACTTTGACAGTCAAGCGAAACAAATACTCCTGGAGTGATCTGGGAAAACATTAAACATCACACAATCAGTCTCAGGGTCAGCATCCTCGTAAGACTAACGGACGCAGAGGCTCTGCTGTACCTTTCCGATGTTAGTACCGATCGGGAATGGAAGGGTTGCGATTGGGTACCCAGGTTGCAGCAAACTGCAGGGACAATCGCAACGTTTTCTCCAAACTCTCGCGGTATGTGCGAGTTATCAACTTCCAGACAATCAACTGACTCAGATACAAAGGACAACAAAGATTCCAGACCACAATCAAGGAAAGAATGAATTGCAAACCAAGCATCAAAACCAGCAGATCGGGTGGAAAAGCCCACCCGCACATACCTAGGCGTGGATGCCTGAAGTACCTTGACTGAGTCCAAGTCGGCGTAGTAGAATCCCGTAAGACTATCGGACGCAGGGCGTCTAACCACTTTGACAGTCAAGCGAAACAAGTACTCCTGGAGTGATCTGGGAAAACATCAAAACATACAATCAATCACAAGGTCAGTAACCTCGTAAGACTGTCGACGCAGAGGCTCTGCTGTACCTTTCCGATGTTAGTACCGATCGGGAATGGAAGGGTTGCGATTGGGTACCCAGGTTGCAGCAAACTGCAGGGACAATCGCAACGTTTTCTCCAAACTCTCGCGGTATGTGCGAGTGAGCGATCTCCAAACGATCAACTGGCACAGATGCAAAGGCAAGCAAAGATTTCAGAACATGATCTATGAATGACCGGGTCAGAAGTGGGGTGTCCACTCGCTTTGGCATTCGGTTGCACGCAACCTCTGCCAAAGAGGGGCATCTGTAGACACCCCACCTTCGGCTACACTGTTGGTAGAGATAGCTGGTTGAACGGAGGACCATACCCCCAAATCCCAAGTCCAAACTCAGCCAAACTCACCCTTGTAAGCCCCATTCCATAGCCCAGTTCAAGCCTGAACCCAGTCAACCCAGTCCTAAAAACCACCCTGAAAAACCCCCCATAAAAAAGGCCAGTCAAAAAATCCCAAAAAAAGTCAAACTCACTGAGTCAACTCGCTGAGTTAACCCGCTGAGTCAACCCGTCGAGTCAACCCGTCGAGTCAAAACACCGAGTCAACCCGTCGAGTCAACCCGTCGAGTCAAAACACCGAGTCGACCCGCTGAGTCAACTCACTGAGTCGACCAGCGAGTCCAACAGCAGCCCCGAGGGAACGGCCGTACTCGCTGGAAACCGAGGAGCGGCCGTACGGGCGGCCCATGGCAGGCCGCCCGGACAAAATTACGGGTTCTGCCACTCCTCGCTGCTATAAATACCCCCCTCCCCTTCTCATTTCAACAATCCATTCGAGTCCAGCCGGTCCGAGAGCTCTGAGTCCATCTCTCCACCCTTCAGCCCATTTTTTCCACCAAGGAGAGCCCGAGTGAGGAGAGTCTAACCCTGGTCCAGCCCAGCCTGACCACTGGTCCAAGCCTCTCAAGCCATCTAAGTCCTAATCCAGCCACTCGAAGCCAACCCTTGCGACACCTCCGTCCACCCAGCTACTCTTTTTCCAGCATCATCTCATTCGCATCTAGCATAAGTGCAACATTTACTTTTCTTCCAACCCCCCTGCTTCACTACAAGCACCTTGATTACTCAAACACACCTGCATATGTCTTTATATTAAGCACCTGTCAGTTCGAGCGTATGCTCTGGGCTTGCCCGTTGTTGGAACCTGCCCATCAGAAACTCTTACTGTTCAGACCTGCATTCATGCTTCACCATAAAACACCTTGATCATTCAAGCACACTGCATATGTCTTTATATTAAGCACCTGTCAGTTCGAGCGTATGCTCTGGGCTTGCCCGTTGTTGGAACCTGCCCATCAGAAACTCTTACTGTTCAGACCCGCATTCATGCATCATGTCATCCATGAGAATATACGAGGATTAAACTAGACTTTCAAGTATCCGATCGATTCTGTGAAGTAGAGACCGTACTTCGGTACGGGCAGTGTGTGGGGTGCTTAACCTCTTCCCACCCTGTAACCGTGATCCCTTACCTTGAATCTCTGACCGCAGATCAACAGGAGTCATTTTAGAGGAAAGGATCTTCAGATCCTCTTCTCTAACGTTTCTACGGGGTCTAGCCGACTGTAGATTCGAAGTAACTGGCTAGTGGCGACTCTGGTCTTATATAAATTCATTTAAGCACATCCAGCTAAATACGACAACCAAACGAAGCCCTCGAGAACGAGGCAAGCCAGTGGCACAAGCGGCGATTTCGCACTCACGCATCCTCATCTCCTTCTTTTCCGAAAGGAAAAGGAAAGGGAGAACGACGTCGTGTGGGAGCGCGGAGAAATCGGCGAGGGTCCACAGTATAGAAGAGTTCCTCAATTGATTAGCCTAGGTAGAGCGGTATTTTGAATACATGGATGTGCCAGAAGAAAAGGAAGTGAAGTTGGTTGCCTATAAGTTGAAATCTGGTGCATCAGCATGGTGGGAATAACTTTTGTTCAAAAGAACAAGACACCCATCCTATCATGGCCTCGGATGAAGCGTCTTCTCCAGACCCGCTTTTCTCCCTAATAACTGCGAGCAGGTTCTATTCCACCGAGCGACAAGGGAATCAGTCTATAGCTGAGTATCTTGGAGAGTTTCCAGCATTTGGGAACGTGAAATAACTTATCAGAATCTTAATTATAACAAGTGGCATGGTTGTTGAACTCTGAATAGTGCATATTCTAACCCCAATTCATCACACATTATGTATGATTTTCATAGTTTAAAGATTAATCTAATGCATAGTTTTATGGTTGTAAGAATGAGAGAGAGACTTCATCATAATGATGTTTAGAGGCCTTTCTTACATGCCTTGAAGATCAAAGAAATAAAGAATAAGAGATGGAGGAAAGATGTAATGCAATGGAGGAAGAAAAACTAGAAAAATCACATTTTCATGCCCACCGGTCGGTCGGTCACAGCCACCGGCCAGCTGGCCAAACCCTCTAGAAACAGAAAACTCTTTGGACTAATTTTATGAAGGCCGACCTGTGGTCCGACCGGCCAGATGACAGGTTGGCCATGTACTTTCAGAAGTCAGATTTCAAACAGAGGCAGTCCCTTTTTTTATTTTTCCGCCCAATTTTTGAGGCCCATCTTAATGATATTTGAAAATCCAACACGTCCATGTCGAAAAGGAGCTCAAAGCCGAAATAACCCAAGTGGTTTCGTTTCGATCGGAGCTATGTATTGACCGTGGTGGCCAAAACAATACGAACTGTCCAAAAAGTTTTCAGATTCTGCCTACTCAACTCTAGGCCGGTCCAGGTGGCCCATCATTGATGATATGAAGAATCGACTTTAACCATCTTCTAGATGACATCTATATATGAATAACCACAAAGTTTCAGGTCAAAAGGATGTGTGGTTTGATCGTACCGATCGAAGAAAGATGGACCATCCAAAGAGATTCCAACTGTGCAGATTTTCTAAAAAGCCCTAAGTGTTCTAATTTTCGGACCATATCTTGGAATTGTTTTGGACAATCTAATCCATTTATTATGTAAAGGAGGAAGTTTGCTCCATTTTTCAAAATTTGAGATCAATCCGACCTCTGTACACTCCCTAGCGTTGAAAGCAAGATAACTAGTTCTGAAGGTACCTGAATTACGCGATTTTGAGAGGTGGTCGCTGATCTGATTAGTGGTCACATTCAAAAGATAATCTTGGAAATCTAAATCGTCTATGAGGAAGATCACATTACAAGGAAGCTACAAATCAAATTTGAAGGCAATCCGATTATTGGTTAAGCCGTACCAAGCGAAACAAAATCTGCTATGTTGCTGTACTATTGTTGCATTAGAAAAGGTGGTGCTCTCTTCTATTCCAAATCAAGCAAGGATGTGGGGAGCAAGGAGTTCAAGTCATAGGAGGCTTCCTAGCCTCCTACATCCTTTTCTTAGTTCTAATTCTAGTTTTTAATATGCTTTTCATTAGCTAATCTCTTAACTAGAGCTAAGAGGTGAACCTTATAATTTTCTTAGTTTGTTTACTTCATTGTTAATGATTTCAAGTTTGAATTTAATGTTAAACAATAGTTTTGCTTAAGTTTGAATAAAGTTCTAAGTAGTATTTCTTAATCTTATGATGACTCATGGATGTTTGGAAGAATTACATTAGTTTCTTACTTGATTTGCAAAGATCTAGACTTCTAGGCTCCGAGGAATCGGATTCAAGACGCTCTAGAGCTTGGATCTTCATGTGGGAACTTCAAACCAAAGTTCTATCTTTTCTAGAAATTCTGAAACATGTATTGTTTGTTTATGTGATTTGAATCAAGTTCAAACCATGGTATTAATTAAGCTTTGTGACAAGGTTTGATGATTATTATGGTTATGATCTTAATCTATTGGAACTAGGATTGACCTATGCAATTGAGTGTGCTTAAGTCTTAACTTGAATTAAGGGAATCATGTTGATGAACAACACATGTGTTAGATTGCTTTAATAATATAACCGCTCTATCATCCGACTAGATAGGATTTGATTTCGATTCTAGTTGAGTAATTGAGAAACCTATGCGAATTATACATCAAGGAATCCTTGATGCTCCAGTTATCTTTTCATTATCAGATTTTTCCTGTTTGATGTTTAAAAACCGATTTCATAAACCCTTCTTAAATTCTAGTTATTAGAATAGTTTGAATTATTTACCTCCTTCCCTGTGGATCGACCTTGGTCTTACCGAGATTATTACTACATCGTAACCCTACACTTGGGGAAGCGAACAATGGTTTATTGGAGGATTGCGGCTCACGATTTAGGATTGGGTTCTAATGGTACTGGTTTGGACTTTAGATGAGGCTGTCCAATTGGCCACTATGGCAGAGACGCAGCTTACAAGGCCCCCTAAACAATTTTACTCTATAATGGGCCTCGCGTAAGAGTCATCCCTGTCCAAGGGAAAAACACCTATTGAAGATCATCATCAGCCCATGATGGTCACAGCTCGTGCATCAGGAAGTGACGTCCATGCAAGGCCACAACAATCAGTAATTGTGCCAGGCTCGAGAAAAATTCCAAATCTCTACGGTCGACCTAGACCCAACCATTGTTTCAGGTGTGGACAACCGGGCGACCTATCTCGCAGCAGCCAATGGCTAATATAGTCATCACTAAAGAAGACACACAAGCTGAACCAGAGGTTGATAATGCCAATCAAGCCAAGAATGACGAGGAATGGACTGAATGGCTTCCTGGAGATCAGGGTATATCTCTGGTTGTACAGAGACAATCGCCTACACCAAGCGTACAAACCACTCCCCAACGACCCAATCTCTTTTGCACAAGTTTCACAGTGGCTGGAAATATTTATGACATAATAATTAATGGTGGTAGTTGTGAAAACATCGTATCACATACGATGGTGGAGAAACTGAAGCTTAAAACCATGTCGCATCCTTTACCATACATGATTGGCTGGATTCAAAGGGACAATATGATGATGGTTAATGATCAATGCCTCGTCTCCTTTTCGATCAGTAAGGCCTACAGGGATCAAGTGTGGTGTGACTCGTCGACATGAACACTTACCACATAATACTCAGCCGACCATGGCAGTTTGATCGAGACATTGTACATCGCGAGCGAGACAACATTATTATGTTTGTCAAAGATGGGAGGAAGATTGTTCTCACTCTCGCAATCTCGAAGGAGGTCCGCAAGACGTCCGAGGTTGAAGGGAAATCTCCCATTGTCTTACGCAACAAGGAAAATGAGCCATGGTGGAGGAACGAAGAATGTGCATCCTTTGCACCACAAGAGAAGAATGCTACCCCACCTCGATTGGAGAAATTGAAGATGGCTCATGATCCGAAGCCAAAGTGAAACACGAAGTCGAGTTTCTTTCAAGTGGGGGAGTTTGATATAATGAGGATGCCCCCTGATCGTGGATGAACGTGAGCCAAAGGAAAGATTAAAAGTGGTGGCCCGAACTGTAGAAAAACTACTAGTCGACAGGCTTTGTCTACCGGTCGCACGCCCCAAGCAACCAGTCGCATAACACCTGCGACCACCATAATTTCGATTGAAAAAGGGGCAAGCTCCTTAGATTGTTTGGGGTCCTAGGAAACCGATTGTTAGTGGCCCAAGATTGGTCACCCGGTTCCGCAGATTTGCTCAAATGTGTGCGGAAGTTTCCGATTCTTTCACGATTTATTTCCGTTTTTGTTAGAGTTCTTTTCCATTAAGTTTCTAAGGTTTCTGGAGTTAGTTTTATCTATAAATAGTTGTTTAATTTCGTTTATTATGGATTGATCTTGCTTATTATCAAAAAAACTTTGGGGTTTACTCTATTTGTTCATGAATTCGAGTGTTCCTTCGAGGATTCGAAGAAGACTTGTTGAGGATTCCTAGTAGTTCCATGGATTCCGAATAGTTATCATGTGATAGAGACAGCGATCGATCTCACCACGTCTACGTCTGCGCCAGCGTCCGACCAAGATTGTGTGGGGGCCCAACGTGATGTATCTGTTTATCTACGCTGTTCATCCCTTTTCTAAGATCATGTTAAGGTATGGGCCCAAAAATGAGGCAAATGCAATGCTTAGTGGACCACAATAGAGATGACTCTTGCATTTAATGCTTTGTGTTTAATGCGCGTTTGTTGCAACCCAAGCATATTATTTGGTGTGGTCCACTAGAGTGTTGGATCTGCTTCAATTTTGGGCCCATACCTTAGCATGATCTTGGAAAAGGGATGGATGGCGTGGATGAAAAGATACATCATGATGGACTCCCACACAGATATGGTCGGATGCTTAAAGGTCCGACCAGGGTTGGACTCTACAGACATTCTAAGGAGCTCATTGAAGATGGTGATTTTGAAATATGCCAAGGGAACCACATAATGTCTTCTATCTGTGGTGTAGGCAACGAAGTGACCCTTATTGGGCCTGTTGTGGTGCACATTCTTGAATCTGCTTCACCGTCGGTTCTTAATAATAAGTTTCTTCTCCTGCAAAGGGCAGCTGCCTTCTACCCCTTGCTCACCATCTCTACAAATTTCTTGGGATTGAACATGGTTCAATCTATAAGCTGGAAGAGATGTAGACCATAGATTGCAAAAGATGTGAATTGTGTTTTGTAGAAAAGCAATGACAGTGGTTGGTCGTGTATATGGAAAATAGGGTTGGGACATACATTTAAGTAGCTTTCTCATGTAGGCTGCAAAGGACACAAGACAATTTGCTGATCAGATAGTATTTTATGTTTTGGGTAGTCGGCATGTTTGCTTTTGTTGGGCAATCTCTTCATCGTAATAGAGACATAGTTAGCCATGCGTTGGTTCCACTTCTATGACATTCAGCTGACCTCTCTTGATTAGTGATTGTCATCTTTACTAAACAAGAAAGAATTCCAAATAGTTCGTACTGCCACAAGGATTGGTACAGACCGTTGAAATCTTGGTGAGCCACTCACAACAAGCGTCGCATGCAAGTGGTTGGTTGCAATCAGGGTTGTACCCCCCGGATTTACTATGTGAGCACATTCAATTAGTGTTTTGAAATTTGAAGACCCAGACAATGTTGGTAAAGGCCCATGCGAGATTTCAATTTGAACAAAGTTGCCCAAGTTTGGCATGCACATGCAAGAATTGCTTGGCATTGATGAATAGTAATACCTAAGGCCCACGTATTTTCACGTGTTACACGTCTTGGGCTTGTGCATGTCCTACACGGGAGCAACAACCTACACTCTTACCACCATGAAGCATGCAAAGGCGGCCCATGTCCGGCTGTATTGGGGTCTAGAAAATACAAGACCTGATGGTTCATATGGTCCATACCTACATACGGTTGTCATGTGAAGAGTGATTTACTCCAGTTTTGAAAGCTCAACTGTAGGAAGGAAGAGGAAAAAAACATATATTTTTAGAGGGCAATGTGGGAAGGAATCAAAGTTGACATGTAGCCCTGCAAGTGGATGAAATATGTTCACGAGGCCTTCTTTGATGATGCTCCGAAGGGCTGGGTCGTCTTCCACGGTCATGGTCTGAATTAGGGCCCCTAGGGCCTACTGTTGGTGATGTGTTCGATCCACCAGGGTCATAGATGATAACGTACGTGTTCACATTCCCAAGCTCTTCATGAATTTGAATGGTCCATATTGAAGTCCATGTTAAAATCAATGGTTGAGATGAACAATATGCCCCATATGCTTCTTGCATCACGTTGGTTAAACGTGGATAAAAACTTAGGGCCCACAGATAAATGGGCTTGGGTTGTCACAGGTCCAAATCAAGATCCAAGACGATTTACATTGCACCCTGCCTCCAGACTAATTACTTCTCTAGCATGAACGAAAGGTAAAGATTCAATTGAAAAATATCAAAAGATTTGAACTGCCTGTATATTTCAAAGTGGTGGACTTTTGGTATATCAGCCATCCAAAGTGTGCTCCAATTTATTTATGGTTTGGATAATGGAGCGATGGGCCATGCATGTACATACTGAGGGCCTGAGATACCATTCACCTCCTCTGGCTGACGATCATAGAAACGTTTTTTTTTTTTTTTTTTTGTTCTTCTGGTGGATAAGGTGGGTTTAGTGTATCAGATAATTCTACTCAATGGTCTACTGGCGTGGAGTATGCACATGTGGGAGTTCTATGGATGTCATTCCATTTGAAAACAATGATAGAGAGTTGGAGAGGTATTTGCAATGAAGGGCCCACAACATGTGGTGTAGCATTATTAATGTTGAGGTGGAAGGCAAGCAAAACCACGTGATTGTGGACCACTGAAGGATTCAGGTTGTGATTGCGTTTTGAGTTGGTTGAGAAGTCAGCTTCCTAGGGGAGGGCCAGCCGGCCAGGCATGAGTCTAGTGTCGTACCTATCCACTTTAATTTCTGATACGTGCCCATCAGGCCACATGATATTAAATTAATTTCTTCTAGGGTAGGGCCCACTGCAGGAGCTTGTCGATAGGGTCCTCAAATGTGGCCCTTACGGTACACTACTGCATGATTGGTGCGACCCAATGAAATGCAAGGAAAAAGTAAAAAAATAAGAAGAAAAGAAAAGGTAAGATTCTAACCAATTTCAGTTTTATTATATCTTATTCATTGCAGGGTAGACGTGGCATGTATTTACACCAATCATCAACTCCCCAAATTCTATGCCCCACTACCGCATGCAGCATATATAACCCAAAGATGACAGTGAACAGCCAAACTCAACCAGCCAAGTGATAGCACTATAAAAAAGATAGATTAAAAAGAAGACCTATAGGTGGTCCAAATTCATCACTGACATCAAATCTTGAGAAGTCAGATGCATGCCCTAAAGTAGATCCCCTAAAGTTTCATCTTAGAAATCTCTCAATGATTTTACCAATGCCTTGACGACAAAAGGCAAACATGCCCACCACCTAACTTAAAATCTGATCTAAGCAGCACATGGTATTGTATCCTTTGCTCCCTAACATAAGAAAGCTACACTTAGATGTAGTGTCCCTCCTTGCATGTATATAACCATTTCCATTTCTTCTTGCACAACACAATTCACATCTTTTGCATTCTAAGATTTAGGTCATCTCCAGCTCATAGAGTAGACCATGATCAACCCCAAGAAGATTGTGGAGATGGTGAGGAAGGGGCAGAAGGTAGCCCTAGGGAGGAGGAGAAACTCATTCTCGAAAACCGATGGCTCTCCAGATTCAAGTGGGTGCAGCACTTCTGTGGCCGATAAGGGGCACTTCATCATGTACACCACAGATGGAAGACGTTTTGTGGTTCCTTTGGCATATCTCAACAGTCCCATCTTCAAAGAGCTCTTTAAAATGTCCGAAGACATGTTTGGGTTACCAAGTAATGGGCCTATCACATTTCCATGCGACGCTGTCTTTATTGATTACATTTTCTCGATGATCCAAAGAAGCATATCTGAAGATGTAGAGAAGGCTTTGCTTGCTTCCATAACCGTTGGGCATTGCTCCACATCTTCATTAGCACATCAAGGATTGCACAATCAATACATACTTCTTCATGGATTCTAATTGAGCCTTTCGACTGATGTTGCAAAATTGATGCCTCTTTCAATTTTTCTTACATGTGTATATGTATGATCTATACAATTTTGATTCAATCAAATCTTGTATGCTATTTCTCATTTTAAGGCTGAAATTCAACTTGAGAGAAATTTAGATGTGTCAAAACTTTGAAATTGTGTTCTTTTTCAGGTCAAAATTCATTGGCTAAAGTTCCTCTCATATTTATACTACAAAATATAGATTAGTAATTGGTTTGGTTGGTTACTTACGGCCAATATTACATGACTATGTAACGGTTTGTTTTGATGGACATATATTGTCAAGGTACGTTGATGTCATCGGTATCCACTACGCATGATGTATTCAATTATTATCCACATAGCATAATAATTTGATTGTCACCGTGAGGCAAGGAAACCCAGGAGCAGCAGGGGGGGGGGGGGGGGGGGGGGGGGGGGGGGGGGGAGTTTGTAGAGGTTCCAAAGGAGAGGATTATATTTGCATTCATGAACGGCTATGGTATAGGATCGAACAACGAGGCAGAGATAAAAGTCATGTATGACGGTATCCTCCTATGCAGGCAAGCAAGGGTTGAATAGAGTTGAAGTTGAGAGTGACTCTCTCATGGTGATCGATACACTGATGGATTTCACAAGAAAATCTGGAAATGGTGTATTGGAAGGAGAGGATAATCAGGCTCATTAACACAGGTGAGTTCATCCTCAATCATGTCCCAAGGAAGGAAATACAGTGGCTGACGGGTTGGCCCGTTGGGGAAGTGGAGCTCAACTTAAGACGAATTTTCCAGATTGGCTAATCTGCACAGGAAATCTGTGGTCTCATCTTCCTTGACAAAATCGGTCTTCAGAATCTGGCTACCTGTGAGGTGGTACAGAAGTCTTTGCGCAGCCCCTTCCACTTTCGAGATGGAAGGGTAGTGTCTTACGATAGGCAACCTCAAAATCTTTTGGTTGAGGTCCCCCAAATGAGTGTCTGTATTTGTCCTAGCTGTAGCCTTTTGTGAATAAATCTGTTGCTTTAAAAAAAAAAAAAAAAAAGGTACAAGGCATCTAGGAGATTTTGATGTCTAAAACCCTAGCTATGACATTAATACCAGGCGCGCCACAAGTGGTTGCATAAAACCATCTCATGGTATTACAGTGGTTGTAGTATTTTAGGAAAAGTAGGAAAAAATGCAGGACCTTGGCTGGAGTGATTTAACCAATGGACATACATTTGTGCCTCTTAGCTGGCTCTTTCAGTAATTAAGACATTTAAGGCAGATAAGTAACTTTTCCTGCTGATGGCAGGAATCAAGTGAATTATCTATGATAACTAAGTTTGCTTAAAAATTAATATTAGTTACTTATTGTAGACACCCGACCTAGGCCAAAATTGATAAGTAGGATGGTTTAGATGGACGGACCAATCCCTAGCCTAAACCCTAATTCATTCTAAACCGTTAATCCACTCCTAAACCCCAATCGAATCTAGACCCTAGCCTAAACCCTAATCCAATTTCGAAACCCCCTAATCCAATTCCAAAACCCTAATTCAGCCCTAAACCCTAATCCAGTCCCAAACCGTAATCCTAAAATATAAACTCAACCAAACTCAACCCGATTAACACCAGTCAATCTAAGCCCCAAAACCCTAGAACCCTTATACCCATTACTCTGAGTCAACTTGAAAAAATCAACTTCTAAGTTAACCCTCTGAATCAACTCACCCGGTCAGCCTCCTCTGCCCCCACAACCCAATCAACTCAGCTAATCAAGCCCACACCTAAAACCAAATGCCCAAGCCCAAAACCAAGCCCAAACGGAACCAGTGGAAAGGGTAGCAATTTGGCAGAGCAAAGGAGAGAGCCTCCCGCACGTGCGAGCTAGTACCATGCCAGGCCAAAACTGAGAGATGGTTGGGGAAGTGCCCCCTGCTCTCTCTCTCTCTCTCTCTCTCCTTCTCTCTCTCTCTCTCTCTCTCTTAAAGGAGACCTCGTGTGAGCAACGGTTCAACCATTTTTAGCTCCTCAAAGCATGTGGAGATGTATATTTACAACATTGTCCCCTCGTTTGGCTTAATTTAGATCTTCACCAAGCCATCCAACCAAGGAGAATGCCACTATGTGGCAATCCCAAAATCTTAGCCTTTTAACCACTTCTTAACCCTAATCCCACCTATAATTATAGTGTACTAGGGCTTAAGGCTATAAATAGCACACTCCTCTTTTCATCTGAATCATCCACAACCAACCAAGTGAGAGAGAGAGAGCCTCTTCACCCTTGGCTATCTAGCCTAGCCACCCCTCCGCCAAGGAGAGTGAGAGTGAGGAAGTGAGCCTAACCCTGGTCTGGCCTAATCTAACCCTAGCCCTAGCCTTGAGCCATTAAATTTCCAATCATCCAATCTTTGTAATACTACCGTCCATCTAACCATCCAATCTTTAATCAAGTTCATCCAATCCGCATAAGCATTTGTGTAACACCCATTCCCTTCTTAAACCCCCCCCCCCCCCCCCCCCCCCCCCCCCCCCCCCCCCCCCCCCCGCTTATCTCATCCATCAGTAACATAACATTTTGCATTAATATCGACGTGGGGTGTATGTTCTTTTGGCTTGTCGATTGAATTAGATCCTACCCATCAAAACCCTTGGTTGGTACGCATAGCATTCATATATAACATTTCACCCAGTTAGCTTGAATATATGCTTTGAGGCTTGCCAGGTTTCTCGGATCCTGCCCATAAAAAACTCGAGTTGACTGGTTATCTCGGTTAGTCTGGTATGTGAGTCAGAGTAGACACGTCTAGTCCCAAGACACTACTTAACAGGGATGGTGTATCAAACACGATATTTCATACACATCGCATATCATCAAAGTGCAAGAACCGAAACTAATCTTTAAAATTCATTTAATCCTGTGAAGTATAGACCGTACACTCATATGGGAAGAGTGGGTGCCTAACACCTTTCCTCTCTGTAACCTCGGTTCTTATCCTGAATCTTTGAGTGCAGATCATTGAGTCATTCTTAGGATTAGGAATCTTTAGATTACTGCTCTTAAGCATTTCTATAGGGTCTAACAGACTATAGATTTGGGATTATTGGCTAGTGGTGACTCTAGTCTGATATAAACCCTTTTTCAAACACACAACCAACTCAAAGCCCTCAATAGACGCGAACCCATGAAAACTAAGAGTTGATTCCGCCACATGGAATTTTCCATCATCCACACTTATTTGCTGAAAATTACATAAGTATTTCAACATTTATTTTTTTGCTTTTTAATTTCCCAATGCAAATTATTTTCTTCTTTTTTTGTGATAAAGGAGGTTGATTACAACCCAATATTCTATCGTTGGGCATACAAACCCGGTTGACATGAACACTAACACCAACTAATGTATCACCAGTGGGCCGCCAGTTTGTGGACCCCATTGACGTATGTGATGAACACACTATCCATCCATTTTTAATTCCAAGCATTGGCAGATTTAAATCTTAGATGAGATCCCCACCATCTGCAAATGGTTGTGACCAAACACATACGTACCGCTAAAACCTCTCTTTGGAGTACCACCCTGCCATATGTGTTAGATCATCATCATCCATCCCTTTCGTCTGATCCTTTTTTAGTACAGGTCACACCACATGGTATAGTGGGACCCACCATAATTTTGAAGAATCCATATTGTCCATTAAATTAACCCCACCACTAGCAGCAGGAAGCATTGACACCCATAGTTGCACATGTCCTGATGGCTCACCTCTTTATATGTGTTGTATGTCCATATCATCCATTCAATTTCCTATTGATGTGATGCCCACCACTATAGCCTCCCAAGGGTCCACTGAAATAATGCCCATAGCTCGGACCCATTGTAATGTGTTTGCCATCCGAGCTAATTAAGTGGGTCCCACTAGTATAAAACAATGAGGATATAATCTCTACCATTGAAACACTCCCGCGTCTAGTGAGTGGACCCCACAACAGAAAATCAGTGGGGAGTTAAATCCACACCGTTGAAACCCTCTTGGGCCCATGTTAATGCATGTGTTGGGTGAACGAGCATGTAATGCTTCGGATTTTTAAAATTTATTTGAAATTTTTTCAGAATTTTATGTTATTTTTTTATTAAATATTAAGCATTTTGATTTGAAAGTAACGGATCTTCCTTGAGAGATCTAATAGGTGACCATTTACAAAAATCTCTTAGAATGATGACATGAACGATGTTAAATAGTTGGATTTCGTAAAACTTACATTTTTTTTTATATTTATGAAAATGCCATTAAGTTAAACCTGTTATTTTAAGTACGCTAGTTCTCAACGATCGGTTTGATGCAAAACTTCAAACATAACCAATCAGACACATTTTAACCATACGGATCAAATTTCATCCCTCCGTTCATAATAGAAATGTCCCAATTAGAAATCAGCCTGTGTACGGCCCACTTGAACTCGGATATGTCCCATGTTTGGTGGCGTGACCTAAATTTACCACACCTACCTGATGGACGTCGGACTGAATTTATCACAATCATCATAGTGGGACCCATGTGCGTCTCATGCACGTTTAGTGCACGATCAAACGTGGTTTAACCCTGGGTTGCACGTTTTTAAAGACAGAAGCATCTTCTCCAAGCACATCCAACCGCTGGCCTCTGTTCCCTCACCTCATGTGTAAGGCTGCGATGTAGTAATAATTCTTGGTAAGATCGAGGTTAATCCACAGGGAAAGAAGTAAATAATTCCAACTACTCTAATAACTAGAATCTAAGAAGTTTAGGAAAATAGCTTTTCGCATAAAATAGGAAAATTTGAAAATAAGAACTAGAGCATCAAGGATCCACTTGTAGCAGTCTAATGCCAATCCATTCATCCAAGCACAACACAATTAGAATCAAAGTCCTATCTCTCATTAAATTGGAGAATATAACATTTAAGCATAAACAGTCTCACTTAAATCTGGAAATCAGATTTCTAGTTCTAATGAAGCACATATCATTCAAATCTGTAGCCTTCGGAGTAACAGTCACGCCTAGAGACTATGGCATGCTCAAGGGTTACCATAATTCGAACCTAATCAAGCAAACATGATAATCTCAGAGAATTGCAAGGAATCCATGTCCGGAGTACATGAACTCTCATAAAACTTCTAAAAAATACCAACTTGATTCAAACTAGAACTTAAAAATCCATAATTAAAGTAAATAGTACTTGAAGAAATGAATTAAAGCATTGAAACAAACTACAAACTTCACCTCTTAGCTCTAGCTAAGAGGTTAGCTAAAAGAAATCATTAAAAACTAGAAACAAGAGCTAAAAGAAGAAGAAAACTAGTTGTACAAGGCTAGGAAAGCCTCTTAGGTCTTGATCTCTTTGCTCCCACGTTGCTAGATGCCTTAGGAAGGGAGTGGAGGTGGCCTTTTATAAGAGAAATCCTGCACCAACTTGAAAACTTCGAGAATCTGCGGAGTCTTTCCGCAATTTGGAAACTTGGAATTGAAAGTCGAAGTTTCTGAAGCACCTTAGACCTGTCTAGCGACCAGTTTGAGGAAGACAAAAACAGTCCAGCAAGATTTGTATTTTTGGACTAGTGTAGACCTGTCTGGCCACCGGTCTTGGGACAGGTCTTGGGACTGGCGACTGGTCTTGGGACAGGTCTTAGAGATATTTTTTCATATTTTATTCTTTTTCTCTTCTCTTTCTTTCTTCTTCTTTCCTCCACCTTTTAACACTTGTTTTATTAATCTTCAATGCATACAAAGTGACTCTTTTAACCATGAATTGGTGAAGTCTCCCTTTTATTCTTACAATCACGAAAACATGTATTAGATTAGTCTTTAAACATGAAAACCATGCATAATGTGATGATAACAAGGGGTTAAAATATGTAATATTCATGGCTCAACATACACCCCAACCAGCTTTTTGCTAGATCTCGAGCAAAACATGTGTGAAATAAGTTCAAATCTCCAAAACCAAACTCTCCTTCAGAAACTATGCTTTTATACATTCGAAGACATACAAGTGCAAAAATCAGAGAAACTGGGTGATAGATGCTGAAACCTTAAACTCTCAAAACATAATAAGTGTTCATATAGAATTCCCGCTGATTGATTAATAAATAGAAGAACTTGAACAAATTCAACCTAGTGTGCATAATGAATGTTCATCTTATGAGTTTCCGAGATTATCTTCTTCATAGATCAACTAAACTATGGATCTAAAAGTGTACAGATCAACAACAAGCCCATGACAGGAATTTGCCTTACCGTCCTTCCGATGGCTTTCACACTACGTCCCATTTTTGGCTTTGGTTGCGGGTAGACGATTCCCCGGTTGGTAATAGGTAGCCATTTTCAGAATTTTCCGCTATATTCTCAATCATACCCATATTTTCTTTCCTTCTTTCTTTTTCATATACATTAGATAGGATTTTTAGAAATCTATATCTTTCGTTATTTTCCCATGGACAAGGATGGATAAAGTACTCCGGCGTGGTTCCTCAACACCTTAAATATAAGCCTAGCCAATCCATAAATCTACATAATCCTTTCAAACCATGAGAATCGTGTAACGTGAACTAGGTGCACAAGTATTCAAACATTCTATCAATCATATAAATATGGGAATTCACATATAAAACCATTATATTAAAGGTAGTTCAAGACTTGCAACATCAGTCACTTCATATCTCCTTTTCTTATACTTGTATCATCCCGAATGCATAGAAACGAGGTTTTCCAAAAGAGTTTTGAATTTTCAGAAAAATTGAAAAAATTTCAATACACAATTGCTCGAAATGTCACAAAAGCTAGTAAATTCATCTAAGGAATCTCACCCCCCAATCAAAATCTTACATTGTCCTCAATGTAACAAGATATGCAATAAGCATGACATGAGAGTAATGACATAAGATAAAGGAGAGTGAGAACGAGAGTACCTGGGGTCGCAAGTTGATCAATTCTAGCATCTTCCATTGTCTCGATGAGACTTATTCAATCCTAATTACAGAAAAATAGATCCTAATCTACCTACCTACCTTTGATTAGTTTGATTGATTACATGATCAAATTTGAGCAGGATCTTCATAAATTTCAATAAATTTCTCATGATAACCATCCAAAGTCCTGCTCGACAGTAAACATGGGTGCTTTTCTTCATTGACGTCCAATATTTCTGTGTACCACATGCATGATAAGAAGAGATAAGAGTAGCAAAAAGATATCTGCTTAAATTCTGGACTGAGTTGTGATTGATTAAAAACGGGTCCTCCCAGTCAGAATTCTCAATGGGCTGAAGAACCCATGATGGTGGAGAGACATTTATCGTATATTCTTCAGCTAAAGTTGTCTCTTCCACAATTTCATAATTATACGGTGCTACAAACAATGGTAAAGAGTGTAAATCAGTGGAATGGTGTTCTTCAAGCACTGACACCATGTTTAACAAAATGTCCAAATCCTTAATCATCTCATCCTCAAGATCATCGGAGTGGGCCAAGCATTCTTCTAGGAAGTCGAGATAGTAAGATGAGGGTTCTTTGTCCTCCCTTAATGATTGAAAAAATTCTATTTCAATGGCAAGAAATTCCTCCTTTATAAAGAGAAGGTCATCCAAGGAAAATTCTTCAAATTTAATGGTAAGCACATCATCTAGCATTGGTTGATCTTTTGAAATTTCAGATTGTGCCACCCTATCATCCAAAGAAAGAAAATTTTCAGTCAAAGAGAGGTCTTCCACAATAGAATTTGTCATGTGTTGTTTGTGGAAGGACTCAGAAAGATCGACTTCGGCCATCTCTTTAGCATGCATATCCTCTAGAGACTTATAATCATTATGCTCTTGGGAAAAAAAAACCCATAGGTTCATAAGCATCCACCGAACCCTCATTGTAAGTAACCTCACTATCGCTTTCAGATTTTATGGATTCCTCGGGTTTGTCAACCGTGATTGAAATCTCTTCATCATTAAGTTCAAAGCATCCAAAAGAGATAGTGGACTCACCATTGATGATGACATTAGAATCATCGAGATCAATCTCCTCTACAAGTTTATTCATTATATCCGAAGAAGGTGGGACTTAGATAACCATGTCCTCCTCATTAGAAGAGATTGATTTGATGCCCCCAAATTCGGGCTTAACGTCTTCACAAGATGGCGAGTAAGCTTGATTTGATTGTTCATTTACATACTCTTTCCATATTTCCTCAAGTATTTGTGTATACATGTCATCACAAGAGGAAGATGTTTTAGGGTGACTGTTTTGGGTCTCCCAATCCGACGTCTCATCCTCCAAAAGGTACTTGTACGAACCATTCGTCCAATCATACATGATGAAATTTTAAGCAATTGAAAACTACCTTAATCTAGAAAAAAGAACAAAAAGAAGGGAAATGGGGAGATGTTACCCAATAGAGTAAGATCTATGTCAGCAACGATGTCCTACAAAATCAAAAAATAAAAATTGTTAGCAATTTAGAAAAACCCAGAAAACCTACTTTTAGAAAAACTGAAAATCCTACCTAACTAAAACTACTCTATAGCTACTAGAACAATTAGAACCGTTTAACCTTTTCCCTGGCAACGGTGCCAAAAACTTGTTCGCTCGCGTCAAGTGCATGGTTGCGATGTAGTAATAATTCTCAGTAAGACCGAGGTCGATTCACAGGGAAAGAAGTAAACAATTCCAACTACTCTAATAACTAGAATCTAAGAAGTTTAGGAAAATAGTGTTTCACATAAAATAGGAAAATCTGAAAATAAGAAGAGCTAGAGTATCAAGGATCCACTTGTAGTAATCCAATGCCAATCCATTCATCTAAGCACAACACAAATAGAATTAAAGTCCTATCTCTCATCTAATTGGAGAATATAACATTCAAGCACAAACAGTCACACTTAAATCTGAAAATCAGATTTCTAGTTCTAATGAAGCACATAGTATTCAAATCTGTAGCCTTCAGAATAACAGCCATGCCTAGAGACTATGGCATCCTCAAGGGTTACCACAATTCGAATCTAATCAAGCAAACATGATAATCTCAAAGAATTGTAAGGAATCTATGTCCAGAATACATGAACTCTCATAAAACTTCTAAAAAATGCCAACTTTATTCAAACTAGAACTTGAAAATCAATAATTAAAGTAAAGAGTACTTGAAGAAAGGAATTAAAGCATTGAAACAAACTGCAAACTACACCTCTTAGCTCTAGCTAAGAGGTCTGCTAAAAGAAAGCATTAAAAACTAGAAACTAGAACTAGAAGAACAAGAAAACTAGTTGTAGGATACTAGGACGCCTCCTAGGTTTTGATCTCTTTGCTCCCCAAGTTATTAGATGCCTTAAGAAGAGAGTTGAGGTGGCCTTTTATAAGAGAAATCCCGCACCAACTTGGAAACTTCGAGAATTCGCGGAGTCCTTCCGCAATTTGAAAACTTGGAATTGAAAATCGGAGTTTCTAGAGCACCTTAGACCTGTTTGGTGACCGGTTTGAGAAACACAAAAATAGTCCAGCAAGATTTGTATTTCTGGACTAGTGTAGACCTGTCTGGCGACTGATCTTGGGACAGGTCTTGGGACTAGCGACCGGTCTTAGGATAGGTCTTGGAGATATTTTTTCATATTTTATTCTTTTTCTCTTCTCTTTCTTTCTTCTTCTTTTCTCCACCTTTTAACACTTGTTCTATTGATCTTCAATGCATGCAAAGTGAGTCTTTTAACCATGAATTGGTGAAGTCTCTCTCTCATTCCTACAATCACAAAAACATGCATTAAATTAGTCTTTAAACATAAAAACCATTCATAATGTGATGATGAAAAGGGGTTAGAATATGTAATATTCATGGCTTAACAGCCTCTCCCCCACATATCATATGGTCCCCATTTTCTTGATCCAAACTGTCCATTAGCTTCCTCCCTCACCAAAACCCACTCCTATGAAAACTTATCACTTTCCAACAATCGTACTTGTCGATCTACATCCTCTATCAAACTTTATCTTTCTAATATCTTTCAATCTGGCTGTTCGCTATGCATGGGGATCTGGGAATCCATCTCTAGGGTCCAAAGGATCCCTCCTAGCTAGCCAACGTGCCCTTTTGCATTGAAAACAAAAATTTTCATCTTCTAAGAGAATCCTCCACCAAATCCTTTTATCGCGCAAACCACCAATCAAACCCTTGTAAACCTAGGATTTGTGGACCCCACAAGCTTCTTTAGATCTATCTAAACCTTCTACTGGTGTCTGATCATTCGATAGAACCCCCATGCGCAATTTGCCATTTTCAACCTCTTTCTTCCACGTCTTTTCACCAAAATCATTCGTTCGTCTGTGGACCCCATTCCAAGATCTATCATGATCATTTTGTAGCCCATCCTTACAATATCCAACAAAAGATCTGAGCCATCCATCGTGTGTGTGCTTTCTAAAATCGTCTTGAAAACTCACTTTTACAACTCCATCTTGCGTCCGTGCGCATGCATGCCTGCGTAGCCTCTCTCGTTGCCTTAGAATCGACCCCCTCACCTATAAAACTTCTCTCTGGGCGTGGTACTCCCGCATCCACGTTTAAAGAAAGAGAGAGAGAGAGAGAGAGAGAGAGAGAGAGAGAGAGAGAGAGAGAGAGAGAAGAAAATAAGAGAGAAGGGGGGGGGGGGGAGGTGGTGTTACCTAACCACCGTTCAAGAGAAGAAGAAAAGCGAAAGTAGGAGGTGAAGAAATAATGGAAGAGAGAAAGAAAAAGAAAAGGGAAAGGAAAGAAAAGGAGGAAAGAAAGAGATGAAAATAAGGGAGAGAGAAGCCAAACCCGTCGATTTTCCCAATTTTCTAACGACATCAGTGACCCTCGCAACCTCAAGACACATCAGATCTAAGAGGTGAGGCCTTCCTTCAAGAACAACACCATAATATATGTTTCCTAGGAGTTTTTTTATGCATAGAATGTGTTTTTCGGGTGATGCATGTGAAAGAGTGATATTTACTGAGTAGGATTTGATTTAATATGATATTTCATGTAGGTTTGTCGTTGATTTCCATGATAATGCTTTTGTGATGCTTGTATGGATGTTGGTATGAGAAAATTTGTGGAATATTGTGCTTATGTGTGAGCTATGAGTAAATTACTCTGAAATCATGCTTTACATGCATTGATGATGTATTAGATGATTCATGTGAGGTGTGTACAAGATTATCTATGTGGATGTTACATCAATGCACACCCCTTAACTCCATACTGATGTAACCGTTTGATGTAAAGATATGGAGTCCGTACGGAACCTTGTTTCGTTGGTATTACCATGTGGATATTATTCGATGAGTATGCCTTATTGTTATGTGTGGAGAGTTGGCATTACCATATGCATTTTTGGATGAATATGCTTGATTGTTGGGTATCAAGTGTTGACATCATCATATGGGTATTGTTGAGTGTACATGCCATGCTATTAAGTTTTGGTATTACCGTGTGCACATTGTTATATAAGTGCCAAATGGATCCTCATAGTGATACGTTACCTATGATGGATTTAGAGAATGGTCTAATTAAACCCTGGATTGGGGTAATGAGTGGACATTACTCATAAACGTCATCTCATAAGCTGGGGTTGGTGATATAGACACTAAGTTTGACCCGTCGGCCCATGCTGGGTTGTTTAAAACTCCCCATAGTGTCCATCGAGTTCTTTTATTATGGCTGGATGCCAAACTACTTAACAAAAGGTGAAACTAATTCATAAATTCATTAGGGCTCGATTTGGTTGGCCAGCCCCTCTAGGTGTCACAAAGGAAGTCATAATAAGGAGTTTTTCGCTTCTTGTCGTGTGTTATCTAGTGAAAGTGTATTAGGGATTTTCCGCTTCCATTAGTTAGGTTATTTACCTCTGGTGACTAGTGACTATCATGAAGTGTAACTGGGGTGTCCCACTTCATGTATTATGATTCTAGCCAGGGTGCTTTAGCCAGAGCATGTATCTCATGTATTGCATTAACAAGACTTGTATGTTTTGATTAATTGATTATGATTATCATCATACTTGCACCTATCTTTGTATTATTGTTCTTGTCATGTTTATCTTGGAGGGATATACCTCACTGTGATAGTGATTAATGCTATCCAAACACACTCAGATGATGCAGGTGAAGATCTCATAGTTGAACTCGAGCTCTAAGGAGAGGAGTATGATGGTTCATGGAAACAAATGGTGGATGACGAAGCCGGAATGACTTAGATGAAGATTCTGTTTGCATTATGTTTCTTAGAATAATTTATTTGGTTTGTTATGAAGTTGTAATAAGTCTTCCTGATAAAAGAAAATGGTTGATACTTAGTTTGGTTTGGTTTGATTTTAAGAACTTTTTGTTGATGACGTAGCTTAGAATTTCATGTAGTAAGATATTTATTTCTCGCCATTGTGTTTGAATGCCACAAAGTATTAAACGTGTGAATAATTAATGGAATACAGATAAGGTTTTTCTTGGCACATTCTATTAAACACCTGGGAACTCGACTCTTCACGGTATCCACGAGAGTAGAAATCTCGGGGCGTTACAGAATGATATCAGAGAGCAACAGTGACCTTGGGGCGTGGAGCCCAATCCATTGTATAATAAACTCACCCTAAGGCTTAAGTCTAAAAAAATTAGTGAGAAAACACCTAGGTATACGTCCGCACATGGTTGTATGTAATGTACGAACATAGAAACCCACACTTTAAGGCCCCTTGAAAATTGTTAAGATTGCTGATGAATGTAGAAACATGAACTTAGGGTTTCCTGAAGAGAATTCTCACTTTTGGTTGTCAGCATGGGCTCTCATGTACTCCCCATGTTTAGATCAGTGATTCGCTGAATAGTATGATGTATTTCCTCCAAAGTTTGGGATCTACGATTTTATTTTGAATTTTTTAACATAAGACAGATTGACCTAACTAATGCAGCACTGTTAGAAGATGAATACCGAAACTATATATATGGAAAATTTTGAAAATTTTTCTGTAGACTCCTAACTTACATCTCAACACCCCATAAAATTCCAGAGCAATCCGATGAATGAGTAAATTAAGAAAATTATTATAGTGATGAAAACTTTGCACAAAATCATGCTAACCTGCTGCATTATTTGGAATTTACTAGGGTAGAAACATATGTTACAATAGGAATTTTGATCTGGGAGAAATTACGGTTATTCCACACCTTACATATAGCTTACCTTCAAAATCTCAAGAGAAACCGATGCTCAGTTTGAGAGAAAGAATTCCTGGAGTGCTTGTAGGTTCTGCATTCCAAATTCAATGCTACCCTAGTCCCTTAGCCTTGGAACCCCTGAACCCCCCTTGATTAAACTTAGTTTGTAGGTTTGTGCCCTTAGAAGTGTTCCCTGACATTTTCTCATATGTCCCTACAAATTTTAGGCCTAACTCAATTACCTTAGGTAGGATATCAAAACCATAGATTGCCACTTACAAA
>PVNU02003684.1:0-73128 GCA_003013855.2 Liriodendron chinense | reverse complement strand
CCCTAAACTGGGAACCGAACCGAATTAACTGGTTCTTTGGTTTTTAGAACTGGACCAAACCAAACCGAACTAACTGGTTTCGATTCGGTTTACTAGTTCCACCGGTTCCATGTGCAATCCTATAAAGCACTGCGGTAAGTAAAGCTCCCTAGCTTCACCATAGTATATGGGTTTTATCCACATTGTCTGTCCATTTTTACGAGCTCATTATTTTAGGGTATGGGCTAAAAAATGAGGCATATCCAAATCTTAGGTGTACCACAAGACACGCCCACCAACCCACCATTGAAACTTCCTACACTGAAATGTAATTTTTATTTGCCATTTAAACCTGTTAGTAAGGTTACATTGATCTTTAGAAAAGGAAACTACAAATATTAACTTGATTTAAAACCTTTGTCACCTGCAAGAAGTTTTTAATGGTGGCATTGAATCACCACTGTTTTCTCATACTGTGGTTCACTTGAGATTTGGTTTTGCCTTGTTTTTGGACTCATGTCCTAAATGAGTTGGAGAAATGAATTGACAGCATGGATAGGGTGTTGGTGTTGTCTTCAATCTGGATAACTGTGGATCCGAGATTCAGGTGTCATCAGTTAACTGATTGGCTTGGCTCGGTTGCCCAAAACTATCCTGGATGAGATAGTAACTCTCTGGACAGATTTGGCCGAGTTCGGTCGCTCGAACGGTCGCGTCAGTCGACTAACGGCCAATGCACTGTTTAGGTCAATTTGTGCACTTATGTGTGGATTTTTTTATAATTTCGATTTTATACTATTTAAAGGGGTGTAATGTGGGTTAGGGTAACACAATGAATCTTAGACATGTTCATGTGGTTAAGAGAGTTTTAGGGTGAGAGAAAAAGCTTGTGTTAGCTTGGGTTTTCTCTTGTGTATTGATTTGCTTGTTGCCGTTGTGATTGTCTCGTTTGATTATCGCTTCCGCGGGTCTTCTCCCAACAAGTGGTATCAAAGCCACGGTTATAATCTGATACCAACAAGTAGTATAAGAGTACGTTGGGAGGCAGACAAAATCTAAGACGAGGTATTAATGGTATCCGGCATGAGATTCGACATAGAGTATTTTGAAAAAAATAACTTTGAACTATAGAAGATAAAGATGAAGGGGCTCCTAGTTCAGCAAGGGTTGGAAGACGCACTCCTTGAGAAACGACTAGAGACTATGAAAGTAGAAGAGTAGAACAAGTTGGATCAGAAAGCCAATATCTTAATCCAATTATGCCTAACAGATGACGTCCTCTATAATGTCATGAGGGAGAAGACTATGGGTGATACGTGGGTGAAGTTGGAGAACATCTATGTGAAGAAATCTCTGAACTGTATTTGAGGTTCAATTGTTCAACCCTAAGAAGGCAGAGGGGACCGATGTTGAGAGCCACATCAGTAATTTCAATAGGCTCGTTTGTAAACTGTTGAATATAGATGAACCGATGAAGGACGAATATCAAACATGCATTCTGTTGAATTCTCTTCCAGAATTATATAAGTCGTTTAAGGACTCTTTGTACACGGGTAAGGAGACCATTAGCATTGAGACCGTTATCTCAGTCCTCCATTCGAATGTGATAAGAAAGAAAAGCGGTGATGTGAGTTCTTCTACAGAAGCACTGGCTATGAGGGGAAGAAATTCTGAGCATAATGAGAGATATTCGCGAATGAGATCTAAATCTAAGGGTACAAGGAAAAGCAAGGTGAAGGGTTGGAATTGTGAATAGGAAAGGCAAATAAGATGGATTGTTCGAATCCTAAGACGAAGCAAGCTGAAATCTGAAGATTCTTCTTGGAAAGTTAATATTGTAGAATCCATAGAGGACATGGGTGATGATTGCGATGTATTGACTGTATCCAGATCAGGGTTCTTGATCTGTGATGAGTGACTCTTGAATTCAGGTGCATCATATCACATGTGTCTTGACTGAAGTTAATTTACCGAATACAAGAAGTATGACAATGGTTCGGTGTTCTTGGGCAATGACTATGCATACAAAGTTGTCGGTATTGGTTCAGTGCGCATTAGGATGTTCGATGGGATTGAATAAATCTTGATAGATGTGAGTCATGTCCCTAAGTTGAAAAAGAATTTGATTTCTCTTGGTGCACTTGAGGCAACATGGTGCAAGTTCACCGGCTTCGATTGGTTTTGTAAAGTGTCAAAGAGGGGGCTCGTGGTGATGAACGCACGGAGGTGCGGCGATCTTTGCAAGTTGATTGGGAGCACTTCTTCAAGCGACTGTAGTGGATTCCACGGTTACTCATTTGTGGCACGCATGCCTAGGCCACATGAGCGAGTAGGGCATGAAGATGCTAGAATGAAGACAGTGGGGGCACGAGAAGTAGTGTAGCTATGATGGAGATGAAGTAGAGATGTAGGGTGGAGCTTTAGAGTAGTGGAGTTTGAAGATTGAAGACACGGTGGAGATTGTTGGTGTTGTCTTTAATATGAACACTGCAAATATGAGATTTGAGGGTTGCCGATCAATCGATGGGCTTGGCTCGGTGGCCCGTAACTACCTCGGACGAGACAATAACTCTGTAGACAGATTTGGTCGAGTTTGGTTGCCCAAACGGTCGGATCGGTCGACCAACGACCAGCGCACTGTTTAGGTCGGTTTGTGCGGATTTATTTCTAATTCTGATTTTATGCTATTTAAATGGGTGTAATGTAGGATTAGGGTAACGCAAGGAGTCCTAGACATGTTCAAGGGATTAAGAGAGTTCTAGGGTGAGAGAAAAAGCTTGGGTTAGCTTGGGTTTTCTCTTGTGGGGCTTAGATTTGGGTAAGTTGTTCTTCATCTTTTGTAACTTCTGATTCATAATGCATATTCGCTTTGTGTCGTGATTTTTTTTTCCTAAAGGGTTTTTTCCACTTAAAATCGGATTATCTCTTGTATGTTGATTTGCTTGTTGTCATTGTGATTACCTCGTTTGATTCTCGCTTCCGCAGGTTCCTCCCAGCAGAGGGTGCATTACTGCGGTGCATCGGGGCAAGGTGGGGCGGGGCAAGGACGGTGCATTTGGGTGAGACAGGGTAGGGGCAATGCATCGGGTCGAGTATTGCAAGGTAGGGCACGGTTGTTGGGGAGGGTTCGATGCCGCGGTAAATTATCGGTGATTGACGGGATGCAGGCCAGGGGGTATTGGGGTCGGGTACAATGGGGTAGAGCAGGGGTTGGCGACTGGGGATTGTGGTGGTGATAGAAAGGGGGTCGATGCATCGGCAAGGATGACAGTGGTGACGAGTGGTAGTGGCCATGAATTGATGTTGACGGCTAGAGAAGGGTAGAGAAGGAGGGGTTAGGATTTTGCCAACTCGAGCCCTGGTACCATAACAAACAGAATTAGGAGTTAATTTGGGTGGGTTTATTTCTCCACTGCCCTTTCTTATTTATAATAATAAAATTTCTGAAAATAACAATGGTAGTCCATAGGATCACCTAATACATAATGCCCACACTCACCTAATACCTAATGCCCTCACTCTGACATCACTTTAACATGTATAAAACACATACATCATGGTGGAGCTCATAGGGCTTTTCCTATAACGCACAGTGCTACGTGCTAAGCTACAGCTACGTAATTTGAGTCTTTTGCAGGACATGTTTGAAAGTTATTTGCTTGAGTACGACTTTTCTTTAACAATAATTAGTACTTCAATTAATCCTCTCCACGTTAGGCACGTCATTAGCTCGGTCCTAGTGAAGCCCGTACTTAATTTACATATTGGGCTAGGGATTTATTGACATGGTGGGATTTGATTGGACATCAAGTTGCCATGAGAAATGGAAACCTTGCAAGGCATGTTAGAAAATTGTTTGGTTGAATGCCGCTCCATCTCTATTCTGCATGCTATCCAGTCAAACCCTAGACCTGTTTTAAATTTGGCTCTAGCTGGTTAGTACCCAACCCCGTTAGTGCCAAGGAGGGGAGTTTAAGATTTCATTTTGCCTCCATTGCGACCTAGAGTTGAAGGTGTGTCATTTTCTTCTTGACCCCACATGATAAGTGGACCAATGATCGGACCCACTGAAGCTGTGAACACTATGCTATAAGGGCTATCGAATGAAAATTACCTTAAATGTGCGTTTGCGATCATCATCATCTTTAGAGGCACATAAAGTAAAGAAAGGGATTTTTTTTTTTTTTTTTCAGTGGTTCAAATTCAACTCTAAATATGGAGGATATAATCATTATTTAAACGTGTTCACAGAAAAATAATGTATCAATGATAGTAACAGGAATTAATGAGGGCGTTGGACGTGAGTCACGTGACCTGAGGTTGCGGAGATTATACGGTAGCCATCCCTTTGCAGGCCACCTGGCAAGGTAATGTATAAATCAGGGCTGTCCATGTAGTGGACCCTATATTAATAGATAGTTTACCTACCACATTTATTGACGTTTTTATATTGGATATTGCACCGTTGACTACTTGTGTTTTCTATTCTTACTTTGAGGGCCGCCAATCAGATGACTCGAATCAAGCTATCTATCCACATTTTAAAGGACGCGGATTAGCTACTGATAGGTTGAGTGGGTATCTCGCTACTGAAGTGACGTTACCAACTTTTGTGAGCCCCACTGTGATGTGTGTGTGTTGTATGCACACCGTCCATCCATTTGGAGAGATGATTTTGCATGAGCCAAAGAGTGAGTCAGATCCAACGCTGAAGTAGACTTCACCAAAGAAAATAGTGGGGATTGATCTCCTACCATTAAAAACTTTTTGAGGACAGAAGTTTACGATCAAGCTGATATTTGTGTTTTCCCTTCTTCCATGTCTTCTGTGTGAACTTATGAACAGGTTGTATCTCAAATAAACATCATGATGAGCCATAGGAAGGTTTCAACGGTCGCATCACTGTCCTCACTGTTTTCTTGGTGGGGTACACTTGACCTTTCGATCTGGCTCATTCTTTATATTATGTACTAAAATGATCTCTCCGAATGGATGGACGGTGTGGATATAACATACACATCACGGTGGGCCCCACAGAAGTTGGTGACGTCACTTCAGTAGCGAGATAGCTACTCAACCTGTCAGTAGCTAATCCGCGTCCCATTTTAAACCATTTTCCTTCCACACTACGTAAAACAATGCGAACGGTCCCAAAAGATGAGTCACTCTCCACGTGTCCTATAGATAGATGACTCTATAGTATATATCTAGCTAACTTTTTCAGAGCTGTACATGTGTTTTACAAACTGTGGCCCACCTGACAACTGGATCAACCTTGATGTATGTGGTGTATATCCAGGCTGTCCATCCATTTTCCAGCTCATTTTAGAGCATGGGCTAAAAACTGAAGCAGATCTAAATCTCAGGTGAACTATACCACACGAAACAGTGGTGATTGGCTATTACCCTTAAAAACTATTTGTGGGCCACCAAAGTCTTGGATCAAGCTGATATTTATGTTTTCCCTTCATCGGTATGCGTAACCTAATCAATCGATTGGATAGAAAATAAACATTACGGTGGGGCCTTTGGAAGTTTTTAATGGTGGATGTTCAATCACCACTGCTTCGTGTGTTATGGTCCAACTGATATTTGGATCAGTTTCATCTTTGGGTCATGCCCTAAAATGATTTGTCAAAACGGATGGACATTATGAATATACATATTCATCAAAGTAGGGCCCATGGTCAGCTGCCTGACTGAATCCGCTCCCATAGGATATTTACATCATGTGGGGATATTGAGTTTGTACAAGTGGGCCCCACATGGTAAGATGATCTGTGCCATTTATCTGATGCGGCCAGCACTGGATGAACAATGCCCTAAAGATCTCTAATATTGGGAGACCTATCCATCAATCTTGGTCCATTTTCAATCGAATTTAGATGGTTATCATATTTCGCTTTTTAATAGTCTAATCGGAAGCCATAAATTTAAAGGATAGGATTGTCCTATGGAGGAGATCTTAGGGGCATGGTCCATCCACAATGGAGCTAAGCAGATCAACGGTCAAGATCGCTCAACCAGGACCCGTACATAATGAATATCCGAACATATCCTCCATCGAGAATCGTAAAATTACTCACCAGGCTACCCAGCTAACCTGCTAACCCTGTAGATCTGCACTATAGGTACATATCGCACCATGCCCAGTTATTAGGCTGGTCGGATGATCAAAGCCTTTCAATTTGAGAGCTGAAGATGGACCATTGGTTGATTATCTTGTAAGTATCCATTTTTATTCAAATCCAGCCGTTAGTATTGTTCCAGAGACCTTGCGTCTTAGAGAAATTGAGCCAAAGGGACTACCTTTTGGGCCATAAGGCCCATGACAATCAATGGCTGGCCCACCTTATAAGAGGCATTTCCGTCTAAACATGCCATGTGTATACAAAGAGAGGGCAGGTAGATCCGGGTGCAAATTCCCTGTTATAGGAATCCTGTTGGGAAATTTGACAGCAGAAGCGGAACGCTGAACGCGTGAAGCAATGCGAAATCAAACGAGTAAACAAGATGCAATCAATCACACACAAACATTCACCACAAGAGACTCCGAATTTTACGTGGAAAAACCCCAAAACGGCTAAAAAAAACTAAGGCACAAAGCGATCCACTATGAATATCAGAAGATTATAGAGATTGACAGCCCACTAGCAAGGAAAAACAGAGAAAACCCCAAGTTCTCTCTCACACACACCTCTCCCCTCTTCCTAGTACGAATAGGAAACCTTGGACATTTTAGGATACCTCTCTAAGTCGGATTATAACACCTTAAATAAGAAAATCCGAAAATAGAAACACCTTGCGCAGTATTGCGGACTGCGCAAGGAATCTGCGCGCACAGTCGACCGGTCGGCCAATACAGAACACAGTCTAGGGAGATTTACACCAACGCTGCCTCACAGCCGACCGGTCAGAGCCCACTGCAGACCGATCGGCTGACCAGTCTGGGCATAGGAGAAATTGTCCAGGGGGGGTCTTCAATTGCATCTGGGTCAGGCCGTCTGGCCGGTCGGAGCACTCAATCCATGCATATGTTCGAAGGCTCTCCAACGAATCCTATGTAACCCTAGGCTGTGTGGATTCATTATGTCTATAAATGTTGGACATGGCCCCAAGTGCCCAATGTGGCAACCACTAGTAGGTGGGACCCAATTTTTTTTCCTCCTATTTACTTTTTTTAATTTCATTTAAAAAAGTTTGAAGTTATATTTCAAGCTTTTGAGAGAAGGTGAGATGGGATGAGAAGGAATAGTCACTGGCCTCATCCAAACTCGTCCATCTTTTCTTAGGGCTGCACACAATTCAATTTATGATCAATTTATCGATTGAATCGAATCGAACAAATCGAATCGAATCGAATCGTTCTCGAAGATCAATTCAATTCAATTTTTTAAAAAAGAAAAAATTCAATTTCAATTCAATTTCAATTTTTAGTTCCGATCGATTGAATCGAATCGAAAATCGAATTGATCTATATCAAATTGAATCGATTGATCAAATTTTTTTTTTTTTTTTAGTCAGGCAACACACACACCCAGTTAATCGCGGTACACACGCACCCGGTCAGTCATACGTCGCACCCACTAGTGCGGTTAGCAGTGGGAGATGTTTCACTACCCTGATGGGTTTCAAAACCTTGACCTCTTGTTGAAACTCCGTAGAGTCTTCCAACGAGGTAAAGGCTCCGAACCCTCGATTGATCAAATTGAATTATATATATATATATATATATATATATATATATATATATATATATATATATATATTAATGGATGGTATGGATGAAATAGATACATCATAGTAAGTTTTATCTATGCTGTCCATTTATTTTTACATCTAAATTTAAGGAATTTTTAAAAAATTAATAAGATATATATCTCATATTACCACACCACAACAAAACAATGGAGATTGAACGTCCACCATTAAATTCTTCCTATGGCCCATTGTAATGTTTATTTGCCATCCAACCTGTTGATAAGGTCACATAGACCTTGAGGAAGGGAAAAACCAAATATCAGCTTAATATCAAACTTCTAAGGCCCCAAAAAGTTTTCAATAATAATCGTCAATCCCCAATTGTTTTCTTGTGGTGTGATCTACTTAGATGTCTCATTTTTTGGATAATGTCTTAAAATCATATGGAAAATGGATGAAGGGCTTAGATAAAACACATACACCATGGTGGGGTCCACAAAGCTTTGAAACCACCTTTCTGCATATCTGTGCCCACCCAAGTGTCCAAGATGAATCAGATTGCGTACTTAGTAACCAATGCGCTTGGTGTACTGAGCAAACTCTGTGGGGCCCACGGTGATTTATTCATTTTATCCATTCCGTTCATCCACTTTAAAAGATAATTTTATGGCATGAGCCCAAAATTGAAGCGTATAGTGGCACACACCACAGGAAACAGTGTGAATTGAACCTCTACCATTGAAAAATTATTATGGGCCACAAAAGTTTTAAATCAAGCTGATATTTTTGTTTTTCATTCATACATGTCTACTTAATCTTACAAACAGGTTGGATGATAAATAAACGTCACTGTGGGCCCTTGGAAGGTTTCAATGGTGGAAATCATTATTCCCACTATTTCATGTGGCATGGTCCACCCAAGTTTCGGATACGCTTCAATTTTTGGCTCAACGGCTAAAATGAGGAGGCAAAACGAATGGACGGTGTGGTAAACCAAATGCATTCAAAGTAGGCCCAACTAAGTTTACTCAGTAGGATAAAAGCGTACAATTTGAAGTTCACCCGAGAGAAAATTAAGTGTGATGTTGGTAACAACTTAGTGGGTGTTACCCCTATCTTATGGTGCCTACCTTGATGTATTTTTTTGTATATCCATTACGTCCATCTAATTTTACGTCTCATTTTAGGACATGATCCAAAATTATAAGAAGATCAAATCTCAGGTGGACCATACCAAGAGAAAGAGTGATAAATAACCATTAAAAACATTTTTCGAGCCTCAAAAGCTTTGGATCAATACGATCTCTCTAATTTTCATGTAAGGACTAGTTATTATGCATATGTTTTCAGAAGTATTTCTACTAATATTACTATTTGAAGTACTATAAAATCCAAGCTTACAAAACTTATAAGTTTTCAAACTGCAATGTGTAAAAAATCAAATCGAATTGAATTGAAAAATTCATCAATTCAATCTCAATTCAATTCCAAAAAAATTAGGTCAATTCAATTTCAATTCAAAATTTCAAAATTAAGATCAATTCAATTTCAATTTCAATTTTGAAAATTTAAGATCAATTCAATTTCAATTTCATCTAAAATCGAATTGATCAAATTGATGTGCAGCCCTATCTTTTCTTATAAAAAGAGAGTGATTCTCTCGTTAATTTCGATGGAGTTTTTACGGTGTGCATTCACAACTCATAACTACCTTTCGTCCTCTATTTGAGCAGAAAAAAGGAAAACACTTTGAATGACCGTTGTTTATAAATACTGAATAAATAATGTGCTTGGGTAGAGAGGGATAACTTTACCCAGCAATTTGTTCCGCTGAATAACTTAACTTTGAATATTCGTGGGACATGCAGAGGCATTTGATTTAAATATAAAGATCTTTTACCAATTTGGAGGTTTGTCATTACCGGCCTTAACAAGCATTGGTTCAAATTTTAACCGTAAAGAGTTCTCAAGTGTTGGTGGAGGCTTTAAATTGTGCAAAAACAAGGTCCACCGGCCGGCCGCCTACTGTGGCCGATCAGTCATTTTTTTGGACTGTTTGCACAGTGAGTCTCTGGACAGTTTTCGTGGGTGCCAGACCGGTCTGCAGGAGGCTCCGACTGGTTGATTATTGAGGCTGAATGAGTTGATTTTCAACAGATCTCTCTAGACGCTTTTCCACTATACCTGACCAGTCAGCGATGAGCTCTGATTAGTCAGCTGTATTAGCGGTGATTTGCATGGCTACAGGATTTTGCGTAATATGATTATATTTTTGGTTGGAAGTCTATATAAACACTTCCTAATCGTATTTGGAAGCATTCTAGTTGCTACCAAGGAGTCCTAATACAAAATTAGGGTTTGGGAAGAAGATTGTGAGGTGAGAGTGCTTTGTTCATCTTTTAGGCTTTGCTTTTGGGTAGATTATCTCTGTAATCTTCTGATTCATAGTGCAGGAATCGCTTTGTGCCATGGTTTTTTCTCACAATGGTTTTTCACGTAAAATTTAGATTGTCTTTGTGTTGATTACATGTGTATCGTATAGTGATTGTTTGATTCTCCTTCGGTGCTTCCGTTGACTGGTTTCCCTACAAGTGGTATCACCGTATCAGAGCGATCGTTGGGAGGTTGAAGCAGAGAATTCTGAGACAATCTCATGATATCAAGCACGAAGTTTGACGTGGAGAAGTTTTTTTGACAAAAACAACATTGAGTTATGAAAGGTGAAGATACGTTCCATCCTAACTTAGTAAAGGGTCGTGAACACCCTTGGAAAGTGACTGGAAGGCATGGATGATGATGAGTGGACCCAGATGGACGAGAATGTTATGACCTCAATACAATTGGGTTGACGGATGATATCCTCTATAATGTCATGAGGGAGAAGACTGCTGTAGATACATGGAACAAGCTAGAGAACGTATACACGAAGAAATCTCTAGAGAATTGGATGTATCTGATGATGCACCTCTTCACTTTGAAGATGGTGGAGGGGACCAATGTGGATGATTACATCAACACTTTCAATAAGCTAATTTGCAAGTTGCTAGATATTGGTGAACAGATGAAGGATGAGTATCAAGCCTTGATCCTGCTGAACTCGCTTCCTAGTTCATATGAGTCGTGTAGAAACTCGTTGTATGTGGGTAGGGATATATTCAACGTTGAGACCGTAGTCTCAGCCCTCTAGTCGAAGGCGATGAGACAAAAGAACGGTGATGCTGGTTCTTCCTTCGATGCACTGGTTATGAGGGGAAGGAATTCAGAGTGGGGTGAAAGATCCACGTTCTCGATCCAAGTCCAAGGACAAGGGCAAAGAAAAATTGAAGTGTTAGGGATGCGGTCAGTCAGGGCACATTAAGAAGGACTGCAAGAGTCCTAAGAACAAGAAGGAGAAGACAAGAGATTCCTCTGGGGAGGCCAATACCGTTGAATATGAAAAATGTGGTAGTGATGCGTACGAGGTTTTGATGGTGTCAAAGACAGGATCTCTCAGCGATGAGTAGATCATGGACTCTAGGGCTTCATACCACATGCCCGGATAGGGGCGTCTTTACTTTCTATAGGGAGTATGAGGGCGGCTTGGTATTTTTAGGCGATGACTACACCTGCAAGGTTGTAGGGATTGGTACTGTGCACATCAAGATGTTCGATGGGATTAAACGGATCTTAATGGAAGTGAGGCACGTTCCTAGGTTGAGGTAGAATCTGATTTCCCTTGGTGCACTTGAGGCGATGAGGTGCAAGTTCATCGGTTTCGACCGGTTCTGCAAAGATTCAAAGAGAGCCCTTGTAATTATGAAGGGGCAGAGACATAAAAACATTTACAGACTGATTATGAGCACTTCAGTAAGTGGAGCTACAACGACTATATCGGATTCCATGATTGCACGTATATAGCATGCTCGTTTGGGTTACATGAGTGAGCGGGGTATGAAGGTACTCTCTGAACGTTCTTTGATTTCCTCTTTTAAATCTATAGATTTTAGTATATGTGAGCGCACATTTGAGAAACAATTTAGGTTGTCATTTAACGGGGGGAAATATGTATGTAAAAAGATGCTTGAATATGTCCATTCCAATGTATGAGGGTCATCGCCTGTAGTTTCTATTGGGGGGTTATCATGGTTCGTGTCATTTATTGATGAATACAGTAGGAAGGTTTGAGTTTATTTTCTGAAAAATAAATTCGATGTCTTCACTACTTTTAAGTATTGGAAAGTCATGGTGGAGAATCAGTCAGGGCAGAGAAAGAAAGTTTTGAGAACCGATAATGGAGGTGAGTTCACTTCCAGGAAGTTTAACCAGTATTGTAAGGAGGAGGGGATTATGAAGCACAACATAGTGCGTCACAAGCCATAGCAGAATGATGTAGTAGAGCGGATGAATCGGATTCTCTTGGAGAGAGCTTGGTACATGATTAGTAATGCTGGATTGGGCAAAGAATTGTGGACTGAGGCCGTTAACATGACTTGTTACTTGATAAATTGGTCACCCTCTATGGTAATTGAATATAAAATTTCTACGGAAGTGTGGAGTGGTCATACGATAGACTACTCAAGTCTGCAGGTCTTTGGTTGTGAGGCTTACTCTCATATACCATCAATTGAGAGAGATAAGCTTGACTATAGGGCTAGAAAAATGGATCTTTATGAGATATGGTAATAGTGTGAAAGATTATTACATATATGATCTCGTCACAAGAAAAATTACCTTGAGCCGTGATGTCGAATTCGATGAAGGGTCTTTGTTCTGAAAGAATGAGCCAAAGGAGCTAGAAAAATTAGAGGTTGTTAGCATCCAGGTTGACAAAGATGAGACATGGGCCGAGACCGATACACAGGCAGAGGTACAAAATCAGGTGGAGCGACCACCTGTGCGAAGAAATTCACCTAGAGATCGCAGGTTACTGATAAGGTATATGGATAACTCGAACATTACATTCGCTTTCATTACGAATGAGGGGGATCCGTCAAATTTTGAGGAGGCGCTACAACATATATATGCTTAAAAGTGGAAGACGACAATGCAAGATGAGATGGATTCTCTGTATAAGAATGAGACTTGAGAGCTAGTGAAGCTTCCTGTGGGCGGAAAAATGATTGGGTGAAAGTGAATTTTTTGGAAGAAACAGGATAAGTACAAGACTAGATTAGTAGCAAAAGGGTATGTTAACCGTGAAGGTGTAGACTTCAGTGAAATCTTTGTGCTGGTTGTTAAGCAAGTATCTATCGAGTATGTATTGGCTCTGCTTGCCCAATATGATTTCGAGCTGGAACAAATGGATGTGAAGATTGCTTTCCTGCATGGAAAATTGGATGAGAAGATTTACATGGTGTAGCCAGAAGGTTATGCAGTGCAAGGGACTGAGAACAAGGTTTGTAGATTTTGAAAATCGTTGTACGGTCTCAAACAGTCGCCTAGGCAGTGGTACAAGAAGTTTGATTCCTTCATCATGTGTCAGGGCTTTTCTAAGAGCGAGTACGATCAGTATATCTATTACAAGACACTGAGTGATGAGAAGTTTCTCATACTGGTGTTATATGTCGATGACATACTTATTGCTAGTCAAGGTCTTGGTTGTCATTTGCTAATTAAGGGTCCGGGTTGTCATGTGTTAGGAGTCGAGGTTGTCATGTATTAACAATTAGGGTCATGGTTGTAATCTGTTAAGGGTCGAGGTTGTTACATGTTGAAGGTTTAAATTGTCATGTGTTAAGGGTCGATGTTAATAGAATCTAGGTTGTCATGTGTTAAGGGTTGAGGTTGTAATGTGTTAAGGGTCGAGGTTGACAGGGTCTAGGTTGTCATGTGTACATGGTCGAGGTTGTCATGTGTACAGAGTTAAGGTTGTCATGTGTACAAGGTTAAGGTTGACATCCGTCGTAAACCCTATCAACCTCGACCTTATACACATGAAAACCTCGATCCATAATACATGAGAACTTATACTTTAAACATGTGACAACCTAGACCCTTAACACATTACAACCATGACCTTGACCCTTAATACATGACAACCTCAACTTCTAACACATGAAAACCCAGACCCTTAATAAATGACAACCCAAACCACATGACAACCTTGACCCTTAGCACATGAGAACCTCAACACTGGTTGACATGTGTTAAGGGTCGAGGTTGATATAACTATTTAACCAAGGCAATACATTACAAAATTCATATTTTATCTCCTTCATTGTCTTCCATATGACAACATATCCTACCTCCTTCATTGTCTTCCACATGACAACCACAACCATCCCTCTACCTCAAATCCCTTTTGACAATCAATTCTCCTGATGACACCTATAACAACAACCATGATCATTCCTCTATTACAACCAAAAGTATCTTTCGTTTCTAAGAAAATGCTTTTTCATAAAAAAAAAAAAAAAAATTCATTCAAAATGTCTTTCATGTTTAGTGGCTTCTATCCATAAGAAATGTCGTCGTTCGAGCAAAAATAACACTCATTTTTATTATCTTAGAAGTTGTTAGCAGTGACCATACACCAGAGAAGTTGATGGCAGTGACCATATGCCGGAAAATCCAGTCGAATGGAGTGGTGGTGGGTGCCCAAAAGTCATGCTCGAAAAGGAAGAAGAATGGTCTTAGGAAGACAACAACAAGTCCTTCAATGGCCTCCAACCCTACGTAAATGGTCTCTGGACCACGTCTCTAGGGCCCACCATACTGTATATCTCAAATCAATTCCGTCCATTGAAGTCGGAATTTGATGAAAGGCGATGGTTTAAAGAATGGCCCATATTGGCTGATCATTTGAACTACACCACATAGAAACAATTAGTAATAAACAGCTATCGTTAACATTTATTGGGTCTTGTGGGCCATAGAAAGCTTGCACGTATCAACATGAGATTACTACCTTTCCAAAGAAATGGTGGGCTATAAAGAGGATAAATGGATTGAATTACCTTCTAGTGGGCCTAATCACTAATTGGTGGTTATAACATGCCTTGGGATCGAAGCTACAAACATTCTCCCACATTTAAAGGTTCGTACAAGGACTAGGTTCGAAAGCGTGGGCATTTTTGTCTACTAAAAATTTCAAAAGTGGTAAGAAGGCCAAGCTTGAAATTTTTTAAAACTTTCTTCCTTGCGTGGAATTTGGCCATTCCATGATGCCAGTATGGTCAAAATCCTGAAAGGCTTCTTGGTGCATTAGCTTTCAGGAACAACCATCACGTAAAGCCTATTGAGGAAAATCACATGTCTTGTTCGATTGCCTTTTTAAGGCAACATGCTTGTTCTCTTAGATGCACGGTTCATCTTTCACCGATGTTAGCAAAGCTTGTTGGAAGCGGACGCCTCAAATCTCAATGCACAGAGGCCACTGACCGGTCGGTCATGGTGGAGATCAAGACAGAACATGCTGGACCGTTTTTGGGCATTGTCGATCGGTTGGCAGGGGTCCTCGATTGGTCGACGAGTTTTCTAGTTGGATTGTATTTCTTGTGCGGTTTTGCGCAAAGAGTTTCTAATATCGATTTTCTCGTATTTAAGGAGTGTATTACATGATTATAAGTATTCTAGACTTGAAAGGGGATTGAGAGAGGTTCTAGGTAGAGAAAGAGCTTGAGAAAATGGTTTTTTTCTTGAAAAAGCTTGGATTTCTCTTGTAGGCTTGTGATCTTGGGGTTTGGGTTCCATCTCTTGTAACTTCTGATATCATAGTGGATTAGTGTCGGTTTATGCCTTGATTTTTTTACTCGTGAGGGCTTTTTTCACGTTAAATTTGAATTGTCTATTATGGTTGGAAGCATGCATTGTGATTGCATTGTGTTACTTGTTTGATTCAATTTGTTGTTGTGTGTTTAGCTTTGCTTCCACTGCCGGCCCTTTATCCCAACAACTGGTATTAGAGCGATCGTTGGGGTATAACAGAAATTCGGATCTGAGATAAGAGCATGGCATCTGGCATGAGGTTCGACATAGAGAAGTATTCAGAGAAAAATAATTTTGAACTTTAGAAGGTGAAGATGAAAGGCCTTCTAGTTCAGCAAGGATTGCAAGATGCATCATTGGAAAGCGACCGGATGCTATGAAAGAAGAAGAGTGGAGGAAGATTGATGAAAAAGCCAATGTCTCAATCCAATTATGTTTGGTAGATGAGGTCCTGTATAATGTCATAAAAGAGAAAACTGCGGCTAAAACATGATCGAAGTTGGAGAATATCTACGCGAATAACTCTCTAGAAAATTGCATATATTTGAAGCTTCAGTTATATAATTTAGGGATGGTGGAGGGAGCCGATGTTGAGAGCCACATCAGCAATTTCGATAGGCTTATTTGCAAGTTGATGGATGTAGATAAACCGATGAAGGACGATGATCAAATGTTTATCCTGTTGAATTCGCTTCCAAAATCATATAAGTCGCATAAGGACTCGTTGTGCGCAGGTAGAAAGACTATTGGCATGTAAACCATTATCTCAGCCCTTCAGGTAAAGATGATGAGAAGGAAAAGCGGCAGCGTGTGTCCCTCTATGGACGATGCACTGGTTATGAGGGGGAGGAATTCTGAATGGGGTGGACGATCTCCATCATCAAGATTTAAATCAAAAGGCAAGTAGAAGTACAAGGTAAGATGCTGGAATTGTGGGTAAGAAGGGCACGTGAAGATAGATTGTTCGAATCTCGAGAGAAGGCAGGAGAAATCTGGAGATTCTTCTAGGGAGGGGGCCAATACCATAGAGGACAGTGGTGATGTTTGTGATGTATTGACTGTATCCGGCATAGAGTCTCTTGGTGGAGAATGACTCTTGGATTCAGTTGCATCATGTCACGTATGTCCTGATTGGAGTTCATTCATGGCATACAAGGAGTATGATGGTAGATCGGTTGTTGTGGGTGATGGCTACGCACGCAAGGTGGTGGGTATTGGTTCGATGTGCATTAGGATATTCGACGGGGTCGAACAGATCCTTAAAAGTGTGAAGTATGTCCCTGAGATGAAGAAGAATGTGATATCGCTTAGTGCACTCGAGGCGAAAGGGTGCAGGTTCATCGGCTGTGATCGGTATTGTAAAGTAGCGAAGGGAGCACTTATGATGATAAAGGCACAGAGGCGCGATAATCTTTACAAAGTGATCAAGAGCACAATTCATGGTGGAGCTGCGGGATCGACAACGGGATCCACAATTGCTCATTGTGGCAAGAGAAAAAGGGCCACATGAGGAGAGCGACAAGGCGCGTGAAGATGCAAGGATAAAGTTGATGGGGCACGATAAGCCACGAGACTATGATGATGACGATGAAGTAGAGGTGGAGATTGTGGATGGCAAGGTGTTGTATGAAGATGGGAGTCGTGGTGGAGTTTGTTGGAAACAAACGCCTCAAATCTCAATGCACAGGGGCTGTCGGTCACGGTGGAGATCAAGATAGAACACGCTAGACCTTTTCTAGGCATTCTCGACAGGTTTCCTAGTTGGCTTATGTTTCTGGTGTGATTTTGTGCAAAGAGTTTCTAATCTCGATTTTCTCCTATTTAAGGAGTGTATTATGGGATTAGAGGTATTCTAGATTGGAAAGGGGATTGAGAGAGGTTCTAGGTGAGAGAAAGAGCTTGAGAAGAGGGTTTTCTTCTTGGAAAAGCTTAGATTTCTCTTGCGGGCTTGTGATCTTGGGGTTTGGGTTCCATCTCTTGTAACTTCTGATATTATAGTGGATTGGTATCGCTTTGTGCAGTGGTTTTTTTACTCAGGATGGGTTTTTTCACGTTAAATTCGGATTGTCTACATGTGGTTGGTTGCATGCATTGTGATTGCATTGTGTTGCTTGTTTGATTCAATTTATTGCTGTGTGTTTGGCTTTGCTTCCACTGCCGGCCCTTTATCCCAACAAAGCTCTCAAAGTTGGTTATTGATCACTACAAGCTCACCACGCAATTAGTCTATTTCTCGCTACACTAGTCATAATTCAGTGGTAATTTCCTAGCTTCTCCATCTCTATAAGCCTCGCAGTTGGATTATAGATCGCCCGACTGAGCATGTTCCTTCTTGGCATCTTCAAATTCTCCAACAATTGCTACAAATTCATTAAAAGTTTGCATCACAATTTGTATATTAGCAGCTGCAACTGCACAGCTTTTAAGGCGATTTATCAGTGGCAAGATCTCGATGAAGCGCTCAGAAGAAGCAAGGGCTGGCAGATCCATCACAAAGAGATCTCACAGTAAGTTTTGAGCTTATTCAAGTTCAAAAGAAACTAGGTTATTCATTGCCATTATGGAAGAGGTGTTTATAAAGGAACAATCCCTAGATTCTAGATGGACAGGCAGAGGAGATGAAATAAGGATGAAGGAAGAAGCCTTAAATAGAAGATCATTGAGAGATCATGCCCATGCCCACATTTAATGCAAAAGAAATGATGATGTGCGGTCTCCAAAGCGAAGATGGCATAGATGGTCCCCATAAGGCAACAGGGTGTTGCTACAATGGGAGTCGTCATTTCGACTTTCTAAGCAATGGTTGTGCCGTTCCCTGATTTTACCAATGAGAATTGGCTTGGTGTTGCCACGTAGAAGCCGTTGGTTCGATTCTCCTTGTAATGTATCTGCATCTCTTCACATCTTGATTTTGGTGGAATACAAAGAGCCATGGGGGCATTGTTAATATTTGATCTAACTGCATCAGATCAAGAGATTTAGATGCAATATCTCAGAAAAGGACAAACGTGAGATCTTCATGGCTACTTTGATCACTGAATTCAATTAGAATTCCAAATGTCATTACCAGTCTAAAAAATGCAAAGTCGAGTTGGCTACTGCCATGAAACATGTGCCGCATGATCGAGATACATGCATAGCCAACAATTCACTTCAGCGATAGCACGACCGTTGGTTGCAGCGGCCGAAGTAGGATCAAGCTAATGAAGAAATTCGGCAGATATACTACCACATCACACAAAATCTACATGGCTGAAATGGTTGGCAGAGAGAATTAAGAGTGAGGAAAGCCAAGTTGCTTGATTTTCATGGCTCACGTCACACCTTCAAGCCAAAGAATGGATAACAAGCACTTAAGCATGACGGAACGTTCAAGCCAAATAATGGATAACAAGCACTTAAGTAATAACACAAACCTCTCTCCAACAACCGAAAGGTTCTACAAATAAAAGAAAGACCGAAGAACTCATGACACTCACCAACACAACCAAAACCATAGTGTAAAGCTGCTTATCTTAGTTTATCCAATCTGTACACACTACAACGGTAGACCAATGTTAGGTTAGAGTAGTGTAATCATGTTCGTTTATGCTACAATGTTGGATCCGTGTTAGGTTAGAGTAGTGTAATCATGTTTGTATACGTCATCACGCTAGATCGGCCTTAGTAGTGTAAACCTACCATTTACGCTATTACGTGGGATTAACTATTAGTTTAGTTATAATATAATCCCCTTAGTCTACACCATCATGCTTGGCTAATGAATAGCTTCAGGAAATCACCATTTACACCGCAGCCGATGGATTACAGGGGATTTACTTTTGTTTGTAAGTATATATTTATCTTTTTATTAATGTTAAAAAGAAGGATTTACTTTTGTTTGTAAGTATATATTTATCTTTTTATTAATGTTAAAAATGCAATTTCTTTTCTTTTAATTATTCTCATATTGTTTTGTTATTGATTGCCAGTTGTTATCACGGTGGAAAAAAGCTTTTCTACCTAAAAGCAAAAATAACTCATTAAAAAGAAGAACCCTCCCCTTTTCAAACTGTACGATTCTTATTACATGTGAATGAATAAATAGAATAAGCTCTTAATCTCTCAGGCTCTGGCATATGTCCAACACATCCTTTACCAAGTCTGCTAAATACGTGGTCTCCCCCTTTCTTGAGACCCTTGGCTAACTGCATAGTTAAGATAGTCTCGACTTTAACCTTCACCATGTCGTACCTATATATGGTCCCTCATCCATAATGCTAACCACACTGAGAAAGGGCATGGCTAGCTAGCTATCCCGTCTCCGGTGGGGAATCCCCATCAAGATCTACGTGATGGGTGAGGTTCGGCACGAGTCACCAGTACTTCAAGGGAGTGTCAATTTTTTTAAATAAAAAATATTGTTGTAGAACTATCATCAGACCCAACCCAAAACAGCCCAAGATAAAAGCCCAAAGATCCTGAAGATTTTTTTATTTTTTATTTTTTTATTTTTTTGGGTTAATACAAAAATCCCACCGTTAGTATACACACCCACACTGTTAGTCACACTTCAATGTTAGCCACTCCTATTGTGGGAATTATACCCGGACTTCAGTGGTGAAAATCCACGCTTCTAACAGCACCAGTGGGTGCGATGCATGAGGGTGGGTGTGTTGCGCAATTGAATGGGTGGGTGCGTTGCAAAAAAAAAAACGAAGTTATCTTCGCTCAATCCACTGTCCCAAAGGTCTGGGACGCTGCTTTCGTGGAAAAGCCTCTCCAAGGAAGTTCCTGCGCTTGGATGTTAGGTGGGACCCACTGTGATGTTTGTGAGAAATCCACCACGATCTATTTATTTTGTGAGATTATTTTAGGACGTGAGATAAAAAATGAAGTGGATCTAAAACTCAAGTGGGCCATACAAGAGGAAAAATTGGGGATTCTGTGACCACCATTGAAACATTCACGTTGGCACAAAAGTATCATATCAGGCTAAGTTTTTGGTGATTTCACTTCATCCCAGAGGAAATGACCTTATCAAAGGTTTGGATGTCATATAAACATCAAGGTGGAGCCCAGAAAGATTTCAATGGTGGGAAACTGATTTCCCAGTCTTCCCTCTCGTATGGCCCACTTGAGTTTTGAATCAATTTCATTTTAATTTGGTCTCACACATCCAAAAATGATCTCTCAAAATGGATGGACATAGTGAAATTCTCACAAACATGACAGTGGTCCCCATCTAGCATCCAAACACACGAACTTACTGCGAAACCGGCGTCCAAAGTTGGGACGCGGATTAGCTACTGACAGGTTGAGTAGCTATCTGGCTGCTGTAGTGACGTCACCAACTTATGTGGGCTCTACCATGATGTATGTGTTGTATCCACACCGTCCATCCATTTGGAGAGATCAATTTAGTTAAGAGACAAAGAATGAGTTAGATCCAAAGCTCAAGTGGACCTCACCAAAGAAAACAGTGGGGATTGATCTCTTATGGTTAAAAAATTCTTGAGGCTGCATAAGTTTTCGATCAAGCTGATATTTATGTTTTTCCTTGCTCCATATATGTGTGAATTTATGAATAGGTTGGATCTCAAATAAACATCATGGTGGGCCCTAGCAAGGATTCAACGGTAAGGTAAGCGTCATTGTCCCAACTGTTTTCTTTGGTGGGGTCCATTTGAGCTTTGGATTTGTCTCATTCATTAGATCATGCCTTAAAATGATCTCTCCAAATGGATGGACGGTGTCCATGCAACACATACATCATGGTGGAGCCCACAGAAATTGGTGACGTCACATTAGTAGGGAAATAGCTACTCAACCTGCCCGTAGCTAACCCGCGTCCCAATGGTGTGGGTGTAAAGATCCCGAAGAGTACTCAATTGCTGATAAAGGAAAAAATCCCAAGCGAAAGCAGACGAAATGGCAGAGCACACACACGTGATGTGATTCGACAGAATTCAAGCCAGATTAACCTTTTTTTTCTTGTGAATCCATCTGCATCTCGAGCTGCCCACGTTAATGGAGTTGTCTGTTAGGTCTGATTTTTAATTTGGGAAGACTCATAGTGAGGGTTCACAAGATGGACGGTTTAGATTGATCATGCCGATGCTCACTTTTCATTTGTTGAGCCACAAAATTCCTTTCCGTATCCAACCCAACGTATTTTATGATGCTGTCCCACGTGAATAACGAGGGTTGCCATGCGCTTCAAAATGAAAAGAAAATCGAAAGCGGATTGCGTATTCAGTACGCTTTCTGAGTAAACTCTTCGGGCCCACCATCTATCTATGTATCTTATTCATGCCGTCCATCCACTTTTACAGATCATTTTAGGTTGTAAGGCCAAAATTGAAGTATATCCAACGCTCAGATGGACCACACCACAAGAAACAGTGGGAATAATGATGTCCATTGTTAAAACCTTCCTGAGTCCTAACTGATGTTTATTTGTCATCCAACCTGCTAATAAAGTCACACAGTCATGAACGAAAGGAAAACACAAATATCAGCTTCATCCAAAATTTCTATGGCCCAAAGAAATTTTCAATTTATACCGTCTCCTTTACTGTTTTCCACTTGAGATTTAGTTGTGCTTTAAATTTTTAGCTCATGCCCTAAAATGATATGGTAAAATGGATGAACGGTGTGGATAAAAGACATAAATCACCGTGGGACCCACAGAGTTTACTCAGTACCCAAACCGCTTTCAAATAAATCTCGTTAGATTAATTATCCTAATGCTTACGTGTCACTTACTTAGCCACAAATATTTATTTCCGTACTCGGCGAAACGTATTTTATGGTGCCGTCCCACGTGAATCATGAGGGCTGCCATGCGCGCCAAAAGAAAAAGAAAACCACGGTTGATTCCATCGTGCCAATGCTCATCGTGTTATTTATTTATTGACGTACGACAGAATTCCCTTCCTTATTCGTTGCAACGTATTTTATGAGACGCGGATTGCGTACTACCCACTCTTTCCCTTGTTATAGTTTCCCTTTTATTATTATTTTTTTTTTATGGGTTAGTTCACCGACCCCATTATTATTTCCTGCGAAAGACTGGGGGTGCAGGAAGTTCCTGCGCTGGTAACCAGGGCGGGCCAAAGTGATAGATTTATTGAATCAACCCTGTCCATCCGTTCTGGGAGCTCATTTTAGGACATCAGAACAAAAATGAACTGGATCCAAGACTCAAGTGGGCTGAAAACGTAAGGATTGAACTTCCACAGTTGAAATATTTGGGGAACCACGGGAGTTTCGAATCAGGATAATATTTGTGTTTCCAGGGAGGTTTCAACGGCAGTAATTTACCTACCAACCTTTTCCTTTAGTGAGGCCCACTTGAGTCTTGGATCTGGTTCATTTTTGTTCTCATGTCCTAAAATGAGCTCCCAAAATGAATGGACAGGATGGATTTATCAAAAACATCACCATGGCCCCACCTTGGTTCCAGCGCAGGAGCTTCCCGCGCAAGGCTTTCGCAGCAAAATCCGCGCCCACCGTATTGTAGCTCACCCGAGTTTGGTATGGTTGTTTTTGGTAAAGACTATTCTACAATTTATATATGTTTGTATAGGACTCTACTCTCCCTTGAAAATAATTGTGTGAGACACAACTTCTTCTCTCACACGTTAGAACACAACTCTTATCTCTCGGATATGGTTGATTTATATCCCCAGGACCTAGAATCGATGATAAAATATGATGGATGGATTAGATTTTAGATTTAAAACCCGTTCGCACCAACAAACATTGCTGATTTACATTATGAATAAAATGAAGCATATAACAGGTATTGGAGACGATGCCTATTTGGATACACCCTACTTGGCCTAAGTAAAATTCAGTACTCCATCAACCTATTGTGTATGTAAAATCCATTCTATCCATTAGGTGAGAACCACACCGCCCACATAAGGTAACGGCCTGACGATGAACTTGGATGAGCCATAATTTAATGGGAACAATGAAAAAATTGCACCTATAACTTCTATTCCCATTCTATGTGGCTTGACTGAATTTTGGATCATCTTTATTTTTGTATTTTATTTTATCTTAACACTTGATTAACAAATTTGATGAAAGATATAACACAATGATGGCCACACACATAAACCTATCATTAATGTCCCTCCCCATTATTAGCCACGGTGTGGCCCACTTGAGTTTTGGTATGGCCGATTCTTTTGTCAGTAGGATACCATCCAACTACAGACCAGATTAAGGGAGTGGATGTCACACACACACCACATAGTGAGCCCATACAGATGTATTATTGTACGGAAAAAGCGAATTTTTTGGAGAGAAACTTTAGATGATGTACAAGAACATAAAGGAGGGGGAAAATTGCAATCAAGAGGAGTGTGGAAATTTTTAGAAGAAAAAACAAATTGTCAATTTATTTATTTTTATCACTTGTTTTAACTTTTTGTCTTGACTAGTCTTAGCAATTGTTAAAGCTGGTTAATCTAAAATTACTTCATTAATCCGACGGCTAGTAATGAGCGACTGATGCTCGAGAAGTCCAACCTCATATGTAAATTAGTAGAGAGTTACATCTTCGCATAGTGTACATGGGTTTCCTATGACAAATAGGGCTCATGGTTCGAGAAGCCAGACAACTGATGTAGATGACTTGTTCCTTAATAATCTCCTTAATTGGAAGGCTTTCGCAGCCTACATATAAATGGGTATGGAGACCACTACAATAATGGTCCACATTCAACCAAAACGGTCACGATTCTTTATTGTAAGATCTTTCCATAAGTGAGATTTTTAGGCATTATCCATCCATCCCGGCTAGGAAGAAATGTTAAAAAAATCCTTTGTACCAGTCACTAGGCAAGAAGAAAAATTGATCACCTGTAGGCTGCCTGCACAGGCAAGTGCATTTTAGCTATAAAAAACCCAGTGAAAATGCACTACCGGCTCTTTTCCCATGATGAGAAATGAGCACTAAAATTCTCCAATCATACCCTGATGGTGGAAGGGAATCATATTGCATTTCCTGTCCATTTTCTGAAATTTTGCAGGAATATGAAATGGGATCACCTCCCATTACATTGAACAATGAGTGATCAAGGCATGCAAAAAAATCCAGACCATTTGTTTGTCGCATGTTATGTGGATTAATCATGCCTGATCTGGCAGATTAGAAGACCCTGGCCGCTAGCCTGGACAATTATTTTTAGAACTAATCATCTATAGGTGCCTCTACCATTATTAGAGAGGTACAGGGCATTTAAATTTCAGCCACAAGTCCCAAATTAAGATGCCTCCAGGAGTCAAAAGCTCCCCAGTAATAGTGATAATCGAACCCCCTTTGCTTACATTTAAGTGCTCTCTCTCTCTCTCTCTCTCTCTCTCTCTCTCTCTCTGAGTGAGAGAGAGAGAGTAATGCTCCCACACAACTAATTGGAAGGTTCAACTAGTTCTCGTAATTACTGTTTAATTAATGTAAATAAATGCTCTGTCAAAGAGTTATTTCATGGTTGGAAAGGAGGCCTCAGCTTGGGTGGGCTCCACCGTGGTGTTAATGTAAAATCCACTCCAGCCATCAGGTATGTCACCCCATACTAGACACAAAACTAAAAACTTATCTACATCATGGTTTAGGTGGACCATACAATTAGAAACAATATACAAGGAAAGATTCACCCTCCAAACTCTTTCCCTTGGTGTGGCCCACTTGAATCACATATTTACCTGATTTTTGGCACTCAGGCTTACCTTTTGCTGTGGAGTCTAATGGTTAGAGTGGATTCCACATGCTCATTCCAGTGGGCTCTTTTCGCACTCATAAGTATCACTTTTTAGAAAACTGATAACAGTAATAACAGTAATGAAGAGCATATACGGTGGTGAGCTACACATAATTTAGATGATTTTAATGGTGGGACTTTCCATCTTTAACTATTTCCCACAGTAGTGTAGCCCACCTAGTGTTGAATCACGCTGAATTTTGAGCCATAGTCCGAACACAATGTGGCTCACATTATGGACGTGGTGGATCTCCTCCACACAAAATCTTGCCTTGCTAAGTTGCTAAATGTAGAAAGCCATGTAAACATTATCTCGGTATATTTGGAAAGGGAAGACATGCATGCAAATTGTGAGTATATATTGGATCGCCTAGTACTTTGTCATAGATTTGGACTATACAACTTATGTATAGAAATCAGATCCATCCATTGGATAGAGTACATCGTAAACATGCTAGGGACAAAATAAAAATATAGTCCCATGATCAAGCATGTCAAATACTAATAAAAAAGGCTAGTCAATAAAACAATCTAGCAGTCTAGATTCAGCTTGCATATGTGCTTATCTAGTAAGTGTAATTTATTAACTTTTGATACATAACTTTTCTTTGGTGGGCCTTAACTGATGAATGATCTCAATCTTTAACACATATGCCACTTTACATAACTTATGACATGTATTTCAATGTTCCAAAATGCCCCAACTGTAGGTGTGTATATTGTATCCAGGGGAGATTTTACATCATTAAATGCCCAGCTAGTTGGACAAAAATGCAATGCCCAACTAGTTGTGTGTAAGCATTTCCCATATTTGCAATGTCCATTAAATGCTCCCCGTAGTGTGTATGCCTTTTGCTGATAAAATTTGAACTGCAGATGGTTAACCTTACACACCCACAAATTACTAAAAGGTCCTAATATTTAACACAAAAGCCTTCATGTGGCCCAGCAATATCCAAAGTTAAGTGGTGTGGTGAAACAAATTGCTGGGCAAAATTGTCCCTCCCTGCCCACTCACGTTATTTATTATGTAATGAGTAGGTATGAGTACTTTGGTCATTTCAAAATATTTCCTTTTCCCTGTACACATAGAGGACAAAGGCTAGTCATGAGTCATGAGTGCCCACCATAAATAAATAAATTAAAAAAAAAAAAAAACCATCTTGAAGAGGACCCATGCCAATCTCTCTCTCTCTCTCTCTCTCTCTCTCTTCCTTTCTTTTCTTTTCTTTTTTTTTTTTCTAATTTTTTAGCGGCCGTAATACACACATCCCACTGTTGGTAGTCACACTGCAGTATTAGCCACCCCACGTTGGGAATTGATGCCAATACCTCAGCATTGCAACATGGCAATCTTAAAATTAGAGTAATTAACAATGCTTTTCCATAAGCTTTGTGGTGCCCACCATGATGCATTGATAAAATTATACAGCCTCAAATTACTTAAAGATTCTTATATTTAACTCAAATACCATGGCATGGCCTAAAGTGTTCCAAGTGAGTAGGTAGAAATACTTCATTCCTCTCAAAGTGTCTACCTTTTCTCTATACACATACAGGACAAACGCTACTCATGAATCATGAATGTGCACGATGAAAATGCCACCGGGAAAATGCACCCATGCTAATCTTAAAATTAGAGTGACAACTACTTTTCATAAGCATCTCGCACTTGGGGGGCGGGGGGGGGGGGGGGGGGGGGGGGGGGGGGGGTGAGGTCGCATGTGTAACATGTGTGTCACCAGCTAGGCTACTAATTTATTTGGTACTTGGAATTTCATCATTTTTTGTTTAAGTATATAATTCAACCGGCTTATAACAATTATCCTCTCGAACATTACATACATATATTAATTAAAGATATTAAAGTTGATTTAGTAATTAAATTCAAACCCTTATAAATTTACTATGCATAACCACTTTTGAATTACAAGGGATTCCAAATTCAAGTTGCCAAACACATCTAGGATATTTTAAATCCAAAAGGTTCTAAATATTGAAATCTTCTTAGGAGCCACTGAAGTTTTGGATGGGCTAATATTTGTGTTTATACTTTCTTCATCCGGAGGAAATCACATTCTGAACAAGATAGCCATTTGTGTTTTTACTTTTTTTCTCCCGAGGAAATCACATTCTGAACAGGATGTTAAATAAACATAGTACTGCAGTCCTCAGAAGATTTCAACTATGGGCATTTCGGATGCCTCGGTTTCTGTGACCCATTTGAGCTCCGGATCTGACTCAAGTTTCTTATCATGTCCTATTCTGAACAGGATGTTAAATAAACATAGTACTGCATTCCTCGGAAGATTTCAACTATGGGCATTTCAGATGCCTCGATTTCTGTGACCCATTTGAGCTCCGGATCTGACTCAAGTTTCTTATCATGTCCTAAAATGAGTGGGTGAAAGGGACAAAGGGAGTGGATAAAACAAACTATACAGTGGACCCACAGAGCCTAGGCTAACTGGAAATTCGTGCCCCTGATCTACCTGCGTCTCTTTCTTCACGTGGCATGTTTGGACGCATATGGCTCTAAAAGGTGGGCCAGCCATTGATGCGTGATGGACCTCAGGGCCAAAAAGGTGGGTGCCTTTCACTCGTTGTTCCTAAGACATAAGACAGGTCTGTGGTAAAATACTAACGGCTGGATTTGAATTAATAAAAATGGATACAAGATAATCAAGCAACAGTCCATCTTCAACTCTCAAATTGAAAGGCTGTGATCATCCGACCGACCTAATAATTCCACATGGTGCAATGTCCCTATAGTACAAATCCCATACATGTGCCACGTGTACAGGGTTAGCATGGTAGGTAGGGGTCCGGTGAGGAACTTTATGTTTCTCAATAGAGGATATGCACGGATATTCGGTATGTGACCATAGAGGATATGCATCGATGTTCAACATGTGACTATGTACGGCGGATACGATTAAGAGTTATCCCCACTAGGATGCTGAGGAGACCTACGGAGTGTGTGGCACCTCATCGTCAGTGGAGAGCAATGGGGATGGTCATTGGTGGAGTGCCCCACTGCTCTCCACCAATGACGAGGTGCCACACACTTTGTACATCTCAAGGGGTAGTACCTAATCGGTGGAGTGCCCCACTGCTCTCCACCAATGACGAGGTGCCACACACTTTGTACATCTCAAGGGGTAGTACCTAATCCAATCCCGTATTGGGTCTCTAGTTGAGTGAAAGGGGAAAACGACAACCATCTACATTCAATTAAAAATGAGCCAATGTTAACTATTAAAAAGTGGAATCACATGTCTCACGTTCAGGATTCTCATTATTACTCTGAAATCATTTTGCCTGTGTCACCTACTTAGGATTCATTATATGTCGATGATTTATTGCTAGTGGAGCCCTCATATTGATATGTTACAATGATTTAAACTGTTCATTTTCTTCTTTCTATCATAGCCACCTTTTTTTTTTTTGGCTGTAAAAACGTTTAAATATTGATTCTACCCTATGATATTTAAAGTTGGATTTGAGCCATTGAAAAACTTTAAATATATCATTCTATGCTCCTCTAAAGATGGTACTGATGCTCACAAATGTACGGTCAAGGTAATTTTCCTTCGATGGCCCTTATGGTATAATGTTCACCACTTTAATGGCTCTCCGCTTATCATGTGGGCCTAGAAGGCTATGACACACCTTCAAGGCAAGTTAAACAAAAATTGAGCAAATAGACATGGTGTAATGGGATTTGATTGGATGGCAAGTCGATGTTAGGGATGAGCTAACATTGATCGGAATAGTTTTCAAAGATGCTTTGGTACTATAGCCACTATGGCCTAGGGACAGCTTTGGCATGGCAAGTTTCTATTGGATGACAGCTAGAAGCCGCTGCTGACATATTGCAGCACATATCATCTTGTGCCAATTGTATGGTGCTAGAAAAGCTTTGTGATCACCACCATACTGTTTGTGTTTTATCCATGCCGTCCATTCATTTTTCCAACTCATTTTAAGACATGAGCCCAAAAATGAGGCAGAATCAAATGTAAAGTGGACCACATTATAGGAAGATATTGGTGATTCAATTCCCACCATTAAAATCTTCTTGTCAAATACAAAAGTTTTGGATCAAGCTAAAATTTTAGTTTTCCCTTCATTTAGGTCTGTGTGAACTTATCAACAGGTTGGATTGAAAATAAACACTATAGTGGGCCCTAGAAAGTTTTAACGGTGGGCGTTGAATCACTATTGTCTCTTGTGGTGTGGGCCATCTGAAATTTGAATCTAACTTATTTTGGAATCCTACCGTAAAATAATAAGCTAGCAAAATAAATTGACAGCGTGGATAAAACATATACATCATGGTGGGGACATAGCGCTTTCATAACAGTGCTTTGTGCTGTACTTATACATGGGCAATCTTTGAGAGCAGCTTGCTGTTTGACAGCCTCTTTAGCAGGTGCTTCTTGCGACGGAAGCTAGGTGGGGCTCATCATGATGTTTGTGAGAAATCCCCTCCATCTATCCACTTTGCTAGATCATTTTTGAGGCAAATCCAAAACTCAAGTTGGCCAAAGTGAGTTGGAAATTTTGAAACCTCCCTAGGGTTCATTGATGTTTATATGCCATTCATGCCATTCATACCATTCATGAGGTCATTACTATGAGGATGAACTGAAAACACAAAACATTAGACTATACAAAACTTTTGTGGCCCCATCAGTTTTTCAATTGTAGACCCTGTAATGGGGATTAAACGCCTACCAACGAAAACTTCTTTGGGGAATAGAAAGTTTAGTGGCCCCACCAGTTTTTCAATTGTAGACCCTGTAATGGGGATTAAACGCCTACCAACGAAAACTTTTTTGGGGCATAGAAAGTTTCGATTAAGTTAATATTTGTGTTTTCCCTTCATTTTGGCCTATGTGACCTTATGAACAGATTGGATAGCATATAAACATTACAGTGAGTCCTACCAAGGTTTCAACACTGGCATCACTATCATGGTTGTTTCATGTGGTGTATCCTACTTAAACTTTGGATCTGCCTCATTCTTTGGTATATATCCTAAATGGCAAATAGATGAACAGTGTTGATAAAACCCATGCATCACGGTGGCTCCTCAGTGCTCCAGCCTCTGCTCAGCTTGGGATAGGTGGGGCATACTCAGTCCATGTCCGTCCGTCCACAGCTTTATATATCCTGACAGGAGCACCACCCAATCCGCGTCCAACAAGTACTCGTATGATCCTCCCACAAGATTCATTCCGTTGATTTTTTTTGTTTGTATAAGTTAGACACCGTAGATCATTCCGTTGATCAGTGATTCAGACCATTAAACTCTGATCAGGTGTTACCACGGCAAGACCTCAGTGTGTGTTACCCTAACCGTGGCCCACCTTGATGATGTATTGTATATTCATGCGTTCTGCCCATTTTTTCAGCCCATTTTAGGAGGTAGTCCAAAAAATTAAGTAGATGCAAATTTCAGGTGGACCACATTATAGGAAACAGTGGTTATTACATGACTATAATTAAAAACTTCCAAGTGCATAGATATGTAATGCTTATTTTCCATCCAACCCATTGATAAGGTCAACCAGACCGTGTAAAGGGGAAATGCAAAGATCAGATTGATCCAAAACTTATGGCCTATAGATAAAAGGATTTTAATGTACATTCCTTTTCTTTTTTTTCTCCAGTGGTGTAGTCCACTGACTATTTGGATCTGCTTAAATTTCGAGATAACGCCCTAAAATAAGATTAAAAAAGGGATAGCAGTGTAGATATACAACAAATTCATGAAGGTGGGCCCCACACGGTAAGGGTAACATCAGCTGGGCTGTATCTATTCTTATATCAACTTGTCCATCTAGTTTTCAAGATCTAATTTATTGGCAGAGTCCAAAAATTAAGAAGTTCTAAATCTCTTGAGTACGGTTTGTAAGTATATTAGCTTTTCAAGTGAAACGCGAGTCAGATATTGGAGAAACTCATAAAGATAACATGCATCAAGGTGGGCCGCACCATCTTGGGTGAGGCCGGGCCGCACCCAATCCACTCTCGTAAATTGCTCAAACACGGAGAGGCCACTTTGTACGTGTACCTGGTTGCCGTAACAAAGGGGCCTCACCAGCACAATTATCACATTCATCATGGCAGACCCCACTGTATGGGCCACACCGTCTTGGGTGAGGAAGCAGACTCCATATTGAGTAACTCAGTACGTTACAAGCGTTATAAACGCACTGAGTAAACTCTTTGGGCCCACTGTGGATGTGTGTGCCTTATCCATGCCATCCATCTTTTTTCCAAATCATTTTAGGGCATGAGCTTAAAATCAAGGCATATACAAAGCTCAAGTGGACCACATGACATACAGTGCAAATAATAACGTCCATTGTTAAAATCTACCTACATCCACAGTGATGTTTATTTGTCATCCACAGTATTCATAAGGTCACCTAGACATGTATAAAAGGAAAACTCAAGGACCAGCTTAACTCAAAACTTCAGGGTCTCTCAAGAAGTTCAACAGTAGATGATCAATTCACACTGTTTTGTACGGTGTGGTCCACTTAATCTTTGAATATGTTTCAATTTTAGGCTCATGCCCTGTGTGTATAAGACATATTGATGCTGGAGTACCAATCAGCCCACCAAAAGTTCAGAGTTGCTGGGAAAGCATTAGAATATCTCTTTATCCATGCCCTCCTAAGGCTACCTCGCATCTCACAAGTCCCACAGTGGGACCCACCCGGTGGCCATTCTCCATATCGTATAGACCCCACCTCATGGGTCACCCCAACCTAGTGTGAAGATGCACCTACATCACATATACATTATAGTGGGCCCATAAAGTCTACTCAGTTCGCACACACGGAGTTACTCAGCACACACAATCCGCTTCCATTAGGTGAGGCAAGGGCCGCACCTCATCCACCGATAAGGAAACCTCCACCGTGAGGATACCGTATCTAAATCATACCAGTTTGATGGTTCAAACATATGGTAACTACCAGACGCGAGAGTTGTGATGTGTAGGAGGGAATCCGAACGGACGTACAGCCCTATTCATTCCTGGAGAGGTTCAATCTAAAACGCGGGCCATGGTGCCACCACGTTGTACCTGGTTGCATAAAAGCATTGTCATTGTCCGGACCAATCTATGACGCGGAGAGGCCACTATGTACGTATACACCAGCACAATTATTTCATTTGATTCGCCACCACTTTTTCTAATGGTGGGGGACCTCTCTACGGACTACTCTATGGCTCCTGCTCCACTATAACAGCATTGTCATTGTCCTTTTCTATCAACCCAAGAAGTTTTTAATCGTGGTGTGGTCTTAATCCCCACTGTGCGGTCCACTTTGAGTGTTGGATCGGTATCATTTTTTAAGCTGGCCGCATTCTACCCTTCACCTAGCTAGACCGTATCCGTCGAGAGGTGGGATCTGTGGAGCCCACTATGATAGATGGTTTTATCCATGCCATTCATCCATTTTTCTAAAATCATTTTAGGGTATGAGCACAAAAATGAGGCTCGTCTAGAGCTCATGTGGACTTTACTGAAGATAGTGACGGTGATAATGATGTCCACTGTTCAAACCTTCCTAAGGCCCATCATGATGTTTGCCATCCAACCTATTTATAAGCTCACATGTACATGGATGAAAGAAAACACAAATGTCAGCTTTATCCAAAACTTTTATGGCTCCCAAGAAGTTTTTACTAGTGGGCATCCAATCCCCACTATGTGGTCCGTTGGAGCCTTGTGTCTGCCTTATTTATTAGAAATTTTAATGCCCGTGGTGCATCTCACCACCCACTCATGAGGGAGAGTGGATAAGGTGCACCCTTGCATCAGCGAAGACGGTGCAGCCATCAACGTGGGGCTCACACTTTGATGTATGTATTCTATATCCATGTTGTTCATCCATTTTGCCATATCATTTCAGTGCGTGAGCCAAAAAATAAGTATATCCAATTCTCAGATCAAGCATTTGATAGAAAACAGTGGTGATTGATCAATATTATTGTGCCACATAAGTTTTGGATCGAGCTTACATTGTTTCTTCCCTTCATCCAGATTCGTGACTTTATTAATAGGTTATCTAGCAAATGAACATTAGGGAAACATTATGGTGGGCCTTAGGGAGCTTTTAATGGTAGGGCATTCAATCACCACTGTTTCTATGGTATGGTCCACCTGAGAATTGGATTTACTTCATTTTTTAACTCATGCCCTAGAATTATATGGTAAAATGGATGGACAACATGGACATACATTACATACATCAACATGGCCCCACAATAAAGGCTACACTGTCTTGGCTGAGGCTAGGGTCCACCTTATCCACTCCCCCTTGTGAGTGGGTAGTGAGTTACACCACACGCATTAACATCTCTAATAAATGAGGCGATCGAAGGCTCCAACAGACCACACAATGGGGATTAAACGCCTACTTGCATTAAAAACTTATTAAGGGCCACAAAAGTTTTGTATCAAGCTGACATTTGTGTTTACCCTTCATCCATGTATATGTGAACCTATAAACAAGTTGGATAGCAAATAAACATCATTGTCGGCCTTAAGAAGGTTTTAACAGTGGGCATTGTTATCACCGCTGCTTCCTTTGGTGCAGTCCACTTGAGCCTTGAATGTGCCTCATATTTTATCTCATACCTCAAAATGACAGGGAAAATGGATGAATGGCATAGATAAAACTATCTATCACAGTGGCTCCACAGAGCCCATTGTTGGGATAGGAGGGCCGGCAACGGAAGCAAAGCCGAACACAAGCAGACAATTCAATCAAACAAGCCACACAATGCAATCACAATGCATGCAATCACCCACACATAGACAATTGAATTTTTACGTGGAAAAACCCCTCATGGGTAAAAAACCACGGCACAAACCGACACCAGTCCACTATAATATCAGAAATTACAAGAGATGGAACCCAAGACCCAAAAACCCAAGCCCACAAGAGAAATCCCAAGCTTACCCAAGAAGAAAACCCTCTTCTCCAAGCTCTTTCTCTCACCTAGAAGCTCCCTCAATCCCCTTTGCAACCTACAAAACATCTAATCTCGTGATCCCCCTTAAAAAGGAAGAAAAACTGGATTTAGAAACCTCTTGCGCAAGGAAACCGTGCAAATCCGTGTTGCACTAGGACACTGCCGACCGGTTGTCCGACCGGTCGGACACCCCTACCGACCGGTCGGATGGCCTATTTTTGTCACAGCAGCAACGCTGCTTTGGTGTCCAGCGTGACCGGCCGGCCGGCCGGCCGATCAGTGGTCTTCATGCGTGAAGAGTTGAGGCGTCCAAGCCCAACAAACTCCACCACGACTCAATTCTTCATGCAACTCCTCGCCACACACTATATTCACCTCTACTTCGTCATCATTATAGTCTCGTTGCTTCTCATGCCCCATCGACTCTATCCTTGCATCTTCACATGCCTTGTTGCTCTTTCCATGTGACCCTTTTTCTCTTGCCACACTTGAGCAACCGTGGATCTCGCTGCCAATCCCGCAGCTCCACCATGAATTGCGCTCCTGATCACCTTGTAAAGATTATCGCACCTCCGTGCCTTGATCATCACGCGTGCTCCCTTCACCACTTTACAATACCGATCGCAGCTGATGAACCTGCACCCTTTCGCCTCGAGTGCACCAAGAGATATCACATTCCTCTTCATCTCAGGGACATGCTTCACAATTTCAAGGATTCGTTCGACTCCATCGAACATCCTAATGCACACCGAACCGATCCCTACCACATTGCGAGTGTAGCCATCGCCCACAAACACCGATCCACCATCATGCTCCTTGTATGACATGAATGAGCTTCGGTCAGGACATACATGACATGATGCCCCTGAATCCAAGAACCACTCTCCACCAAGAGGCTCTATGCCAGTTACAGTCAAAACATCACAACCGTCACCACAGTCCTCTACGGTATTGGTTCCTTCCCTAGAAGAATTTCCAGATTTCTCCTGCCTTTTTTTCAGGATTCGAACAATCCCTTTTCATATGTCATTTTTCCCCATAATTTCAGCATCTCACCTTGTGCATCCACTTGCCTTTTGATTTAGATCTCGATGAAGGAGATCCTCCACCCCGCTCAGAATTCCTTCCACTCATAACCTGTGCCTTATCAGTAGAGGGACCCACGCCGCCGCTTTTCCTTCTCATCGCCTTCGCCTGAAGGGCTGAGATAACAATTTCTACGCCAATAGTCTCCCTATCTGCGCACAAAGAGTCATTGAGTGACTTAATGATTCTGGAAAAGAATTCAACAGGATGAACGGTTGATCCTCGTCCTTCATCGGCTTATCTACATCCATTAACTTGCAAATAAGCCTATTGAAATTGCTGATGTAGCTCTCGACATCAACCCCCTCCGTCATCCTCAGATTGTACAACTGAAGCTTCAAGTATATACGATTTTGAAGAGATTTCTTCGCATAGATATTCTCCAACTTTGCCCATGTTGCAGCTGCAGTCTTCTCTTTCATGACGTTGTATAGGACCTCATCTGCCAGGCACAACTGGATTAAGACATTGGCTTTTTCATCGATCTTCTTCCACTCTCCTTCTTTCATAACTTCTGGTCGCTCTTCAAAGAGCGCATCTTACAATCCTTGCTGAACTAAAAGGCCTTTCATCTTCACCTTCCAAAGCTCAAAGTTATTTTTCCCCGAATACTTCTCTATGTCGAACCTCATGCCTGATGCCATGCTCTTGTCTTAGATTCTAATTTTTGTTACACCCCAACGATCGCTCTGATACCAGTTGTTGGGATAGGAGGGCCGGCAGCGGAAGCAAAGCCGAACACAAGCAGACAATTTAATCAAATAAGCCACACAATGCAATCACAATGCATGCAATCACCCACACATAGACAATCAGATTTTTACGTGGAAAAACCCCTCACGGGTAAAAAACCACGGCACAAAGCGACACCAATCCACTATAATATCAGAAGTTACAAGAGATGGAACCCAAGACCCAAAAACCCAAGCTCACAAGAGAAATCTCAAGCTTACCCAAGAAGAAAACCCTCTTCTCCAAGCTCTTTCTCTCACCTAGAAGCTCCCTCAATCCCCTTTGCAACTTACAAAATATCTAATCTCGTGATCCCCCTTAAAAAGGAAGAAAAACCGGATTTAAAAACCTCTTGCGCAAGGAAACTACGCAAATCCGTGTTGCACTAGGACACTGCCGACCGGTCGTCCGACCGGTCGGACACCCCTACCGACCGGTCGGATGGCCTATTTTTGTCACAGCAGCAACGCTGCTTTGGTGTCCAGCGTGACCGACCGACCGGCTGGCTGGCCAGTGGTCTTCATGCGTGAAGAGTTGAGGCGTCCAAGCCCAACACCCATGTCTCGGCCAATATGGTCTAGCTGGGGGTAGGGGACAATCTGCTTAAAAAAATGAGACTGATCCTGGACGCAGGTTAGGTCGGACCCTAGCCAGACCAAATCTTTGTGGGGGCCACCATGATGTATCTGTTTATCCACTCTGCCCATATCTTTTCTAAGATCATTTAAAGGTATGGGACCTAGATTGAGGCAGATCCAACGCTGTAATGCAACACACCATAGATGACTCTTTCATTTAATGCAACTTGCCATTAATGCTCTTTGCATTTAATACACATTTAATGCAACTCAAACTTACTCTAAGGTACGGTCCACTACAGCGTTGGATCTTCCTTATTTTTTTTACTCGTCCCTTAACATGTTCTTAGAAAAAAAATGGACGGCTTGTATAAACAGATAGATCACAATGGGCCCCCACATAGATCTGGTTGGATGCCTAAAGGTCACATAGTGGGGATTGGACACCCACAATTAAAAACTTCTTGGAGCCACAGATCAAGCTGAAAAATGTGTTTTCCCTTCACAGATTGGATGGCAAATAAATATATTAGTGACGACTAGGAAGGTTTCAAAGGTGTACGTCATTATCACGCAGCCTTACGTTGCGTGGACGAGCTTGATAAAACCCATACTTCACTGTGGGGGAAGGACGAAATCTCTTCCTCATCTGCAACAGTTGCAGTTTCAGGGCAACGTTGATAAAACCTAGACATCACGTGGAAAAGATACGAGGAACATTGTCAAATATGAAATAATTGGTAAACGAATACGATTAATTATTACACGCCCCCATGACCATGCGCCAAACACAAACGTACGCCCCATACCTGCAGATTTTTCCACATGTGTCGGCATATCTTGGTCGTTAATCAAAAGGTCCATCAATGGATCTTTCCTATCCTAAAAAAAAAAATCAGTTCTGCCCTCTAAAAATATGAGGCTATTATTCAAGTTGAATATGCACCGATACATCCCATTTCTTATACAGGTGTGGCCCATCTCATAAGTGTGTTGCAATGTGTACGAGGGAGGAATATAAACGGATGGGATGGACCTATTCATTGCTGGAGAGGTTCGATTCCAAACGCGCACCATGATGGCTCCACACGCACCTAGTTGCACGAAAGCATTGTTACAGCTAATCTGTGATGTGGAGAGGTCACTTTGTACGTGTCCGCGGCTTCAGCGAGAAAAAAATTTACTTCACCAACGAGTTAGCTACCCTAGTTACACCCGGGCCACCATGATGTATGTATTATATCAACGCCTTCAATTCATTTGGTGAGATCATTTTAGGGCATGACACAAAAAATGAGGCAGATCCAAAGCTCAAGTGAACCGAGAACAGAAAATAGTGGGGATTGAACGCCAACAGTTAAAAACTTCTTGGGGGCACTTAAGATTCAGATCTGTCTATTTTCAATATCATTCCTAAAAGCATCTGGCCAAATGGATGAACTGCGCTGATACAACACATACATCATGGTGGGGTCATTGCTACACCTGGTGTAACCAGCGTAGCTAACTCGTGCGTGTGGCAAAAAATTTCTCGGCTTTCGGCGGATCTGGATGGTGCATGTGCTTTACATCCAAGCTGTCCGTACGTTTAGACAGCTAATTAGCGTTGATCCCGTTTCTCACGTGGATAAGATAGGAGCATAGTCAAAGACGAAATAATTGTTAAGTGAATACAATTACTACACGCCCCATCTTCAAGCGCCAAACCCTAACTCCCCACATGTGCAGATTCTTCAAATGTGTTGGCACATCCTAATCGTTCATCAAAAGGTCCATCAGTTGATGTTTCATATCCTAAAAAATCAGTTCTGTCCACTAAAAATATAAGGCTAGCTATCATTCAAGTTGAATCTACACCGTTGGCTATCGTCTCCACAACATCCCATTTGTGGTACAGATGCCACCAACCTCAAAAATGAGTTGTAATGTGTACGAGGAACCCAAACAGATGAACATGGATAGCCCGGGGCCCATTCAGGAAGCGGATTACATGGTGTGCCACACACACCACCCACCTTAGTGGTGTGGATGTTGGCGTACCTAAGTTCCGCACATCCACCCAACCATGATGTATGTGTTATGTAAAAACCATTATCCCATTTGGCAAGATCATTTTAGGATGACTAATGAAAAAAAAAAAAAAAAAGAGGCAAACCCAAAGCTCAGTGAACTGTTCCACAAAAAGTAGTGGAGATCAAATACGTACCATTGAAAACTTTTAGGTGCCACATACGTTTTTGTTCAAGTTGATATTTATATTTTCCTTTTAGCAAGGACATTGTCATCTTTCGGACAAGCTAGATGGCAAATAAATATCATAGTCGGCCTTAGGAAGGCTTTGATGGTGAGTGTCATTATCCCACTGCTCCCTATAGTGTGGTCTACTTTGAGCTTAGGTTTGCCAAATTTTTTAACCTAAAATGATATCTCCAAATGGATGGATGATGGGGACATAACACATATAATATGGTGGGCCCATAAAACTTAGTGATATCAACACACTACTGAGGTGGGTGGTGTGTGGCATACCGCCCAATCCTCTTCCGTTTCCAAAGGTGCCTCACGGTGGTTCCACGCGCACCTAGTTGCACGAAAACATTGTCAAGCCCCATCTGTGACGAGAGGCCACCTTGTACGGCCTCACCCGGACAATTATTTCATTTGGCTCCATGCTATTTCTTTATGAATGGCTGCTTGGGCCGTGGCTTCAGTGGATCTTCGGATCGACCGAGGTGGGTGGGATACCTGATTGTGGAATCTACCTTATAACCGTGCCGTCTATCCTTTATGAAAATTCATTTTAAGGCAAGATTCAAAATATGAAGTAGATCCAAGTATTAGGTGGACCATAATGCAGGAAATAGCAGCAATCGACCATTAAGAACTTTTTTAGACCACAAAGCTTTTGGATCAATATGATATTTTGTGGTCTCTTCATCCAAGTCTCTGTGGCCTTATCAACTGGTTGGATGGAAAAATAAACATTTTGGTGGCTTAGTGGTGGGGATTCAATCATGACTGTTTTCTATGATATGGCCTAACTAAGATTTGTGTTTGAGCCTTCAAAACAGATTGGACAGTGTGGATGTGAGGTTCATACATCATAGTGGGCCCCACAGTTAGGGATCCACCGACCTTGGTGGATCCAGTCCATCTGGACTGATCTATGGCACACGTGCTCCATTTGGCTGAAGGATGCTTTTTCTATGGCACACGTGCTTTATTTAGCTAAGGGGTGACTTTTTCATGGCACACATTGCTCTATTCGGCATGGGGGCTGCTTTTCTACCTCCATGATTACTCTCTTCACCCCTTCGTGGAGAGGGGATTAGGTGAGACCCCGCCCCACCCAAGACAGTGGGACCCTTGCCCGTGGGGTTACCGTGGGCCCCACCTTGATGTATGTATTCTGTATCCATGGTGCCCATTTGTTTTTTCATGTCATTTTAAGACTAATTGCATTATCCCAAAAATAAGGCAGAAACAATTATCAGGCGAACCATACCATAAGAAACAATGGTGATTGACCATCTTACCATTAAAAATTTCTTAGGGCGCCCCTTAATGTTTCTGTAATATTTATTTACCATCCAATCTGTTGATAAAGTCACATAAGCCTGATGAAGGGAAAAAAATAGTAGCTTAATCCAAAGCTTTTATGGTCTATTAATGGCAAATCAACATTGTTTCCTATGGTATAGTATGCACTTGATAATTGAATCTGTTTCATTTTCGGGATAATATCATAAACTGATATGGAAAAGTGGATGGATGGCATGGATTCTTAATACATACATCACGGTGGGCCCCATGGTAGCCCCATGGTAAGGGATGCACTGTCTTGGTGAGGGCCGGGGTGAGGGGAGTGGATCAGGTGCGGCTTGACCTCACCCACTTGTGGCCTTTTCATGGGGCCCACCTTGGTGTGTGTGTGTGTGTGTGTGTGTGTGTGTGGTGTCCATTCATTTTGCCATTTTAGGGCATGAAAGGAGAGATGAAGCAAATCCAATTCTCAAGTGGACCAAATGAGTTTTGGATCAAGGGCCAAATTTATGTGACTTTAGCAATGGGTTTTTTTTTCTTTTCCCTACACACTCGCGCTCACACCAACACACCCCAGTCCCCACAATGGGTACTCCACCCATAACATTTGTGTTGAAACTCGTGAGCCTACCACTGAGCCATGAGTAAGGACCTTACCTTATTAATAGGTTGATTGGCAAATAAACATTACAAAACATGGTGGGTCCTAGGAAGTTTGTTATGGTAGGTTGTTCGATCACCACAGTTTCGTATAGCATGGTCCACTTGAGATTTGTTCTTCTCCATTTTTTGGCTCATGCTATGAAATAATTTGGCAAAACAGTTGGAGGGCATGGACATATAGTACTACATGAAGGTGGGCCTATGGTCAAGGGAGGAATTGCTACCTTGTGTAAATCCTCTTCTTTTGCAGTGAACCATATGTGTTTTCATATTAAAATAAATAAATAAATAACTATTGGCCTACATCAATATGGTTCATTTATTTCACCAACTTATTTTAGAGCACGAGCCCAAAAATGAAGCAAACCATGCATCCTAAGTGATATTTATTTGTCATGTAACTTTTGTACATAAAATCATGCTGGCATGGATAAAATTAAAACACAAGTATGACCTTGATGCATCAAGTTAAAGGCTTTAGTGGCCCGAAGTTATCAACGGTGGCTGTTCAAATCCAGCAGTTACCTGAGCTTTGGACATCCCTCGGTGCAGAATGGATGGATGGAGTGGACATGGCATAAATATCATGATGGAACTAGAATTTTCGCATCCAAAAATCGTTTTCCCTATTTTTTTTTCTCCACACAAAATACTAGCCAACATTAACTTTAGGGCCCATTTGATTTTTAGAATTACATGTAAACTGATGTAAAATAACATAATTACTATTACATAATGTTTGAAAAAGAGGAAATTACCTCTCTAAAATACGCCTCGAAAATCGCACATAAATGCATGAAATAGGTGGGATTGCTTAGTGGTAAAATATGTGGGGCCCACCATCATATATGTGTTTGATCCACATCGTCCATCTACTTTACCATTTCATTTTAGGGATGACCTGAAAACTAACACAGATTATAAGCTCAAGTGGACCACATCAGAGGAAACAAGGGAAATAATGCTTACACCATTCAAAACCGAAACCTTCCTAGGGCCCATAGGGTGGTAGGCCTGTCATCCAACCTGTTCATAACGTCACATATACATGAATGAAGGATAAACAAAAATTTCAACTTGATCAAAAGTTTACATGGCTCACAATAAGTTATTAATGATAACCGTCCAATGCCCCTCATTTCCTCGAGTGTGGTCAACTTTAGCTTCACAGTTGCCTCACTTTTAGTCTCATACATTAAAGTGAGTGGGTAAAACAGATGGATGGCATAAATTAGAAACATATATATCAATGGGCTCACAATTTTTGGTGCATTCATTGTTACTTTTAACTTCATGCATAGTTCAATGGTCTCATACATTAAAGTGAGTAGGGGAAACAGATGAATGGCATAAATTAGAAACATATATATCAATGGGCCCACAATTTTTAGTGCATTCATTGTTGCTTTTAGCCTCATGCATAGTTTCAAGGAAAAGCAAACAAAGGCAGCTGTCCCTTCAAAGCAAAATGTCTAACGTGAATTACCCATAAGGCTCTCAATGGGTTGGATCCGGATTGGATCCAATTGAATCCGGCTCCAAGTTTGAATATCGGTAGACGGATTTGGATTGGATTCGGATCCAACTCGGATCGAAAAGGTGATACCTATATCCGATCCATTTATAAATTGTTATATCCATTTCCGATCCAAAATCCATATAACCATTGGATTCGGTCAGATCTAGGTTCGAATCTACCCCAATTACAAATTAAAAAAATATATAATATAATATATTTAATTTAGTAAAAATAATGATGCAAATCTCACTATTTACTATTTTATGGTCGACTTAAGAGTGACATGTCTCGATTTTGAGACATGGCCTAAAATAATCTGAAAAACGGATGGAGTTAGATTTTAATTGAATTCAGATCGAACTCGGATATGTTCCTTTGAATTCAAATCTGGTCTATTTAAGTAATCGGACCTATTTTAAGATCCAAATCCAGTCCATTAAACAAATTAGACCTATTTTAAGATAAAAATTGGCATTATACATATTTCGAGCTAATTGGATCTCGGATCCGACCCGCTCCATTGAGAGCCATAATTACCCATGTAAATACTAAATGATTCATTTATAATAATTTCGCTTTATTATGGAAAACCAAAATGCCTGTGTTGTATTAAAAAAATGCATCGTGAGTAATGATAGCTTATTTAGTGCGCGGATTTCTGCAAAAGCCTCGTGCAGGAAGTTCCTGCGCTGGGAGTCAAGGTGGGGCCACAGTGATTTTTTTGGATAAATCCACACCGTCCATCTGTTTTGGGAGCTCATTTTAGGGCATGAAAACAAAAATGAACTGGATACAAAACTCAAGTGGGCCAAAAACGTGAGGATCAAACGTCCACAGTTGAAATATTTGTGGAGCCACAGGAGTTTTGAATCAGGATAATATTTGTTTTCCAATTCATCCCAGTAGTAGTGACGTTATGAACGGTATGGATGTCATATAAGCATTATTGTGGACCGAGGGAGGTTTTAACGGTAGTAATTTACCTACCCACCTTTTTCTTTAGTGAGGCGCACTTGAGTCTTGGACCCAGTTCATTTTTGTTTTCATGTACTAAAATGAGCTCCCAAGATGGATGGACGGGGTGGATTTATAAAAAAATATCACTGTGGACCCCACCTTGAACTTCATGCGCAAGGCTTTCCCAGGATGTCCGCGCCCGCTTATTAACAACGTGGATAGATTCCCTAAGACACGTGGAGTATCGTGGTAGATGATTGCCTGCGAAAGCCTTCATCTCCTCCACTTGGAATCTAGGTGGGGCCCACCGTGATGTTTGTAAGAAATTTACGCCGTCCAAAAGTTTTGTGAGATCATTTTAGGCGTTGAGACAAAAAATGAACGGGATCCAAGACTCAACTGAGGCGAAAATTTGACGATTGAATTTCCACAGTTGAAATATTCGTGGGGCCACAAAAGTTTCGAAGCAGGATAATATTTGTGTTTTTAGTTCATCTCAGTAGGAATGACATTATGAACGGTATGGATGGCATATAAACATCACTGTGGACCCATAGAGGTTTCAACGGTAGGAATTTCTCTACCCACCTTTTGCTTTAGTGCGGCCCACCTGAGTCTTCGATCCAGTTCATTTTTCGTATCAACGCCTAAAATAATCTCACAAAACTGTTGGACGGCGTAGATGTCTCACAAACATTAAGGTTGGCCCCTCCTAGATTCCGGCTTTCGCAGGCAATCCGCGTCCATAAAATACTTGGTGAAGTGATACAGTTACTACACGCCCTCTTCTTCAAGCGCCAAACCCCAAAAGCCACACACGTGCAAATTTTTCACATGTGTTGGCAAATCCTGATTGTCCAACAAAAGATCCATCAGTGGATGTTTCCTATCGCCCGCTAAAAACATGAGGCTATCATTCGAGTTGAATATGCACTGTTGGCTATCGTCTCATTTGTAGTATAGGTGCTGCCGGATGCGGATTAGCTACTGACAGATTGAGTAGCTAATCTCGCTATCACCATGGTCTGTGGGCCTCCGTATGATGTATCTGTTGTATCCACACCGTCCATTCATTTGGAGAGATCATTCTAAGGCATGACGCAAAGAATGAGGCAGATCCAGATTTCAAGTAGACTCTACCACAAAAAACAGTGGATGTCATTGAAAACTTCTTAGGAGCCGCATAAGTTTTCGATCAAGCTGATATTTGTGTTTTCCCTTCCTCCATGTCTGTGTGAATTTATAAACGCGTTGGATCTCAAATAAAAATCATGGTGGGCCGAGGAAGTTTTCAATGGTGGATGTTACGGTCCCCAATGTTTTTTTTTTTTTTTTTTTTTTTTTTTTTTTTTTTTTTTTTGTGGTGGGTCCACTTGAGCTTGAACTGCCTTATCCTTTGAGTTAGGCCTTAAACTAGTCTCTCCAAATGGATGAATGGTGTAGATACAACATATACATCATGCTAGGCCTATGGAACATGGTGACATCACTTAAGTAGTAAGATTCTCTGCTCAACTTGTCGTAGCGGATCCGGTGAAGCCGGATTGGGATTAGCTACTTACAGGTTGAGTAGCTATGTCGCTACTTAAGTGGTGTTACCAACTTCTATGGGCCCCACCATGTTGTATGTGTTGTATCCACACTGTCCATCCATTTCGAGAGATCATTTTAAGGCATGATACAATGAACGAGGCGGATCAAAAGCTCAAGTGGAGCCCACCAAAGAAAACAGTGGGATAGTGACCAGACCATTGAAACCTTCCTAGGGCCCACGGTGATGGTTATTTGAGATCCAACCTGTTCATAAGTTCACACATATGGAAACACAAATATCATATTGATCGAAAGCTTTTGTGGCCACAAGAAGTTTTTAATAGTAGGCGATCAATCCTCATTGATTTCTTTGGTGGGGTCCATTTGAGCTTTGGATCTGCCTCATTCTTTGGATCATGCCATAAAAGGATTTCTCCAAATGGATGAACAGTGTAGATACAACACATATAACATAGTGGGGCCCACAGAAGTTGATGATGTCACTTCAATAGCTAGATAGCTACTCAACCTGTCAGTAGCTAATCCGCGTCCGGTGCGGCCAACCTTATTACGGACGCCTTTTAGCTCCTGAACTCGACAGAAGCTAGACTCGCTCCTGAAGTGATGTCACCACGTTATGTGGGCCTCACAGTGATGTATGTATTGTATCCACACTGTCCATTCATTTGCAGAGATTATTTTAGGGCATGAGCAAAGAATGAGTCAGATTCAAAGTTCAAGTGGACCCATCACAGAAAACAGTTGAGACAGTGACGCCCATCGTTGAAACCTCCCTAGGGCTCACCATGATGTTTATTTGAGATCCAACCTGTTTATAAGTTAACATAGACATGGAATAGTGAAAAAAAATATCAGCTTGATCAAAAACTTCTGTGGCCCAAACAAGTTTTTAATGGTAGGCATCAATCCCTACTGTTTTCTGTGGTGGGGTCCACTTGAATTTTGGATCTGCCTCGTTCTTTGGCTCATGTCCTAAAATGATCTCTCTAAATGGATGGACGGTGTGGATGCAACACCTACATCATGGTGGGGCCCACATATCATGGTGACGTCACTTCAGTAGCGAGTCTGGCCGCGGTCAAGTTCAGTAGCTAATCCGCGTCCCCTTCTCACTGAGCTGCTTCAAACTTTTAGCCAATCCTACCAACGGCTCAGATCTCTCACAAATATGCCACGTTGCCACGTGTAATGCTATCATTTTTCACGTTTTGAAGGTGGCCGGGGCGCGGTGGATGGTGCACGACACATTCACGGTTCTCTATAAATGTGAGAGAAGAAGAATCCTTCCCATTCAAGCATCAGGAAGAAATGGCAACTCGCACTGCATCAGCTTCTTTCATTTTGTGTATTCTCTTTTTCTCTGGGGCAATAGTAGCTGCAGACTTCGACTTCTTCTACTATGTTCTCATGGTATGTTTGTCTTCTTATGTTATTAGGCGTGTTCATGTGGACTCATTACACTCCAGAATCATGTGTAGCCCAATCTTCAGCCGTCTGTTGATGGACCGTGACTAGCCTGACTTGCACAGGCACATGGAGGGCCTCAATTGCCTGCATGGAACAAGCATACATCAATCCACACTGTCCATCTGGTGGGCCACTATATTTTGACCATGAATCCTTGATTATCAGTCCAATGCAATACTTGTGGGGGCAGACTATAGAGAATGGTTTAAAACCATACCATAAAACTTCTAAACTCACCTAATCTGGAACCTAATGAGTCTTGTAATTGGGGACGCCGGTTGGCTGGTGACGCAAACACTAGCCCGCAAGCTAGTGTCAAAGATATGTGGGTGCCACCTTGATGTATTTGTTTTATCCACGCCGTCCATCCATTTGTACGGCTCATTTTAAGGGTTACTTCGCACAATCTTATTGTGCGGAGTAAACTCTGTTAGGACCACCTAGAATGTATGTGCTTTATCAATTCCGTCCATATGTTTTTCCAGCTCATTTTATGGGTTGAGCCCAAAATTTAAGCATATACAAATCTCAAGTGGACCATGCCACACAGGAAACAGGGAGAATAATGATTTCCACCGTTGAAACCTTCCCAGGCCCCACAGTGATGTTTATTTCTCATCCAACCTGTTCATAAGATCACATGGACATGGATGAAGGGAAAACACAAATATCAGCTTGATCCAAAACTCTGTGTCCCCCGAGAATTTTTCACTGGTAGACATTCATTTCACACTTTTCCTGTGGTGTGGTCCTCTTTAGATTTTAATATGCTTCATTTTTTGGCACCATATCTAAAATTATCTGTTAAGATGAATGGACGGAGTGGATAAAATAATTAAATTAAGGTGGGCCCCACAGAGTTTACTCCGCACATGATACTAAAAATGAGGCAGATACAAAGCTCAAGTGGACCATACCACAGGAAACAGTGATGAGCTGATTTTCTGTTAATCCATTCGTCCAGGCGTCGCACTTTAGATGAGTGGATTGGATGGAATATGGGCACCACCCTGGATTCCACACACAATTTTGACGGTTTAATGGTAGAACTTCCCATCTCAAGTTATTCTCATGGTGTAGCCTACTAGAGTATTGAATCGACCTGATTTTTGAACCCCAGTCCAAATACAGGGTGGTGCACCTGATGGACGGGCTAGATATCATCCTCATGTACTCATTCGATCCACGTCAGCCAGGCAAGCGATTTTCTGTACGTGGATGATCAGTAGGCAGAAGTCCCACCGTCGGTTTCAAACGGGCGCATGCCTTAATGCCAATGTGTATTAGGATTCTGTCCCGCGGGATAAGAGAAAAATTTTGTTACACCCATGCATCAGCTAGGCTAGCTACACCGGGTGTAGCAATGACCCACCGTGATGTATGTGATGTATCCACATCGTCCATCCATTTGGTGAGATCATTTTCCGGCATGACACCAAAAACAGGCAGATCGAAAGCTCAAGAGAACCCAACACAAAAAATTGTGGGGATTGAACACCAACCATTAAAAACTTCATGGAGCCACTTGAGTTACAAATCTTCCTCATTTTTGGTACCATGCACTAAAATGATCTCACCAAATGGATGATCGGCGTGGATACAACACATACATCAAGGTGGGGTCATTGCAACACCCAGTGTAGCTAGCGTAGCTAACTCGTGAGTGTAGCAAAATGTTTCTCGCGGGATAGTTAGAAATTGGTGCACATTTGCGTTTTCGGTGTACACCGAGTGCACATGTCATAAGAGTATAGATTTTCAGAAGTACATTTTAAAATGGAATGGATGATGGATGGACAGCTCAACCACTTTCACTGAATACTTGCACAGAAATGATTCAGTGCTCTCAGACCTCACTGCACTGTAACTTACAGTGCTCCTCGTTGCATTGGAACAAATTCCCAGTCCACTCTATCAATCTGGGCGTTTCATCAACTTCAGCACATATTTTAGAAGCTACCGTAGTAACATTAGAGAAGTTGGATAATCGAATCTGGCAAAACGGATGGATGGGGTGGATCTGCCTCATTTTTAGGTGGGCCTATCATGATGTTTGTGAGAAATCTGCTTGCTCCCATCCATCCAGTTTTTCAGATTGTGCTTCAGACACAAGCCAAAAAATGAGAAAGATCCAAAACTCCAATGAGCCGCCTAACAGGAAAAAGTGAGTAAAGAAATGCCTACCGTTACACCCAATCCATAGCTTAAGTAGTAGACTCAGTAAAGATAACCTTGTTTCAACAATGAGGTCTTGGTATCGTTTCCCAAGGTGGGTGGCTAACATTACAGTTGACTAACAGTTGAGGCGGATGTGTTAACAGCCGGGTGTTTACTAACAAAAAAAAATACCTCCTGTTGAAACTTCTTTAGAGTTCACCGTGATGTCTATATATTATCTAAACCGTTCATTAGGTCATTCTTATTGGGGTGAGCTGAAAACATGGAAGTGTTAACCTGATTTTAAACTTACTCAGCCCCACGAATGTTTCAATAGCCGGTTCCGCTTCCGACAGTAAAATGCTGCAGTCGCGCATGTGGGAGTAATTTATATAAACCCCTATCGAAGGATCTGCACAGCGTCCTGAAAAGTGGGCCTATGCACTTATCAAGTCCGATGAGATATTCCCAAAGATTTGTTGATTATTAAACAATTCCAAATCCTATCAATCATCACTGGCCTTCAAATAGATATCTTCCAATTCCAAGCAAAGGGTAACAATATTTATAATATTCATATTTTAAAATATTATATTTATAATATAATATTTATATTTTAAATATTATATTACTGACTTAGTACGAGTTTTTGAGGAACTTACCATAGTTTTTGAGACTCAGCTCGAATGGTTTTGAGCCGAGCCGACTCATTATCTTTTTAAACTACTGAGGCTACATCCGTGTGAACAAATCAAAGCATGCATTTATACTTAATAGTTACAATTTGGGATTATTTAGTATAAATAAATAAACTTGGGTTATGACTCAGCTTCTATTTCTTATTGGTTGGAATCATATTGCAGTGGCCAGGAGCATATTGTGAAAAAGAAGGATGCTGCCTTCCCACAACAGGTGAACCAGAGCTAGACTTTTTAATTAAGGGCATGTATCCGGCTAACAATTCGGGAGAGCTAGTTCCAAAATGCAATATCACTACTAAATTCTACGTAAACGCGGTACGTTCTTCTATTTTCGTAGCAGAGGACATTCATGGCTCACTTGCTAATGCGCATGCTTGGGACCTAGGCCATGCATTAATAGGTAGGCCACATCTGTACATTGTATGACTGAACACTTATGGTCTACCTGATGACTGTACAAGTATTATTATCGGTGCAGGGCATGTCATGCTTAGGCCCGCCAGATAAATGGCCCAGATCTTGTCCACGCGTTCTGAGTTATCATGTGATTAATATGGGTATCCTCTTCTTTCTCTGCTCTTCCAATCCCAAGATAATTCTGTTTAGTTGCATGTCCAAAATGCCCTTAGAACCCACATAGCACAACCGGCTCCCATGGTTTGATGATCCAGACCACTAATTTGATGGGGCGATGGACATGACCCAGCTCGTGATTCAACACAATAAAGTTGCAGAGATTGGATGGCAATATCTTCTAATATGAAAAGCTTTGGGACCATGGTACATTTCTAGATAGCAAACTCTGGGCTCTACTGGTACAACTTGCAAGCCTTAGTGAATCAGGCCTTTATTGTGTCTCACCTGCCAGCCCAGCTGGAAGATGCCTAGGCGTTTCAACAAGTTCGAAATGCCAAGGAGACACTAACCCCACTGCTGAGTGGGTGCATCATCATGTGACTAACAGTGTGAGTGCATTGCCCTTAGAGTTGGTGCGTTGCATGACTAAAAAAAGAAGAAGAAAAGAATCAAGCCTTGTACAAGATCCAAACTACTCGTCAGAGGGTTGCAATTTGCTTAGTTCCATCAGGCCTGTCTGCTCATCAGTTTGTACACGTGTAAAAACTAAATACACTATCCAGATCCACTTACAGGTAGAGTTGTACATGAGTTGAGTCGAATCGAGCATCACCCTACTCAGTGCTTGATTTGAACCCACCCTTGTTTGCCGAATGGAGCAGGCCCTTGTTCAACCTGCAGACCGAGCGAGTTCGAGTCGATTTTGAGTTTTCGAGTCGATTTTGAGTTTTCGAGCCGAGTTCGAGTTCGATTCTTTCGAGTTGAGTTTGAGTTTGTGTTTTCAAACAAGGTTTGTTAAGCTGAGTTCAAAATACTAATTTTTTACAAACACAATCACAAATTCACAATCACAATCATTCATTCAAAATATTATATATAGGCACTGGACAGTGTTCGAACGGTCACCTAAATTTTCATGAAAGGGGATTACTAGCGCCGACGAGCGGGCAAGTTCTCAACCAGGGGTGGCTGGCGACAAGCAGGCAGGGTGAATTGTGGGTGGCTGGTGTCATGCGGGCAAAGAAAGGGTGGCCGGCGATGACCGGGCAGGGTGAGGGTGTAGAGTGAGAGTGGCCGGTGTCGAGCAAGCAGAGTGAGGGTTGCCGGCGTGGAATGGACGACCGGCCATTGAGCTCAAAGAGAGGGAGGATGGGTTAGGGTTAGTGTTTGAAAAAGAGGGCGCTCGGGTGGGTAAAAGGTAAAAACCTAAATGATTAAGGTAAAAAAAAAAAAACATATATATAGTATAGCTCCGAGTTGAGCCGAGTCGAATCAAATCGAGTCGAGTTCGAGTCTATAAATGAGTCAAGTCGAATCGAACATGGCCTTACTCGAAGCTCCCTCGAAGACATTCGAGCATAAAAAATTTGACTTGGCTCGGCTCAAACTCACTTTCGATCTGAACCGAGTCAAGCATTTTCCGAGCGAATCGAGCGAGTTTTTCAAGCTTACTCGACTCGTGTACAGCAATACCTACAAGGGTGGCCCATCTAGCAATCAAAAGAGCCTGATCTTTTGAGACAATGCATTAACCAGTGACCTATAGCATAGCTAAACTTGTACATGAGTCGAGTAAGCTCGGTTTACTCACTGAACTCGACTCGAAAAAGCTCGACTCGAATCAATTTGAAGTTGGGTTCAAGCTGATTTGAGCCAATTTAAAGAACAATGAGTCGAGGTCTGAGCTGGCCCTTGCTCAACTCGATTCAACTCGGTACATGCTTGAACTCGACTAGGATCGATTCGACTCGGACTCGACTTGGTTTATAGGCCTGACCCTGCATTCTCCTCTCCTTCCTGTTTTGTTTGAAACCATCCAAAAGCCGAACGAAACCCATATCCAACGCTCCGCATCAACGAACCAATCAGAATATCAAAGGATCTCCACTCCTCCGCATCTTTAGCATGAGCAACCTAGAAACGTTTGAACCAAGAACCCCCCAAGTAAACCTTCCTAGAGCTTCGTTCGGTGGGACCCACAAGTTCCATAGGAGCCATCTATATCATCCACAAGCATCAAAACTATGAAAGAATAGTCGGACAGCGATTTGCAATTGAAGTGGCCATCATCTCCCCCATTTGACTCGACTTAAACTCAGGTCGAACTCACCCGATCTGTTGAGCGAGTCAGATAGTTAGGCTCCAAGCTGAGTCGAGTAGTACTGAGTAGGGGGTGGCTGCTGGCTGAGCCGAGTTGAGCAGGGCCAAGCTCGGCTCAGATTGACTCGTGTACGGTACTAAGCATAGCCTACTTTATTCTTTTTAAGCTTATGTTTTGTGGTGTTGATTAAAACTGTACAACAGGTTGCAAGCTTGATCAGTGACATGTACGCGTATTGGCCGAACATCTCGTGTCCAAGCAACAACGGCCTGGCTAGCTGGAAAAGTCTGTGGGAACCGTATGGTAATTGTACGGGGCTGAGCCAAAGGGACTACTTTAACAGAACCTTGCAACTGCGGTCTACAGTCAATTTGCTCTCCAAGCTGAGAAGGGCAGGTAAGCTCTTTGCAATGCACCCACACCGAAACTTTCTTTGTAAGAAAGATTCCTCATCAACAAGCTGATCCATACCGTTCATCGGTGAGATACTACCATAGATGGGGCAACATGGAAAAAAAATTCACTCGTTGGAGATCTCACCGGCTATAAAAAGTTGATTTGGAAACAACCGTCTAGAACCTTTTGCACGAGACAATCTTTGATCGGTTGGCTTTTTGCCTGGATCTTATGGTGGGAACTTCCAAATAAATGGTCTGGATGCAGAGAGAGCCAGCAGCTTCAGCACGAATCTAGGGTTTCAGAAGCCGATTGCGTTGTGTGGCACATTGGTGGTGTGTTAACATCACCAAATTCTGTGGGTCCCACCATGATGTATGTGTTATATCCACACTGTCCATCCATTTTTTGAGGTTATTTTAGACATGAATTAAAAATGAGGCAGATTCAAAGCTCAAGTGGACCACACCACAGAAAGCAGTGGAGACAATGATTACCACTCTTGAAACCTTTCTAGGCCCACTATGATGTTAATTTTCCATCCAACTTGTTCAAAAGATCACGAAGACCTGAATGAAGGGAAAAAAAACAAATATCAGATTGATCGAGGACTTCTTTGACCCCAATAAGCTTTCAATGACAGAAGCTTCAATCCCACTTCCGTGGTGTAGTCCCGTTTGAGCTTTGGATCTGCGTCGTTTTTCGGTTTACTTCCTAAACTAATCTTGCAAAATGGATGAATGGTGTGGATATAACACATATATCATGGTGGCCCACAGAACTTAGTGATTTCAACACACCACCGATGTTAGTGGTGTGCGGCACACCACACAATCCACTTGATGCACCACATGTGTGATTGATACTAGCCATTTGAGCAGTGTCACAAATCTTCAACGAGAGAGCTCTGAAAATTGGGCCGGTGCACTCAAGTGGAATTCTTTTATTTTCTAACCGAGCATTTTTCTCACTACGGGGTGAATGCCGGATATGTCACAACCCTGAGACAAAAAATGAGTTTGAATGATTTTTTATTCTCACAGTCCTAAGCTTTATATTAATTGATTGAAATTGTTCTAATGACATTTCTCTCAATCTTTTGCAACATGGGTTTCTCAGACATCGTGCCAAACGACGAAGAATACGACGCAGACTGGCTCCATGCTGCCATTAACGATGCAGTTGGAAAGAAAACGGCAATCAACTGCGTCGAGATAACATCGTTGGAGTTTTTGAAAAGATCTCTACTCTCTGAGGTGTGGTTCTGTGTGGACAAGACTGGTACCACAATCATCAATTGCCCCACCTATCCAAATTTCACATGTGGGGACAAGGTCACCTTCAGTAAATTCACCTACGACATGTTAAATGACACTTCAGTATCTTTCAACCCCATCCAAATGCCCACATCCCTCTCCCAATGATCTTGGCCACTCTTAACGGTGTCTTCAGTTGCTTTAGTGTGATGTTAGAATTTTCTAGTGTAAGCTTTGTTGTATGCAGCATGTATGCTTTATCTTACTACTCCATGAAATAAAGGAAACTAAAGTACTTTTAAACTATTTTTCAAAATCGGCCCATAGTTTATACCATTAGTTAGCAATTGAGGAAACTCCCCACGTTGTGCCCCATTTGTTGATCTCCCCTCATGTTGGATTCGTCTCGCCAGCTTAATCATTTCAACAGCAGGTCTCAGTTCGAGTGTTAAGGAGACGCACTAACCCCACTGGTGGGTGGGTGCATCGTGTGGGTGTCTTGCATGACTAACTTTAAAAAAAATGTTGGATTCATGAGCCTACCACCCTAGCCCCGATTGTATGTGGAGCCTACCTTATTGTTTGTGAGAAATCTGTTTTGCTAGCTCATTTTTGGATATGGGCTAAAAAATAAGGAAGATCCAACAGCAGGTGTTTAATCCCCACTGTTTCATGTTAGTTTGGCCCACTTGAGCTTTGGATTAGCATCATTTTTGTTCGATGCCCTAAAATGAGATGGCAAAATAGATGGATGGAATCGATTTGTCACTAGCATCATGGTGGGCATTATCTACAGTCGAGCAAGCCTCACTCTCTAGACTTAACTGTACATGGCTGCCACATTGACTGATGTTGGTTGCCCTCACAATCTCACTTTGAGTGTACACGAGCACCCACTTTGATGTTTGTGAGAAATCCACCCGGTCCGTCTATTTTTTCAACTCATTTTAGAGCATAAACTACTGCTCTTTATTAAAGCAGGTGGAAATAATGAGCTCTTTTGTATCCACAAGTGCTGCTTCATGATTTTTGACATTCTTAGTAAGGCTAGAAATCTCTATAATTGTGAATATTTTTTCTCGAGACCCAAGTCGATAGTAGCCTTATCGATACTTTTCTTTTTTCTTCTATAGGATATTTTTGTAACAAAGTTTCTAAGCTTCCTGTGAGTTTAATTGAAGAAAAAGATTGAAACGACCATCGCCAAATTCAGCAGACATTAATTGCACTCAGACATGATATAAAAATGACAAGAAAACCAAGGAGAGCATGGCAACAAAACCTCCAAGTTACCAAACAACCACACAACAAAGAACTACCTCAGCTACTAGGACAGTCGACAGGAGACCTATACAAGCCAAATCAAAACCTTAATTAACAAAATTGTGGAGGCACAACCCTGCAAATAGACCAACTGTTTAGAATCCAGTACCCTTAAAAGAAAAACACTTATCAATCAAACTTCATCAAAATTCGGCCCTCTGCTCAGGGAAGGGCCGGGAACCTATATATGGGCCCTCTGGGCCTGTGGGCTTTCCTCATGACATGCGGGGACAGCTCGAAATCACCCACAACACTAGGTGTTCATTCCCCATTGTTTCTTGTCGTTTGGCCAACTAGAGCTTGGTATTAACCTCATTTATGGCAGCCCTTGCCATAAATGAGCAGGAAAAACAAATGTATGGTGTTTGATTTGTCACAAACATCCTATGGCCCCATGAATGTTTCGATGACAGGTGTTTAATCTTCACTTTTCATGTTAGTTTGGCCCAATTGTGCTTTGGATCAGCCTCATATATGTTTTTGGGCATGCCAAAAAAAAAAGGTGGCAAAATAGATGGACGAAATCGATTTGTAACAAATATTATTGTGGCATTACCTCTGATTGAGCAACCCTCACCCTCTGACTTAAAAATGTACACCAGAACTCTGGCTCCCTAATTTGAGACTGTGGGCTAAAATAAGGCATATCCAAAGCTCAAAATTTGGCCCCATGGTCCCAACAAGTTTCATTAATGGATATCAATCTCACTGTTTTCTATAATGTGACCCACTTAAGCTTCAATTTTTCCTCAGTGGTAGACTCACGAGTTTCAACACGAGGTCATGGATTCGAGTACCCATTGTGTTATAAAAAAAAGGCACACGTGTGAGTTCCCATACAATTTACCGTAAAGGGCCAAAGGAAAAGGTTGATGGAGGCTATTTGAACGGGACTTGGATTGCAAAGTGTAGAACATAGTACCAACGTTGGTACTGTATTGACTTGGCAAAGTTCTGTGGGCCCACCATGATGTATGTGTTATATCTACACTGTCCATCCATTTTCTTCCATATCATTTTAGCTAGGGTCTTATTAAAAAAATGAGGCAGATCTAAAGCTCAGGTGTGGACCACACCACATAAAGCAATGGGGACAATGATGCCCACCATTGAAACTTCCCTGGGTCCACCTTGATGTCTATTTGCCATCTGGCCTATTCATAAGGTCACACAAACCTAGTTCAAGGGAAAACACAAATACTAACTTGATCTAAAACTTTTAGGGCTCCCAAGAAGTTTTCATTGCTAGACATTAAATTCTCATGGTTTCATTTGATGCAGTCAACTTGAGCTTTAGATCTACCTCATTTTTAGGCTTATGCCTTAAAATTATCTGAAAATATGGATGGACACTATAGATATAACATATACATCATTATGGTGCCTGTTTATACTCATTTTTGGCACACCTACATGGGCCGATAAGATGCTGCCAAGTGTCGACACTATATGCTAAATGATGGGTGAAATCCTACTTGCGAACTGAGAGCATTGTTTACCCATGATGTGGTACGTTTAGATCAAACAGTTCAGGAGATGCCACGTGGTAGCCTTGACAAATATGATGCAGATAACTTCAAAGAGAAGCAAGAGAGATGCATGTGACAGAGCATTAAATGCTAGATTCCTATCGAAAGTAGTTTATCCCAAAAGTAAGAGTCCCATTCAAGTCTCTCTCTCTCTCTCTCTCTCTCTCTCTCTCTCTCTCTCTCTCTCTTCAAACATTAACGGTTAATATCTTATCAAAGAAGATCTCTATCTATCATTTAATACTAGAGTCTTACTAAAAGTAACTCTTTACGATTGTAAAGTCAAATGACGTAAGGACTCCAATAACCTTCCTATGTAGGAGTCCAGGGACATAGAACTCCAACCAATGCACGATCCAAATAAGCAAGAGTTGTAAAAAGCAACTTTCTACAATTGCAAAGCCAAGTGATGTAAGGACTCCAGCAACCTCCCAATAAAGAGTCTAGCCAATGCATGATCTAAAGAACTCTAGCCAATGCGTGATCTAAAGAAGAAAGAGTCTCTCTCTTGTATATGTGATTGTCCGTGATAGGCTACTCTGATGTAGAAGAATCATTAAGATTTTCACAATCGATCACCCAAATCCTTCATGACATTGAAGATTACACAAGGCTACCGCCTCCCAAAAGCCTATATAAACAGTATTCCACGAAGAGCTCTGACCCCATGCTAAATACGCATCTATCTACATGTCTACTTTACTTTCATGCCTATTTTATTTTTCCTAGCCTAGCTAGTTCACTACTGCCCAGTGACTCACATTGCAGTACGTTTATCTTAGGAATATATGAAATATTTGCAACCTTAAGTTGTCATATCACAATATCCATTCGAGTTCCGATACAATTGTTCATACCCTTGATCATCCACTTTGATCATTTGTTTCGATAGGAACGTTAAGTATTTATCTTCTTTTTTTTCTTTTTTTTTTGCTTTAATATTAAGAGTGTAAAGCACAACGGTTGTAATATGACCAATACATTAATAAAGATCGATCGTATTTTTGCTAGTCCTTACTCTGTTATTTGGGAATCTTTTACTCTAATTGATGAATATCACGTTAAAGCATTGGTGAAATAGAAAAATCCTTAAACTGGCCAATTTCATAATCGTCAGTACAAGGCAAAAGGAACACATCCGTGAGGGTTAACCCCTTCCCTTGCTTAAATTGCCTGAGTACGACACACATTTGTAAATTAATTAGTGATCTAGAGGACTCTAGGTTCCGATCCAGTCTCTAATATGTCCGTCTCGACGTAGGGGTACTGACAAATTTAGTCAATATTCATTAATTAGGCATACTCTAGCATGCCCACACAATCATATATGCACACATACTTCTAATCTAGGCCCTCAGTCACACAAGTGGTTTTGAATGGCTGAATTGAGAGCAACAATGCACACCAAACTTTACCACTTCAATATAGCAGAGTTCCATGTTGCTACACTGTGTAATTCATCTAAATTGAGAGCGATTAGGTGAGCCCCAACCTCTCCTAGGACAATGCGGCCCTTAGTGTGGGGCCCACCTTGATGCATGTATTCAATATCCATGTCGTCCATCTGTTTTACTATATCATTTTATGGCATGAGCCCAAAGCTAAAAGAGATCCAAATCTTAGGTGGACCATACCATAGGAAACTTGGGTGATTTTCCATTACAAACTTCCTAGGCCCATCGTAGGCAGAACTGTAATGTTATTCTCCATCCAACCCATTTATAAGGTCAACCGAACCTAGACGGAGGTAAAATACAATGATCGGATTTATCCAAAACTTGTGGCCTACAAAAGATTTTTAATGGTCATCACCACTTTTTCCAGTTTGCGTGGTCCAGTGGAGATTTCGATCTGCTTGAACTTTTGGATAATGTCAAAAAAAGAGCTAAAAAATGAATGGGCGGGCTGCATGTACAACAAATTCATCAAAGTCGTCGTACACGGACTCACTAGGGTGTTACTTGCTGACACCTAATTCCATCCCACAATCAAGACGATGGAGTCGAGTTTATCAAATATAGCTTGTCTCACGTTCAAGACAAACCAATGGCACCTTTGGGTGCTTTCGGTCCGGCCGGGTCGGGTTATGTTTGGGTTCGGGTGTTCGGGCGGGTCACATGCAAAAATAAAAAATAAAAAATCACAATGAAATAGCAACTATTTCATTACGCATTGACCTTTATCTAAATTAATAATAATAAAAAAAAAAGTGTGTGTGTATATATATATATATATGTGTGTGTGTGTGTGTGTGTCGAACATCTATGCCATCGGTCAGATGAACCATTTCATGGTGGACCACAGGCTTAAAAATCAGGTCAATTCATGACTTAAGTGGGCCACACCACATACAACAGTTGAGAGGCGGTATCCACCCATTAAAACCTTCATGATCATTTATTGGACCCACCGAGATGTGCTTCACAAATCCAGCCCATCCATTGTGCATGTCCCACTTGGATGAGGGGTCAGATCAAGTTTCAGCCACATCCAAAACTCGTGTGAGCCCCACCAAGTGCTTTTAAATGTTTTAGGCATGTCTTCACATGGTTTTAGATGGTATGGCCCACCTAAGATTTGTATATGGCTGAATTTTGCGATATCCTATAACCTAAACGAGACCCATCAAATGCATGGCGTTGATGTCCGACACACATCACGGTGGGGCCCACACAGTTCCCATGAGGTCGAACTTATAGTAACATTTCCCATTAATTATATATATCACGTTGATCTAAAACTTCTGCAGCCCTTAACCATTTTTCTGTGGCATGGTCCACTTAAGAATTGGATCTTCCATATTTTTGGGCTCATGCTCTAAAATGATCTCGAAAAGAAAAGGATGGCTATCTTAGATATAGAATACATGTATCAAGGTGGGCCCCCGGTCCACTTCCGTAAATCTCTCGAGTATGGTTTGTAAGTATATTCACATCTCAAGCGAAACGTGAGGCACACGTGTGCCATATTGGCACCGCTCATAGAGAGATCTCCACTGTGTGGATACCATATCTGAATTATACGAATCTGATCGTTCAAACGTGTGCGAGTTGTGATGTGTACGATGAATCCAATGGTGGCTCCACGTACGCCTAGTTGCACGAAAGCTTTGTCAGGGGCTAATCTCTGACGCAGAGAGGCCATTTTCTACGTGTACCTAGTTGCCCTGACAAAGGGGCCTCACCAGCGGGCGCGGATTTCCTGCGAAAGCCTTGCGCAGGAATTTCCTGCACCGGGAACCAAGGTGGGGCTCACAGTGATGTTTTTTGATAAATCCACCCGGTCCATCCGTTTTGGGAGCTCATTTTAGGACATGAGAACAAAAATGAACCGGATCCAAGACTCAAGTGGGCCTCACTAAAGGAAAAGGTGGGTAGGTAAATTACTACCGTTGAAACCTCCCTGGGTCCACAGTGATGTTTATATGACATCCATATCATTCATAAAGTCACTACTACTGAGATGAACTGGAAAAACAAATATTATCCTAATTCGAAACTCCTGTGGCTCCACAAATATTTCAACTGTGGAGGTTTAAATCTCACGTTGTCGGCCCACTTGAGTCTTGGATCTGGTTCATTTTTGTTTTCATAGCCTAAAATGATCTCCTAAAACGGATGGACAGTGTGAATTTATCCAAAAACATTAAAGCAGTATGGGCCCCCACCATGATGTATGTGTTTTATCCACGCTGTCCATCCATTTTCCACCTCTTTTAGGGCATGGGCTAAAAAATAAGGCCGATTCAAATCTCAGGTAGACCACACAACAGGGAAATAGTGTTGATTGAACTTCCACCATTAAAAACTTTTCAGGCCCACCATGATGTTTATTTGCCATCCAACCTGTTGATAAGGTCACACAGACCTGGATGAAGTGAAAACACAAATATCAGATTGATCCAAAACTTCTGTGGCCTCCGAGAAGTTTGCAACGGTGGACGTTCAATTCCCATTGTTTCCTGTGGTGTGGTCCACCTGAGATTTGGATCTGCCTCATTTTTGGGCCCATGCCCTAAAATGAGGTGGAAAATGGATGGACAGCGTGGATAAAACACATACATCATGGTGGGGCACACACAGCTTTGACACCAGCCTTGATACCTGGCCTGGCTGGTGTTGGGGTCACTAGACAATCTGCGTCCCCTCACCAACACAATTATCACGGGAGCGGATTAGGTGAGACCGAGGATCTACCAAGGTGGAGCTGTAAATGGGTAAGCGGACATGATGGGGGTATCCAAACCCAACCCGTTTATAGCCGACCCATTTGTTAAATGGTAGGCCTGGGTCCAAGAACAAACCCATTTGCTAAATGGGTCTGGTCTAGGTCTGGTTTCCTTTATATTAGGCCCGACCCGACCCGACCCGACCCGACCCAACCCCATTTAGTAAGTGGGCGGGTATGGTCTCTGTTTCAAGGGACCCGTCCAGCCCAGACTCGTCCAGCACAATTATCACAGGAGTGGATTAGGTGAGACCCCGAATCTACCGAGGTAGGGCTGTAAATGGGTTAGCGGACCCGATGGGGTATCCAAACCCAACCCATTTGTTAAATGGTACGGGTCTAGGTCTAAGAATAAACCCATTTATTAAACGGGTCTGGTCCGGTTTCCTTTATATTAGGCTTGACCCGACCCGACCCCATTTAGTAAGTGGGCGGGTATGGTCTGTGTTTCAAGGGACCCGTCCAGCCCAAACTCATCCAAACTCGATTTTAAGCCTTGTTAAAATGCTTGCGTACTAGATCCAAGCCTAGACCCATTAGACTGACCCATTTATAAATGGGTCTGAGTGGATCTCCCTCTACCAGACTCGGACCCATTTATAAATGGGTTTGATGGGTTGACTTGGACCTGACCCAGACCCGCCCATTTAGTAAAAGGGTCTGAGTCTAAAATTTGGACCCAAACCCATTTAGTAAATGGGCGGGTGCCAAAATTAGCCTCGAACCCGACCATTTACAGCCCTATACCGAGGTGGGTGGGACCCCTGACTGTGGGGTCACGGTGATGTCTGTGACTACATCTATGTCATCCATCCGTATTGAAATTTCATTTTAGGGCATGATCCAAAAAATGAAGCAGTTCCAAATCCCTGATGGGCCATAGCACAGGAAACTATGGTGATTGACCATTAAAAACTTCCAATGGGCCACAAAAGCTTTGGATCAAGGTGATATTTATTCAATCTCTTCATCTAGGTGTTTGTGACCTTATCAACAGGTTGGATGTGGAAAATAAACATTCTGGTGGAATCCATGAAGTTTTGAATGGTAGAGATTCAATCACAGCTGTTTCTTTGGTGTGGTCCACCTAAGACTTGAGTCAGCTTCATTTTCTAGATCATACCCTAAAATGAGCTTTTAAAATGGTTGGACAGTGTGGACACATACATCACTGTGAGCCCCGCAATAACGGGTCCCACCCACCTCAGTGGATCCGGGTCTCACCTAATCTGATCCCAATTATCACATGCGTCCGAATCCTCTGTTAAAATCAAGCAGAGAACCTCTGTTGCTGCTTCCCTGATTGGTCAGGCTAAGCTCTGCTCAGTTTCAATAGAGGACCCGGACTCTTATCACAGGAGTTGGATTGCGTCCTTCCTCAAAGCGTCCATACCAGCTGTGGAGGGGCCCACCATGATGTATATGTTTATCCACTCCATCCATCCATTTTATAATATCATGTTAGCATATGGGCCCAAACAATATGCAGATCCAAATAGAGTGACGACATCACCACGTTCAGCTCGCTATTTGGTGTGGCCCACTTGAGCGTTGGATCTTCCTCCTTTTAAGAGTTATTCTTTAAAATGATCTTATAAAATGAATAGACGGAGTGGATAAACAGATACATCATGGTGGGCCCCTCCACAGCTCGGTATAGATGCATACTGAGGAAGGACGCAATCCGACTCCCTTATCACATACATAACGGTGGGGCCAGCATGGGCCGCACCGTCGCGGGTGAGGCCGGTGCCGCACCTAATCCTCTCCTAGATTGCTAAGATGGGAGAGGCCGATTTGTACGTGTACCTGGTTGCCCTGACAAATTAAAGGGGCCTCACTAGCACAATTATCACATTCATCAATGTCGGCCCCACAGTAATGGGCCGCACCATCTTGGGTGAGGAAGTAATCTGCGTTTTGAGTAACTCAATAAATTACACACGTACTGAGTAAATTATGTGAGGCCTACTGTGGATGTATGTGTCTCATCCATGCCATCCATCCCTTTTTCCACAATATTTTAGGGCAACGGTCTAAAATTGAGGCATATCCAAAGCTCAAGTGGACCACACTACAGACAATGCATCCAAGCTATTTATAAGGTCACACAGACCTGCATAAAAGGAAAACACAAACATCAGTTAGTTTTTTTTTTTTTTTTTTTTTTTTTTTTTCTTTTTCTTTAATTAAACTCATGTGGACGCACCCACCCAGAAAACACAAACATCAGCTTGATCCAAAACATGATGTCCAATTCACACTGTTTTGTATGTCATGGCTCACTTAAACTTTGGGTAGGTCTCAATTTTAGGCTCATGCCGGGCGTAGATAAGACATACCCACCATGGTGGGCCCACAAAGTTTACTCAGTACAGTACACCATAGAGTACAGAGTTACTCAGTACGCAAGTGACCCGGTTAGAGGCGGGCAACGATCCGGGCGGGCCAAGCCGAGTTAGCCCTAGTTTGGTTTGGTTTGTTTTTGTGTCACCTCAGTTTGTGGATTGGCTTGGTTTGGGTTTTGGGCCAACCCATGCAGCCGGAGTTTGGTTTGCTCCAGAAAAAACTAGTTCGAGCTGGGATTGGTTTGGTCGAAAATTTCGAACCGGGCCAGGCCGAGTTCAAACAGGTGGCGGCTCTTTCTCTGCTTGTTTATTTAAATAGAAAAGAATTTAAAAAGTCAGAAAAAGTACAAACGTATCTTACTATATGATGTTTAACATCTTTCAAAGGAGTGCAGCCTCAAAATAGAAGTGTAAGAGCATTTTCCAAACAAAAGTACATGAGCATAATTTTACAAGTGTAAGGAAATACTGTTCATTCATGTATATGTATTATGTATTATCCATGCTATCCATCTATTTTACATATCATTTTTGGACATGATCCCAAAATGGAATTATATCCAAAGCTCAAGTGGATCACACCATAGGAAACGGTGTGCTTACAATCTATGAGCCGAATCAAGCCAAATCAAATCAAGCTTCAAGCCGAGCGAGCCAGTACTGCCCTAGTTTGAGCTTGGTTTGCTTTTTCAAACGAGCTGGACATAGAGGCTTGGTTTGGTTTGAACTTCCATTTGAACCAATCCAAGCCGAGCTTTTTCAAACCAATCTGAGTCAAGCTTTCGAGCTGGCTTGGTTTGTGCCCACCTCTAGACCCGGGCATAGAGATATCTCTGTGCCCCAGGAATGTGTGGGTCCCACAGAGATGTCCATGATAAATCCACTCCTTCCATCTGTTTTGAAAAACTCAGGTAGATCCAAAACTCATGTGGGCCATGCTACGCTCTTTCTTGGGGATTGAACGCTTGGCGGATGAAAGAAGTTTTGTATCAGCATGGTATTTGTTCTTACATCTTATCTTAGTGGTGTTTGACATCTTTACAAATAAGAGCTTATTGGCTTATTTCTATAAAAAAAATAAGCTTTTAAATTGTTTGGTAAAAGTCTTATTAAGTGCTTATTTGTTTAGAAAGCAGCAAATAAGCTCGGATTTTAGTAAGTTGTGGAGCAGTTACTTTTTGAAACGGAGGTTATTTAACTAAAGCAGGTAAGACATTTTCGACTAATTTTTGGACAAGTTTACCCTCAAACTTTTCAAGAAATTTCCATCTTATACTCTTCTCCTCTTTACAATTTCTTCAAGAAAGGCCTATATAATGAACGACCCATAGTGAAGGTAGGCCCCACATGATGAATGGCCCATATCAAAGGTGAGCCTACATAATGCATGATCACATCAAAGGTGAGCCCCACATGATGGATGGCCTACTTCAAAGTGTGGCCCCGCGTGATGATCAATCCACATCAAGCAGGCCCTTCTTGATGGTCCACATCAAACGTGGGACCCACAAGATGGATGGTGGACATTGAATGTAGGACCACATGATAGAAGATTGACATTAAAGGTGGGCCCACATGATGAATAACTCATTTTGAAGGTTGGCCCCACATGATGGGTGGTCCGTAACGAAGGTGGGACCTACATGATGGATGGTGGACATCAAATGTGGGTCCCACATGATAAACTATATACATCAAGTGGGCCCCACATGATAGATGATCCACAACAAAGGTGGGACCCACATGATGGATGTTCCACATCAAAGGTAGGACCCATGTGATGGATTGTGGATATTGAATGTGAGGCAACATGATGGAAGGTTGACATTAAAGGTGGGCCTACATGATCAATGACCCATATTAAAGGTTGGGCCCCTCATGATGGATGATCCACAGCCAAGGTGGGACCTACATGATGGATGGCGGAAATCAAGGTAGGTCCCACATGATGGACTATCCACATCAAGTGGGCCCCACATGATAGTGATCCACAACAAAGGTGGGACCCACATGATGGATAGTGGACATCAAAGATGGGGCCCTCATGATGAATGACTCATATTAAAGTAGGGCCCCACATCAAGGTGGTCCCACATAATGAAAGGTTCACATCAAAGGTCGGCCTTATAAGATAGATGACCCGCATCAAATTGTGGCCCAACATGACGGAACATGTGCATCAAGTGGGTCCCATTTTATGGATAGTCCATTTCAAAGGTGGGACCCACACGATGGATGATGGTCATTGAAGGTGGGCCCACATGATAGACAGTTGAGATCAAAGATGTGCCCACATGATGAATGGCCCATAATGAAGGTGGGGCCCCACACAATGAATGTTCCACATCAAGGTGGGCCCACATAATGGACGGAGTGCGCTTCACATGATGGATGGCCCACATAAAAGTGTAGCCCCTCATAATGGACAATTCACATAAAGTGGGCCCCACCTAATGGACGGTCCACATCCAAGGTCTCTTATGATGGATGACCCATATCAAAAGTGGGCCGTATGATGGATGATTAACATAGAAGGTGCACCCCACATGATGAGTGGTGGATATCAAAAGTGGGCCCCACATGATAGACAATCCACTTCAAAGGTAGGGCCCACACTAAAGACTCATCAAATGTGGAGTCCACATGATGGGTGATGGGAAGTGGACATCGAGGGGCCCACATAAAGAACAATTAGAAATGATGTTGGGCCCCACATAATGAACGGTTACCAAAGCAACCATTCAAATTGCTCTTATATTAAAATTATTATAATATTTAAAAATGACATCAACTATCCTAAAAAAAAATAATAAAATAAATAATAAATAAAGAAGCAGCTCTTATTTGAAAGTTTTACCAAATCTTTTTTTTTTTTTTTAGATTTTACCAAACTCGCCTATTTAAAACAAGAGCTAGAACAAAAAGGACTTATTAACGTAACTCTTATTCAAAAAGCTCTTATGGATTTAGAGTAGAGATGTCAAACGAACCCTTAGTGGTAATAATTTTATCAACGGCTTGGGTGGCATATAAAAATCATGGTAAGCTCTAGCAAGGTTTCAACAATGGTTGTTGTTGTTCCACTATTTTGTTGGTGTGGCCCACCTGAGTTTTGGATTTGCCTGATTTTTAGAATCATGTACTATTGCGATCTTTTAAAACATATAGACAGAGTGAATTTATCGTGTACATCTTTGTTGGACCCACACCCTCGAGGGCACAGATTACAGGCAGTCCTCTCCTTGTGGGTGAGGCCAGGACTGCACCTAATCCACTCCGCAAATCACACTGGTACAATTTGTAGGTATATTTGCCTCAGGGCACGGTTTGGGGATCCCTAGATCTACCGAGGTCATTGTGATGTATGTGCCTTACATGAACACCGTCCATCCATTTTTACTAGAGCTGTATGCTAGCCTAATCAAGCCGAGCTCTACCCTGTTCGAGTTAGGCTCGGCCAATGACCACCTTGGCTTGTATTTAGCTCGGCTTGGCCTTTGAACTGGACTAACATGATTGAGCTGGCACAACCGAGCTTTCGAGCTAACTCAATTCAAGCTAAGTTCGAGCTCAAGCTTTTCGAGTTGAATTTGAGCTGAGGGTCAAGCTTGGAAGAAAAACGTAATGTTTTCACAAACTTATATATATATATATATATATATATATATATATATATATATATATATATATATATAGAGAGAGAGAGAGAGAGAGAGAGAGAGAGAGAGAGAGGAATGCTCACTTGCGCACTTTTCTCACGAGAACTAATGAGCACTTTTTCAAGGCTCATCGCACATGCGTGAGCCCAATATCTAAGCCGTCCATGTGATGCAGCACCCCAAAAAACCCCAGGGCCAATCTTTCAACTTGTTCCAGAATTTTAGTTGGCCATGAAAGAAGGAAACCGTTTCCTCCCTTGATTTGTCCCTTAGATTTAAAACCCGTTCGCACCAACAAACGTTGCTGATTTACATTATGAATAAAATGAAGCATATAACAGGTATTGGAGACGATGCCTGTTTGGAAACACCCTACTTCTGTGGGCCCAACATGTTCAATAAGTAAAATTCAGTACTCCATCAGCCTGTTGTATATGTAAAATCCACTCTATCCATTAGGTAAGAACCACACCGCCCACATAAGATAACGGCCTGATGATGAACTTGGATGAGCCATAATTTAATGGGAACAATGAAAAAATTGCACCTATAACTTCTACTCCCATTCTATGTGGCTTGACTGAATTTTGGATCATCTTTATTTTTATATTTTATTTTATCTTAATACTTGATTAACAAATTTGATGAAAGATATAACACAGTGATGGCCGCACACATAAACCTATCATTAATGTCCCTCCCCATTATTAGGCACGGTGTGGCCCACTTGAGTTTTGGTCTGGCCGATTCTTTTGTCTTTAGGATACCATCCAATAACAGACCAGATTAAGGGAGTGGATGTCACACACACCACATAGTGAGCCCATACAGATTTATTATTGTACGGAAAAGTGTGCTTTTGGAGAGACTTTAGATGATGTACAAGAACATAGGAGAGGGAAAATTGCAATCAAGAGGAGTGTGGAAATTTTTAGAAGAAAAAACAAATTGTCGATTTATTTATTTTTATCACTTGTTTTAACTTTTTGTCTTGACTAGTCTTAGCAATTGCTAAAGCTGGTTAATCTAAAATTACTTCGTTAATCCCACGGCTAGTAAAGAGCGACTGATGCCCAAGAAGTCCAACCTCATGTAAATTAGTAGAGAGTTAATCTTTGCATGGTGTACATGGGTTTCCTACTATGACAAATAGGGCTCATGGTTAGAGAAGCCAGACCACTGATGTAGATGAGTTACTCCTTAATTGGCAAGCTTTCGCAGCCTACATATAAATAGTTATGGAGACCAATACAATAATGGTCCACATTCAACCAAAACGGTCACGATTCTTTATTGTAAGATCTTTCCATAAATGAGATTTTTTGGCAGTATCCATCCATCCCGGCTAGGAAGAAATGTTAAAAAAATCCGTTGTACCAGTCAGTAGGCAAGAAGAAAAATTGATCACCTGTAGGCTGCCTGCACAGGCAAGTGCATTTTAGCTATAAAAAATCCAGTGAAAATGCACTACCGGCTCTTTTCCTATGATGAGAAATGAGCACTAAAATTCTCCAATCATACCCTGATGGTGGAAGTGATGCGGACATCAGTGGTGCACTCTTTAGAGTGTACCAGAGGAAGCGACGTCGCAGATCGAGTGTTGGAGCAGACGAGTTGATGTGGATGGACGTCGGGCCCATTGGGCCCATTTACTGACGTGTTACGAGTACGCGAGATGCAGGATCGCGCAGGAGCATCATGACCGCTGGACCATGGAGCAGATTTACATTTAGGCGCTTTTTTATTTATTTCCTTGTTTCTAGGCGCTTTAGTGTCGTTATTCACTTTAGACGTTTTTATGTTATTTCTTTAGTTTTCAGGCACTTTAGTGCACTTTTTTTTTCGTAGCTTATATATACTGTGAGAACCTTATTTCAAAATTATTGAATGAATAGAAAATTCGTGAGTTTCTTCCTCTTTGTTGAGAGATTAGGGTTTCAGGATTAGCCATCGGGTGTTGAGGATTCCACCCCGGAGTTTCCGTTTTCTCTTCTCTCTTTCTTCAAGGTGCGAGGAAAGGTAAGCTTCTTTTGATTCCTAATTCGTACTTCATGATAACCCATTATTTTTCGACATCCCTCGTCCTTTTCTGAAACCCCCCCTTTTTTGGTACGATAGAAAAGAGGGATGCCTAGCCACGATAACCAGATCCAAATTTGACTGTGGACTGGTCTATGCTAGATCTGGGATATCCTCATATCCCTAAATCCTCCCTGTTTTACGATTTTACATGGTTTTATGCAAAGGGGCATGATCCGGACGGACGGATTTCATCTTCGTGTTGAGATTTGTTAGTTTCCTCTGATTGAAAGTAGTTAGTTTCGTAATTTTATTATTTGAATATCTTCCAACTTGATATACATGCATCTAGGGTTAGATCATCGCATGCCCCTGCATCAGGAAGGGAATCATATTGCATTTCCTGCCCATTTTCTGAAAATTTGCAGGAATATGAAATGAGATCACCTCCCATTACATTGAACAATGAGTGATCATGCATGCAAAGAAATCCAGACCATTTGTTTGTCGCATTTCACATGGATTAATCATGCCCGATCTAGCAGATTGGAAGACCCTAGCCGCTAGCCTGGACAATTCTTTTTAGAACTAATCATCTACAGGTGCCTCTACCATTATTAGAGAGGTACAGGGCATTTAAATTTCAGCCACAAGTCCCAAATTAAGATGCCTCCAGGAGTTAAAGCTCCCCAGTAATAGTGATAATCGAACCCCCTTTGCTTAATATAAGCTCTCTCTCTCTCTCTCTCTCTCCCTCTCTCTCCCTCTCCGAGTGAGAGAGAGAGAGTAATGCTCGCACACAACTAATTGGAAGGTTCAAGTAGTTCTCGTAATTACTGTTTAATTAATGTAAATAAATGCTCTGTAAAAGAGTTATTTCATGGTCGGAAAGGAGGCCACAGCTTGGGTGGGCTCCATCATGGTGTTAATGTGAAATTCACTCCAGCCATCAGGTATGTCACCCCATACTAGATACAAAACTAAAAATTTATCTTCATCCATGGTTTAGGTGGACCATACAATTAGAAACAATATACAAGGAACACTACAAGAAATTCCATTTTTACTGACGAAATAATTCGTCGGCTTTTAGTAAAATTTCGTCGGGAAATGTTTTTCTCGACGAAATTTTTCGCGGCTAACATTGTCGCAAAAAGGCAGTCGGTAAAGGCTTTTCCCGATGAAAAAAAGTTTCGTAAACAATAATAAAATCATTACCAACGAAAAAAATCGTCGGAAAAATATATGATTTTTTGTCGGAAAAAAATGTGATTCGTCGGTAAAAGAAATTTTCCCGACGAAAATTTTCGTAGGTAAAGACTTTTACCTACGAAAATTTTCGTCGGTAAAGATTTTTACCTACGAAAATTTTTGTCAGTAAAGGTTTTTCCTTACGAAAATTTTCGTCGGTAAATCTTTTTCCCTACGAAACTTTTTGTCGGTAAAAGTTTTCACCTGCGAAAAAATCCATCGGGAAAAGTCTTTACCTACAAAAGGTTTCGTCAGTAAAAGTTTTTACCTACGAAAAAATCCGTCGGTAAAAGGTTTTTACCTATGAAACAATCTGTCGGTAAAAGTTTTACAAGTTTATTACCAACGAAAAAATTCCGTCGGTAAAAAAACTTTTCCATGTTTTTTTACCTACGAACAATTTCGTCGGTAATAGTATTCCCTTTCCCGGTTCCATTTGTTTTCAAAATTCAGAAAACAATTCCTGATATACACCTATAAATAAACCTAATACATTTTTATCCTATTCACATCCACATACATACGAATAAACACAAACTACACCATCCATACACAAATAATCCATTCCACATCCACAAACAACCAATATTTATCCACGCACAAATACATATAAGTTAACATTCATATATTAAAACAAAGGATCATGAAGATGAAGGCGGAGGTGGCGGGGCATCGATGCCAAAGCGTGCAGCAAGAGCATGAAACATCTCTTGCATCCGTTGCTCATGCTCCAGCCGCAACTCCTCGATCCTTCTCTCATGCTCCTCCCGTCGCCTCTCTTCCTCCTCCCGTCACTTTTGCTCCTCCTCCCTACGCCTCTGCTCGTCCTCCCTCTGCCTCTCCAGCTACTCTCTAATCTCATCAACGACGACCCGTAGCTGCTAAACCTCTCTCTCTGCGATATCAGCTCGGCGTAGAGCGCTTTCACCAGCTACGGATCGGCTGGAGCCACCTCTAGTGGGTGCCATGAGCTTGGCACAATGGCCAAGCCCACGCACATATCCAGAATGCGTGCCAAGCACCTCGCTCAGAATTTCTGGCTCACTCCGCTGACTACCATCGGGAGTGGGCTGACTGCGTATGGTGTCCATCGTCGCCTGTAATGAAAACATATGAAATTTCATAAAAAATGACATGAATGACATTATTATCAATCAATGCACAATTAAATTTTACAAAATAAAGATTTTTACCCAATGCTCACTGGCTCTAGGATGAACCCAAGATCCCGTCGCCTGCCGACAGTGAGTCCCTCTGTAGAGGTCTACTGGTCTAGGCTCCTGGTCGGTGACGGAATCTCGTTGCGTAATCGAAAGGAAAGAAGACTTATAATAAATGCCAATCAAAATAATATATTAACTTAATAATCATCAATAATTTCTTACCATGTCGTAACGATGTCGTACAAATGACTTTGAACCAGCTACGTGGTTCAATTGTAACTTTTTCCTGTTCGCAGAATTTATTCTACTCCTCTTTTGAACACATTATAAAAAATACATTGCTATTAATTGCGAATTTAATTGTTACCTTAAAATATCGTAAATTTGTAAATATTACCTGAAAAGCCTTTAACGAAAATCTCTCGCAGAGTATCCGCCAGTCGTCTGTAGTAACGTGCGGCAGTGCGGACAGTACAGCCTCATCGTGCGTCCTGCACCGCTTGTACCGCTGGTGTAACTCTCCGCGGTACTCCTTGAACCGCTCTCTGATTATGTCGTCGACGGCATGGGAAATGTAAGGAACATCCAAATCGAAGACAAATTTATCCTGCAGTTTTGTAAATAATAGATTAAGGCAATAAACTTATTAAGAATACGACTTAACCGTAAATGAACTTTCACAAAAGAAATTTTCAATTTACTAAAATTTACCTGAAGGCACTGACGGATGAGCTGTCGCACATCATCTGTCACGTCAGTCCAACGGGGGGTGGTGGTGGGGATCAGAGATCGGCATAGGACACCGACCTCAGACATAAACAGTCTGGCACTGTCCCCAACAGGTCTAAGGCGGTCATGTGGGAACTTTACCGCCACCCTACCCTCACGCGTAAGTCGCTCTAAAACTAACCCACGCGTGGGTCCACATCCTCGTCGGCTGGTAGAAGATGCTGTCGCGAAAAGAAATATGTAAATAACAATATAAACAGAAATCACTAAATAAATGTCTAGACTTACATACAATGCCCGGTGTATGCTGAACCGAAGGATCAGATGCCTGTGATGCACCGTGCGACGTCGATGCTGTCTCAGTCGCATCACGGGTGGAAGGGGTAGATCCAATGCGCGAACGACCTGATCTCTCACCTGGTGCCATGACTGAATATGTCTGAAATACAAACTTATAGATTTAAACAATGTCAATACAAGTTTATGAACATCAATATAATAAACACATTAAACTTTATAGTCCAAGTGTTCATGGTAGAATGAATTTGTGCTTATGCTTAGAGAGATGATAAAAATATGATTAGACCATTACACTATAATGCAAGCAGAATAAAATAAAACCGTAAACAGAATATAAAAGTTGAAAAATCCATTACACATTGTCATTCTATATTAAATATATATTTCATTGTAATACAAATCAACTACGGATCAACTATCCGAAATACTCCCTGCGTAAGTTATCATACGCCGCAGATGTATATGTCAAGCTGTATGAAGCACTCGACATTGTTACAGCCAACATGCCAGTCACAATAGGAGAAATCTGATCTCTCGGGACTCCGTTCATATGTGCAAGTGACAATGTCGCATCTTCCATACGAAGTATTCCGCGGTTATATTCCTCCATCATGTCCGGAATTTCTTTGAGATTATATAATATTTCATATGAGTCATCGTCTTCCTCCCTACATTTATCGACCAGACCGGGTATCTCTTTGGCCCTACCAGAAGAATATAGGGCCGAAAAGTCCATCCGCAACAACCGATGAAGTATGCTGCGTGCTTCCGCTACGCTCCAGTTTGTGGAGGACATGATCAGAAAGAGACTTAATTGTAAATGTAGATTATAAACAAGTCAATTCAAGAAATAAATCATGACTTGTAAAACATATATACATGTAATAATCAAATTAATCGAATTGAAAAATTACATGTAAATCTTGTATACATTTAATAATCGTCGTCTGAATTATTATTGCTTATGACTCTTTCTTCTTCACCATCACTATCGCTGATCAGTATTTCCTCTTTATCGTCTGCAACGTCGTCATCAATGAAAGCGCTATCATCTCTAACAATGTCATTTATGATTGAGGCATCAACATGATCAGGTGGCACATCATCTCTATTCAATTGCACCACATCAATATCAACATTTGGATCATTTCCTCTATCCCAAGATGGCAT
>PVNU02003683.1:0-30304 GCA_003013855.2 Liriodendron chinense | reverse complement strand
ACGATCCATATTATATAAGTTTAATGCAATGCTAGATATTATTTAAGGTATATTACATTATTTAATAAGATCCATGTCAACAAGATCAATGGCTGAGATCGACCTTCTCAAACCACATGGTTAGGGCCCACATTGGTTTTTTTTTAACAACACACCCTGCCATATGGGCACTTGATCCAATAGTCTCGGTGTTGAAACAGCGTTTGTTACCACTTAGCCATGGAGCCAAACCCCCACATGGTATTCCATAGTGCAACGCTAACACTCTTTAGTTGCCTATGCTTCCTTGTTAATTCAATCACATCATGTATATCTTGTGAATGTTTTATTTACTTATTTTCATATGCTTAAATATAGACGGTAGATATTTCACATTATTAACATAAGGTTGAAGTGCTCTCCAAGGGAGCTCGATTCATTTTCTGAATGAGTGAAGATGAGCTCCTAGTTTTGACTACAACAATTCCCTTTCCATCTTAATGGTCACAACTGATGAAAAATTTGATTTAATGAAAGATGCGTACCATAGTAGCCTCACACACAACATATGATTTGTTAGTGCACTTTTCTGTGGCATACTAGTGCACCTTATTTGTCAATCACGTGCGTGCATATTTTATAATACGATTGAGCCTTGTCAAGATGAAGACCAAATTAAGATTCAAGTGGACAAGCATTATCAAGGAAGAAAAAAACAGGTAATGAGATGCCTTGGTGACCCTAACCTTTAGAACCAAAATAACCATAACCTCTAGATGACTTGGACCATATAGTAAAATCGTTAGTCATTTTCATTAGCCTTAGAACACTTAGAAAAACATGATACATTAGGCTAATAAAAGAGGTGTAAGCTGCTGTAAACTAACAGGCCCAAATAACAATTTTTCAGTGAACTTTCACAATGCCAAAACAGCAAAAAAACGACACAAAAACGCCTAATTTAACGACGGACTATATTCGTCGTAAATATTAACGACGAACCACATCCGTCGTTAAGGTGAAAACAGTCCGTCGCTAACTACTACCACCTCCAGCTCTGGCGTGTTTAATCGACAAAATTGTACGACGGACCAGAATCCGTCGATAAGTGTAAATTAACGACGAATATAGTTCGTCGTTAATATTACGACGAATCTAATCCGTCGTAATGTAATGTATTCAAGGGAGATTTCCTGCGTCGTAAAATTCTGCGTCCGGAGACGGGACGTTGGGATTTATCGACGGACCTTCTTGGATTTAACGACGGATGTAGTCCGTCGTAAATTGAAAATTGTACATCTCGCAATTCATTTTAAATAAATTTGTTTCTTTAATAAGTTTTAAAAAATTTTTAATTTTTCGAAAAAAAGTTGACAAGTTTAATAAAAATTAACAATATTTAAGAAAAAATGGGATTTGGAAAAATTCGAGATTTTGAAAATAATATTCTAAATTTAAAAAAGAACTAGAATTTTGAAAGAAATTGACATTTTGAAATAAATTGAGACGTTTGAATGAAGTGTATAAGTTTGAAATAATGTAGACTTTGAGAAAGATTGAGGTTTTGCAGTTTGAAAGATATTGACATATTTTGATAAAAAAAAAATTAGATTTTCAAAAAATTGGCATTTTGAAAACGAACATCGGAAAGTTTAAAAAATTGTGATTTTGAAAAAATGTTGAGTTAATCTTGAATAAAATTTATAAGTTTGACAAAAAATGTAATAAAATTAATAATGCTTAAGAAAATTTGAAATGTAGAAAAAATCAAAATTTTGAAAATAATTAGGATTAAAAAAGAACGAAAAATCTAAAAGAATTTTGACATAAATTAGGATTTAAAAGGAATTAAAAAAAGTTGGCATTTTGACATAAACCAAGAATTTGAATTTTTAGAAAAAAAAGTTGACAAGTTTAATAAAAATTAACAATATTTAAGAAAAAATGGGATTTGGAAAAATTCAAGATTTTGAAAATAATATTCTAAATTTAAAAAAGAACTAGAATTTTGAAAGAAATTGACATTTTGAAATAAATTGAGACGTTTGAATGAAGTGTATAAGTTTGAAATAATGTAGACTTTGAGAAAGATTGAGGTTTTGCAGTTTGAAAGATATTGACATATTTTGATAAAAAAAAAATTAGATTTTCAAAAAATTGGCATTTTGAAACGAACATCGGAAAGTTTAAAAAATTGTGATTTGAAAAAATGTTGAGTTAATCTTGAATAAAATTTATAAGTTTGAAAAAAAAATGTAATAAAATTAATAATGCTTAAGAAAAATTGAAATGTAGAAAAAAATCAAAATTTTGAAAATAATTAGGATTAAAAAAGAACGAAAAATCTAAAAGAATTTTGACATAAATTAGGATTTAAGAGGAATTCAAAAAAAGTTGGCATTTTGACATAAATCAAGAATTTTGAATTTTTAGAAAAAAAAAGTTGACAAGTTTAATAAAAATTAACAATAGTTAAGAAAAAATGGGATTTGGAACAATTTGAGATTTTGAAAATAATATTCTAAATTTAAATAAGAACTAGAATTTTGAAAGAAATTGACATTTTGAAATAAATTGAGACGTTTGAATGAAGTGTATAAGTTTGAAATAATGTAGACTTTGAGAAAGATTGAGGTTTTGCAGTTTGAAAGATATTGACATATTTTGATAAAAAAAAATAGATTTTCAAAAAATTGGCATTTTGAAAACGAACATCGAAAAGTTTAAAAAATTATGATTTTGAAAAAATGTTGAGTTAATCTTGAACAAAATTTATAAGTTTGAAAAAAAATGTAATAAAATTAATAATGTTTAAGAAAAATTGAAATGTAGAAAAAATCAAAATTTTGAAAATAATTAGGATTAAAAAAGAACGAAAAATCTGAAAGAATTTTCACATAAATTAGGATTTAAAAGGATTTAAAAAAAGTTGGCATTTTGACATAAATCAAGAATTTTGAATAAAATTTATCGGTTTGAAAAAATATTTTTTCAAAATAGAAATTGTGATTTTTAAAAAGAAATTTAGATCTTGTATTTTGTAAAAAAAAAATTGAGAAATTTGATAGAAAATGAAATGTTGAAAAAACAATTGACATTTTAAAAAAAGTGTTTATGTATTGAATTGCGATTTTGAGAAAAAATTAAGAAGTTCGAAAAAAAATTGTAATAAAACTAATAATGTTTAAGAAAAATTAAGATTTAAAATAACGAGATTTTGAAAAGAAATTCGGGATTTACAAAGAACCAAAAAGAAATTGTCATTCTTAAAAAATTAAGATTTAAAAAAAAACTACTAAGATAGAATAAAATTTATAAGTGTGAAAAAAAATTACAAATTTTAAAAATAAAATAGGATTTTGTATATTGAAAATTTTTGAGAAATTTGATAAAAAAAAATTTGACATTTTGAATTCTGAAAGTTGACAATTTTATTAAAAAATGTGATTTTGAAAAATAAAATTGTATTATTTAAAAAAATTAACAATTTTAGGACATTAGGACATTATACCAAAATAGATATTTTAAGAAATCTAAACCGGTCCATCCACTTTGTGAGATAATTTTAGGACATTATACAAAAAAAGGTAAGAACCCCAATCCTGGTGAGTGGGAACCCTGAACGTGGGGCCACTCTGATGAATGTGACTACATCCACGCCGTACATCCATATTGAAAGTTCATTTTAGGGCGTGTTCCAAAAAATGAAGCAATTCTAAGTCCCAGATGGGATATAGTAGAGGAAACAGTGCTGATTGACCATTAAAGACTTCCTGTGGGGTCACAAAAGCTTTGGATCAAGATGATATTTTTGTGGTCTATTCATGTAGGTGTTTGTGACCTTACAAATAGGTTGGATGGAAAATAATGGCAAATAAACATTCCGGTGAAATCCATGAAGTTTTCAAGTGTAGAGATTCAATCACAACTGTTTCTATGGTGTGGTCCACCTAATATTTGACTTAGCTTCATTTTTTGTATCATACCCTAAAATGATATTTCAAAATGGTTGGATGGTGTGGATTTAAGACACATATATCACTGTAAGCCCCACAATCAAGGTGTGGACCCCACAGAGTTTACTCAATACGCAAGCCTTTTATCCAGGCGCAGTTTGGGTGGATCCCTGGATCCGCTAATTAAGGTTGGTGGATTCCCAATTGTGAGGCCACTGTGATGTATGTACCTTACATCTACACCGTCCATGCATTTTGAAAGCTCATTTTAGGGCATTACCCAAAAAATGAGGAAGATCCAAATCTTAGGTTGACCATACCACATGAAATAGTAGTAATTGAATCCCCACCATTAAAAAATTCATGGGGACCACTGGAATGTTTATTTTCCATCCAATTTGTTGAAAAGGTCACAAAGACCTGGATGAAGATACCAAACAAATATCAGCTTGACCCAAAACTTTTGTGACTCACTATAAGCTTTTAATGGTTGAGTACCATTGTTTATTGTATTATGGTGCACCTGAGATTTGGATGTACTTCATTTTTTTAATCATGCTCTAAAATGTATTTTCAAAATGAATGGACGGCATGGATGTAACACACAAACATCACACCATGGACGGCACGGTAAGGGATCCACCGACCTCGGTGGATACGGGGTTCGGTGAAGCCGCGCCCCTTCCAAAGGGGGCGTGGATTTCGTGTGAAAGCCTTGCGCAGGAAGTTCCTGCACTGGGAACCAAGGTGGGGCCCACAGTGATGTTTTTCAATAAATCCACCTCGTCCATCCGTTTTGGGAGCTCATTTTAGTACATGAAAACAAAAATGAACCGGATCCAAGACTCAAGTGGGCCTCACCAAAGGAAAAGGTGGGTAGGTAAATTAGTACCATTGAAACCTCCCTGGGGTCGACAGTGATGTTTATATGACATCCATACCGTTCATAACGTCACTACTAATGGGATGAACAGGAAACACAAATATTATCCTGTTTCGAAACACCTGTGGCTCTACAAATATTTCAACTGTGGACGTTCAATCCTCACATTTTCGGCCCACTTGAGTCTTGGATCAGGTTCATTTTTGTTCTCATGTCCTAAAATGAGCTCCTAAAACAGATGGACGGGGTGGATTTATGAAAATAATCACTGTGGGCCCCACCTTGGGTCCCAGCGGAGTAACTTCCTGCGCAAGGCTTTCGCTGGAAATCCGCGCCTGCTACCGAGTTTGATACACCCACGAGTTAGCTACACTAGCTACACCGGGTGTAGTAATGACCCCACCATGATGTATGTGTTGTATCCACTCCAACCATTCATTTTGAGAGATCATTTTAGGGCATGATACCAAAAATGAGGCAGATCAGAAGCTCAGGTGGCCCCCAAGAATTTTTTAATGGTTGGCGTTTAATTCCCACTATTTTCTATTCTAGGTCCACTTAAGCTTTGAATCTGCATGATTTTTAGTATCATGCCATAAAATGATCTCGCTAAATGGATGGATGGCGTGGATACAACAAATGCATCATGATGGGTCATTGGTACACCCGCTGTAGCCAGCGTAGCTTACTCGTGGGTGTAGCAAAAATTTTCAGCCGGCGCGTCTTGGGTGAGATCCCGGATTTTGCGTTCTGGGTGGGATTCTGAACTCGTTGCCCACCTCTATGTATTAATCGCAGTGACATCATCAAGTTCTGTGGGTCCCACCATGAGGTACTTGTTATATTCAAACCGTCCGTCCATGTTCTGAAAGGATTCTAAGGCTGGACCCAAAAATACAGACAGATCCAAGGATCCAGTGGACCACACTGCAGAAAGTAGTGGCAGATTGAACGTATACCATTGAAACCTTTTTGGAGGTCTCAGAAGCTTTGGATCAGTCTGATATTATTTTTACCCTTCATCCAGGTCCGTGTGACCTTATGAACAGTTTGGATGATAAATAAACATCATGGTGGACCCTGGGTATGTTTTAACGGTGATAATCATTATCTCCACAATAAATATATTGGTGTGGTCCACTTGAGTTTTGAATATGACTCATTTTAGGTATCATGCACTAAAATGATCTCGCTAAATGGATGGACGGTTTGGATTTACTAAATACGTCATTGTATGGTCCACAGAGCCTTAATCTTCACAATAGGTTAGTACAAACACGGTGCTCGTTGACTGCCCACTCGGTCTGCGTCCGCGACGTCCCTTCACCAGCTGTAACGTGGTGTAGGGTGCACCAGCCAATCCGTCCGGTAACAACACCGTGGTGTTCCACCTACCGGCCCACGTGGATAGTATTATGTATATCCACGCCGTCCATCCGCTTCTCCGGCCCATTTTAGAATTTCCTTCCAAAAATTATGCAAATCCAAATCTCAAGTGGACCATACCACTGGAAACAGTGCTGATTTAGTGCCCACCATTAAAAATTCCAAAGAGCCCTATTGTAATGTTTCTGTAATGTTTATTTGCAATCCAAGCTCTTGATAATGTCAGGAAGATCTGGATGAATAGAAATTTTGAAGATAAGCTTGATCTAAAACTTTTGTGGCCCGCGAAATGCTTTTAATGATTATTCATCATTCTTTCTATTGGTATGGTCCACCGGAGATCTGGAACTTCTTATAATTTTGGATTTCGTCTTAAAATTAGACATAACAACATATGAACGACATGGATATATAAAAGATACATCAATATAGGCCCCACACGGTAGAGGTAACACCCACTAAGGTGTTATCAGGTAACATGTAATTCTCTCCCGCCCCAAGAAGCCTGGCGCGACTGAGAGTGGATTTGGTGAGACCCCGAGCTCACCTAAGACGGTGCGGCCCTTACCGTGGGGCCCAGGTTGATGTATGTATTATGTATCCACTCCGTCCATCTGTTTTTCCAGATTATCTTAGGGTATTATCCCAAATATGAAGCAGAAAAAATTATCAGGTGGACCATACCATAAGAAACAGTGGTGATTGACCATCCTACCATTTAAAACTTATTAAGACTCACCTTCATGTTTCTGTACTTTTTATTTACCATCCAATTCGTTGATAAGGTCACATGATCCTGGATAAAGGTAAAAAACAAATATCAGCTTCATCGAAAACTTCTGTGCCCCATTAATGGTCAATCGCCACTGTTTCCTATGTTATGGTCCACCTGATGATTGGATCTGATTTTTTTTTAATTCTCTAAAACTATTGCAAAAATGGATGGACGGTGTGGATACATAATAAATACATCAAGGTGGGCCCCACGGTAACCGACGGTAAGGGCCGCACCATCTTGAGTGAGGCCGGGGTCTCACCTAATCCGCTCTCGGCGTGACTTGGGTGAGACTGCCAAACCAGGGATGTGGGTGGGACCCTAAACTTAGGGCCCACGTGGATGTATTCTTTGTAGATCCATGCCGTCCATCTGTTTCTTTGTATTATTTTAGGATGAAATACCAAAATTTAAATAGATAGAAATTTTAGGTGGACCACAACCCAAGAAACAGTTATAATTCAACTGTGACCATTAAAAACTTCCTAGAGTCCACCGTAATGTTTATTGACCATCCAATCTGTTGATAAGGGCACGTAGACAGGGATGAAAGGAAAAAATAAATATCAGGTTGATAGAAAACTTTTGTGGCTCACAAAAGGTTTTTAATGGTCATTAACCAGTGTTTCTTAGGTTGTAGTCCACTAAAAATTTTAATCTTCTTCATTTTTGGTAACATAGTACAAAATAATCTTTAAAAGCAGATTAACGGCATGGATCTACAAGGAATACATCGAGGTGGGCCCTAGGTTCAGGGTCCCACCCACTTCACTGGTTCGGCTGTCTCACCCAAGTCTCGCCCAGAAGCGGACTGCGTAGTGAGCAACTCCGCACGCTAACCGTGCAGAGTAAACTTTGAGGGGCCCACCGTGATTTACTTATTTTATCCACTCCGTCCATCCATCTTAAAAGATAATTTTAAGTAAGTAACAAAAAATTTAAGCATATCAAGTTCTAAAGTGAACCACACCATAGGAAAAGTGTGAACTGAATGTCTACCATTGAAAAATTCTTGGGAGCAAACAGAAGTTTTTGATCAAGCTGATATTTGTTTTTTCTCTTCATCCATGTCCATGTGATCTTATGAACAGGTTGGATGACAAATAAACATCACTGTGGGGCATGGAAAGGTTTCAACGGTGGAAATCATTTTTCCCACTGTTTCCTGTGGCATGGTACACTTGAGATTTGAATATGCTTAAATTTTGGGCTCAACCCCTAAAATGATCTGTAAAAACATATGGACGGAATAGATGAAGCACATACATTCTAGGTGGGCCCAACAGAGTTTACTCTGTACAATAAGAGAGTTGAATTAGGTGTTACCAATTCTCCGCAAAAAAAAAGAGGGTAACGAATTTTGTGTTACCCGGGAACGGCTTAGTGGGTGTTACCCCTACTGTATGGCCCACGTGGATGATATTTTGTATATCCACTTCGTCCATTGGTTTATACAGATCATTTTAGGATAAGGTACCAAAAATTATCCAGATCCAAATCTCAAGTGGACCATACCACTGGAAACAGTGTGATTGAGTGCTCCACCATTAAAAATTCCAAAGAGCCCGTGATAAGGTTTTGGTAATGTTTATTTGTAATCCAAGCTCTTGATAATGTCAATAAGGTCTTGATGAAGGGAAAATATAAATATGAGATTGATCCAAAACTTTTGTGGTCCACAAAACATTTTTAATGGTTATTAATCACTGTTTTTAGTGGTATAGTCCACCTGAGATTTGGATCTTCTTAATGTTTTAGATCATACCCTAAAATGATATGAGAAAACAAATAGACGGCATAGATATATACAAAATACATTAAGATGGGCCCCACACGGTAGGGATAACACCCACTAAGGTGTTACCAGGGTAACATCTAATTCGCTCCCCAAACGGAGACCCCCCTCTCTCTCTCTCTCTCTCTCTCTCTCTCTCTCTCTCTCTCGTCTCTCTCTCTCTCTCTCTCTCTCTCTCTCTCTCACGGACGCTCTCTCTGTCTCACGCACGCCCCCCCCCCCCCCCACTCTCTCTCTCTGTCACTCACGGACAGACCCCCCTCTCTTCCTCGCCCCACCCTCTCTTTCCCTCCCTCTCGATCCCGTTCTTTGTTCCAGCGTGTGGGTGTACAACAACTGCTCCCACTCTCTCTCTCCTCTACTTCCTCCACCAGGTAAAAAACCCTAACCCTAACCTTGCTTACTTTTCTTTTTTGGATTTTTATTGTTGAATGCCAAATTATGGATTTGTATTGTCGAATCCCAAATTATGGATTTGTATTGTCGAATCCCTAATTAGGGATTTGTGAGTGTACGGACACGGATTGGGTACTATCCACACCGTCCATCCATTTTTCCACATCATTTTAGGGCACAAGCCTAAAAATGAGGCAGTCCCAAGGCTCAAGTGGACTACACGGTGGGGATTAAATACCTACTGTTGAAAAAAAATTTGATTGAACAGAAGTTTTGGATTGAGCTTATATTTGTGTTTTCCCTTCATCCATGTATATGTGAAGTTATGAACAACTGGGAAGAGCTCTGTCCATCATTCTTCACCTGTTTGTGCTCTCTACCGTACACGTAGCAAGTCGATTTATCAATCACTAACTTCCTTCTAGTGGGCCCCACTTTGGATGTATAACTGCACCCGTAGACTAAACGGTTATTTTTTTTTCTTTAGTTGTTTTGTTTGTCTAATGTAGACATATTTCTTGTGTGATTTGTTATGAGTTTCTATCTGTTTATGCGTAAAATGACATGATTTGAAGATTAAAAGAACTACTTAATGGCTTGATCCCAAATCCCTTTTGGGTACGTAGGCAGCCGTTCGTAGTAGACCGTATCGGTTCAGCCACAAATTTTTTTTTCCCTTCTTGCAGTGTGGATCTTCATTCAAAGTGGTTTCGAAAGATTTACAAGACATAACGACTATGGGAAATGTATAATATTCTCAATGAGGTTAGTCATTTTTCTTTTCAATCTCCTCTTCAACTTAAATCTTCTATACTCCTCTATAGTTATGAAAATTTCCAATTTTTACACATAGCATTCTGTACTTCTATAAATTCATTTAGTAGGTGAAATTAGCAACTTTCTACCACTGGATTTCATGCACCCTAAAGGAATTGCTTGTGAGTCGTTGCTGAATTTGTAGTATTCCATCTGAATGTATATCTGCTAGTTTTCTATTGGTTGCCAATCCATGGGCCATTTGCTAAGTTTGAACATTTTGTATGGGATTGCTTTCTATTGGCTAACAAAAGCATTGCAAGTGTTTGATGGTACTTTTCGTTTCCTTAACATTATCTGATATATGATTTTGTCACTGGTTTCCACTTTAATCTAGATGCCCATGATTTAATCATGTCCATCTGATAAATGCAGGATATCAACTGAACTCGCTGGTTTGTTGTATTTGCTTGTCTAGACTCAGTCAGGACTTTTATAGACTTCATGTAAGAATCCCATGTAAGAATACTTGTTTTGCCTGGATGGATATTTCAGCATGAATTTTTGGAGTGCTGAAAAAGAATTCATGCATGGAATTTTTTTCCTTTACTATCAATGAAGTGTTGTAATAGTCGCTTTGTTGGAGGATAAAATTAAGTCCTTACAAAACAAGTTGGACAATGGTCCAAATCAAGCCAGAAAAATCAGTGATACTCAACACGATAATTGATCATAGTGATACTCTGCTTTCTTCGTTTTTATCTGTTTGTTACCATTGCCAAATGACTTTTTTCTTTCCTATTTCCTTTTTAGTATAATTGTTATTTAGTTCCACCCCACTTGAGCTTCATCACTCATGAACCTTGTTATTATATTATAATGTGCATTCAATTTTTATCATAATCTGAAGAATTTTTTGGTTTAATGCTTAACACTGAAGTTGCTAGAGAAGCATGTCAAAAAAGGAAAAGAAAAGAAAAAGAACAAAAAAGAAAAGGTTTCTAATTATCTCCTCAACACTGGCCCATCCTAGATTATATTTTTCTTCATCCCCCAAGTTTTGATTGAGAAAACCCATTTTGCCAGATGACAATTGAACCCCTTCAAAGCTTATAAACTAGCATACATTTTGTTATGTCAATTCCTTTAAGATCAATGACCTACCCAATATCTTTTCTTAATATTCAATGATATGTTGGTTACTAGATTTTGCTATGAAGAATTGAAGATAACCAATGTGGGTTGAATTTTTTCATTGAATATCTCTACTTTCTTGACCTCCAACATCTTCAGCATAAAAAAAGGCAAGATCGGGTCCATGTTTATCAGGCACCCCTGTTTTGCGAAATATGATGCCCATCAAACCGACGGTTTTGTGACAAAAAAGTGATTTGTCAAGATCAACCCTCATATTAAGATCCCCCATCAGCTAGCTCTTGCAAAATTGGTATTTAACAACAGCCAAAAAATGGTACAACACTGATAAACATTTTCCCTTTTGTTGCATAAACACAATGTATCAAAAGGTACCCGGAACTGTATCTTGTAAGCTAATTTCTTCTTTTGGTTCTCTATTGTTAAAGTATTTATCAAATGAGAAGGAAACCTTCGAAACAATAAATATTTATGCATTTCTCAACACGATCTTCTTTCTTTCTTTCTTTCTTTCTTTTTTTTTGTGCCGAGTCCCGTGTAATTTTGATGGTATTCTCCACAAGAATTGATTGGCCATATGAGCTATCTTATTAAGATTTGATGGGAGGGAGACCTTTTGATCACCACAAAGACTAGCAAATTTCAGAATATTTACTAGTCGATTCCCTGCATTTCCATTTTTTGTTGTCCTTCATTATGAATGTTGATTATCATAGGCAAGGTATGCCCAATTACAAGTGCTGCTGAACACCCACAAATCATGCTTAGTGTTCACGGCACTTTTTTTTATGCACATGTTATTTTATATTTATTTCCTAAACAGAAAGAAGCATTCAATTTTGAATTGTAGTATTCTTTTTCTACTTTCCAGTCTTGGTTGTTTTTGCCACTTGTTTTTCATCAAATGTTAATTTGGAATCATGCGTCATCTAGAATCCGGCGAAAGACCATCATAATCAATAGAATCTTAATGATAATAAGAAATCTGGATTGTTAGTTGTTGGTGTCTTAAAAAGATTATGATGTATATATTTATCTTTTTTTCCTTTATTATCTGTTCAGTTTTTTTTCTTTCAGTATAAGAAAAGGAAAAAAGTTACAGTTGGGGTCGTTTGGATGCTTGTAATGGTTCAAGTAGTAAATGATTTATAGGTGTAAATCATTTATAGCTTATACTGTTTAGCAGTTAGCTGTAAATGATTTACAGGTAAATGATTATCTTTGTTTGGATAGCCTATAAATTGTGTAAGTCCTGTAAATGAAGAGCCAATCTTTCCATTTATAGCTGTTAGGCTGTAAATAGAGAGCCTGTAAATCAAATGGGGCTGAAAGCTGTAAATAATTTACAACCTATAAATGATTTATAGGCATTTTCAGCATCCAAACAGATTGCAAACCATTTACTTGTAAATTATTTACAGTTAGCTCTATTTACAAGCATCCAAACCACCCTTTCCTATAGGACAACAGATTTATACTTGATACATTTTGAAAGAGATGTTTACCTGCTCTTGTACCTCGATTTGTACTTGTTACAGTTTGAAAGAGATATTTCCTTCTTCTGTTGATAGTTGCTCTTGGCCTAGAACCTTTGTTTCTTTGTTTAAGTCTGTTGTGTTTGGCATATGTATGAACCAAAGAAGACATGTTGGTGATTAATTTTGATGGATAAATTCTTTCTTCTATTGATTCTTGCAATAGGTTGCAATTCTAGTTGCAGACATTTTAGATGATGTGGACTTCTGATTCTTGGACAGCTTGTATGTTCATAGAGGACCATTGTTTTATGTATAAATAGATAGGTAGTGTATAATAGATGCATGGTTGCCTTGGTGATAGAGACACATCAGTAGATGCAAAGGGTTTAATGTTTGAACCTTCCAACTACACCTTCCAACTATAATAAATGCCGACCATTGAAACCTTCTATGCAAGAATTTGTTGCTATTTTACTAATTGCTTGCTTCATGTGCTGAAACTGCAGGATCTAATGCAAGTTACACCAGTTTACATCATTGCTATCATAATACCAGCTGTACAGCCTTTAGTTTTTCAATCACAGCATAGCTTCACAGCTGGCTCAATCGGAGGTAGTTCAATATGAAAAACTCGCCTGCTTATCAATATGACATTTTATTTCTTGGGTTCATGGTATATGTCTAGTTTTGAATATCGCCAATTCATTTATGTAAACTCCATTCTTGTCGTTATTTTATCAATAGCTTAATTAGTTCTTTCAAAATCATGATTTCAGGTTCTGCTTTGCGGTTTGCTTGGAATTCCTCATTCGAACGGGGTCGTCCCACAATTTTCCCATGCACACTAAAAGCCTTGCTGTTTTAGAAAGACAGCTTAACTGGAGGGGTTCAAAAGATTTTGTTGCTGCATTGTTGATTGAAAGACTAATATAGTTTCTTGCTGATGTAATTGGATATTTAAGATGTTCGCAGCTAGTTCGCAAGATGTAAGAAATTCAATATGCAATAAATGATGGATGTGTGAATTAGAAATGGTTAGTTTAGTTTATGTATCGAATTGGTTTGTATTGCTCCGATGATATCAGGTGTAAGAAATTCAAAATGCAACAAATGCACGCTGATTTTTTTTATTTTTTAAAAATTAACGACGGACCAGATCCGTCGATGATGTTACGAGAAAACCGACAGATCCTAGTATTATCGACGAATTTGATCCGTCGTTCTTTTTACAACGACGAATAGAATCCATTGCTGGAACGATGATGGTTTTGGAGGTTACGACGGATAAGGTCCGTCGTTTATTTAACGACGGACTATATCCGTCGTAATTTAACGACGGATTTGGTCCGTCGTTTATGATTAACGACTTGCAAAAGAACGTGTGACCAGGCGACGGACGAAGTTCGTCGTTAATGACAATTAACGACGAACTTGGTCCGTCGTTTTTTTGCGATATTGGCGTAGTGATAAGTAGTTCTAAAATGCTGGCTATCAGTCCGGTTCCATGGCTCAATGGTAGACACTAATGTGTTCTCACCAAGATGCCCTTAAGTTAGTCTCTTCATTTCTAATACAAAATATTAAGAGAGGAATCTAATATAAATGCTTTCTAATCCCTATTTCTATCTGATGTAGGACAAAGAAACACCATTACAAAACAAAAATTAAAAACTTATTTTGCAAGATTACCTTCTAAGAGCCCACCTGATGATAAGACTCATTTAAGATTGACAAGCCTGACTCGGCCTGAGATTGGGCTTTAACTCATTAGCTTGGCCAGTGGGTTGGGCTTAGCCCTCATCATGTGCATGGTAACATTAATTTCCCAACTTGGCTTGACCCAGCCATCAGTTATGATCTTACTTGGGGTTTCAGAAGGCCTGGTTTTGAGCTGGGCCAAGCAATCCCTAAGCCTGACCTGACACTTACGATCCAAAAACTAAACTTGGCCCAAACCCATCATGGGCTTAGCATGGCAGGCTCAAACCCGACTTGGAAAAAGAATTTGGTTGCACCAGGCCTATCCGACACAAAAATTGATAAAATCTCTGTTTCCCCTTTTAATTTTTCTTACATATTCATTTCTCAACTGAATCACACATGTAAATAAAAATAAACATTTTAGAGGAATGAAACCAATGATCCGGTGGCTACCAAACTAAAGATTAGAATGGCATATTTGTAATATTTGTAGGGTATAACATATGTACATATAAATTTGGTGTCCGTTCAAGTCCAATGAAAATAACTTGAGCACAAGCCCAACTCGAAAATTGATTGGGCCATTTATGCAAAAGTCCAGCTCATTGATGAAGTTAGTAGGTCCAAAGCTAGGTCGAGCTTGTCGGGCTAGATGGGTTGTCTAGCCCATTGCCACAGTTAGATCTTGCCCATCCCTTCCCTTCTCTTCTTCTTCCATTCCATGGGTGCCCAAGGCCTCGAAGATATTAGGGGTTTTTTGTTTTCCTTTTCTTTTTCATGGGTGTTGTGGTTAGATTTCTGAAGAGGTTTAGTTTTTAGAATTATTTTACATGACTGAATTAGTTTTGGTTAATGGATTTTGATGTCTTTTGGTAAGTAATTTTATCAATTTTCAGGCTAGCCCAACTATTTTTCAGGCTTAGCTTGGGGGCTGCCAGTGCTGGGCTTAGGTCTTGAGTATTGAGTGTTGGGCCGGGGGCTACCTTTGTCTATGTGGACAAGGGTGTGGACCCCTAGCCTCCCAAACCTAGACAATTGCCACCCCTAGTGATGCAAGGAGGAGGTCTCCCTAACTAATTATTTCTTGAATCCATGAGAAGAAATAAAATGATAAAAAAAGGAAATTAATTCCGAATAATTGTTTTGATAGATTGAATGAATAGGAACAAAATTATAATGCATATAAATAAGAAACTAAACCCTAAGTAAAGTATCAGACTTCAACTCAAACTCAAACTCCTAGAAAACGTAACTTACTATAAATAGTAAACTTACTATTTATAGAAGTTGCTCAATCCTACTATGACTCTTGGTTTTCAGCAAAAAATAGAAAGTTATCAAACAGGCCCAACCATGTTGTTCTACTAAATATTCTAAGCCCTTTCATGTTGGGCACTAACTCTAAAACCCTACAGATCCAAAGTTATGATCGAATTAAAACCTATTATAAATAGTAAAATTGAAAATAAACTAGCCTAATGATCGTCGATATGGTCCAATCTTGCGATTCCGGCATGGGCAACTCGGCGTAGTGGGGTTGGTTGGCTAAAGTAGCTCGAGCTACCCCAAAATCATATATTATATATCCAGAAACTCATTCCGAATTGCGAGATACGACCGGTTTACGGTCCTAACGGTCCAGATCATTTTTTATAACGACCCGAGATTTTCGACTCTCGTGTATAACACGACGGTCGAATTCCCAAGTAATTTATGAAATAACTAATTTGTCAAATAATAAATTATAACATTCAAGTACAATGGCGTAAATAATTATCATCTTATTCTATCAAACTTACTACGTCATCATCAATGTTTAAATAAGGGAACCAATTAATATCCATACTGATTAATTAAAATACAAAACCATGTCTTCTCTTGAAGACTTATTACAATTCCATAAATGTATCAACTACTCAAAAGAAATATTTAATAAATGATAACATCAATTAAGTTTCTCCAACATCGTCATCCGCTATGTGATTGTGCGAACCATCGAACTCTTCTCCTTAAAAATCGGGTTCAATACCTGGATCTTTACCTACATCATCTAAATTGTGTTTGGGATAGCGTTAAACGCTATCATAATAGGGAATATTTCCTCCAAAACAATTAAGAATAATAATAACGGTATAGAGTAAACGCAAGCAATATATTATCATTTAATCATATCAAAACAACCAACTAAAAATCTTTGTTAATGCGATGCATGGAATGTATGCTCTGGTTAAGGCACCCTGGCTAGAATCACAATACATGAAGTGGGAGACTCCCTGTTACGACTTCATGCTAGCCACTAGTCACCAGAGGTTCCTGGGACGCACAAGCCCATAGTTTTGCCCGACCACGTGAGAAACGGGACGCTCATAGCCCAAATCTACACGTGACAGTGTACAGGAGAAGTAGGACGCTCTAGCCTATTCTCAATTCCGTACACCCACATGGAGCCAAGTGAATGCATGACTTTAGTTTCACCTTCATTTAAGTGTTTTCGCATACAACCGGTTTAAATAAAACTCAGTGGTCACTATGGGGAGTCGCAAGCAACCCAGCATAGGCCAACAGCACGGAATTAGTGTCTATAGCACCAACCCCGGCTCATGAGAATTTGTATACCATTAGTGTCCACTCATTGTCCCGTTTTATGATTTCATCATGCCCCAAAAAGCTAATGTTATACATCATGACCAAATTCATTAAAATACTCATGTAATGTAAATGGATCCAATCAAGCATCATGTACATGTAAGGATCTATTGACAAACAATCACTTTATTCTTTCAGTTAAGTCAAGAGATATTCTTCCATCATGAACACTTCTCACGGGTTCCATCTCTCTACATCGAATAATTTTACCAACTTAGGGACAAGGAGTATACAATAATGGGATGTCTATATGATGATCTTATACACATATTTCATATATATCACAATATGAAAACCAATGTTACCATAGACTAAGAAATAATAAGGGCATAGATTTCACAAAGATAAGTAACACAAATACACATGCTTCTCAGAAAAAATCTAAACAACGAATCACATCATTATATAATGATATTCATTACAAATCCTATATTAAACTTCATGTTATACGGATCAATAACTCAAAATAAAATAATTTCATATGCCATAAAAAAAACTTATGATAATTGTGATATTATTAATGAAATGCTTGAAGGAAAATCTTCACCTTAGGATGGACTTAGAAGAAGAGGGTTGTAGAAGATCCTAGCCGCTGGAAAAATATGAGAAAGAACTCTCTCTCTCTCTCTAGGGCATGGCGGCTAGGGTTAGGAGAAGGATTTGGAGGTGCGTAGTAGAAATATGGAGAGGGATGTGCACGCGAGGTCTTGTGTAACAACCTCTTGAGGTGGGTTTCTCAAATCTCAATATTCGGGTGATCTTTGATCAATTCCAATCCATTCATCTTATCAAGCTCGAAGAGTAGAGTTAGAATACGTAAATTTCTTGATGATCCACATTCTAGATTGGCCGATCCTTGAAAATGGCCTAACGGGTGCTAAAATGAGCTAGATCTCAATTAACGGTCTACGCTTGATGATCAGGGCCCAAATTTTGAGAAAATATGTAGTTATGATAGGCAAACAATTATACAAATTTTAGTGGTTGATTGATGGTGAGAAATGCCCAGATCTGAAATTTCAACTTTTGAAAGGAAGGGGCTGGCTTTGTGGTTCAACGGTGTAAGATTATAGATCGGGGTCCAAACTTTGTGTAAACTCGTAGTCATATGAGTATAATAAGTGGTCCAAATTGGAGAAGCGATTGATGGTGAGAAGTGGGTAAATTGAAAGGTTTAGATTTAAAAAGAGTTGGTAACTCATTAATTTCTAAAACAGGATAACTTCGCGAAAGATGTTTATCAAGGTGGGGCATTCAAATCACACTATTAGTCCATGATAAAGACAATCCAAGTCACTCATATGAAGAGAAATATTCGACTACGACTAACCATCTACTTTCCTCACTCGATGGACATGAAAATCAAGGGTTAAGGGGCTGATTTGACAATCAGACAACTTCTACTATGATTTAAGGGCTGAAATTTGATGTGTATGGTTAATATGTGCCCAAAAGCTTAAATCCAAGGTTTTGCATGAAAGTAATCGTCAGAAACTATAATACTTAAAAATGACACCTTAACTTAAATTTAACTAATGGTATTTTCGTAATTATTTGAAAAGTGCATGATTTTTGAAATCTGATCTTTCTACGATGTTTATGGGATCATTCTAAGCAACTTTTGTAAAGGGTCCCCTATCGGATCTCCTACGGATGTCCCGCTATTCGTAAATCAACGGTAAATGTACGATAATTAATAAAAAATAAATTAACAATGAATTTTCAAATAAATCTAAAAAATCTGGGGCGTTACACTTTTGACCCTGACAGGTCCTCTTTTGTTCCATCTGGGTCATGAAATAATTAGCAACCCATTCCACATCACCTAGCCTCGTTTTTTACCGGGCATGCATGCCTCATTAAATCTTTCAAATTAAAAGATCCCAACCCTCAAATATTTGACCATTTCTTCGTCAGATGTAGACCCTAATTGTTTTCTCATAACCATAAATCGGCAAGATACCATATCAAAGGGTCCCAATAGATTGCACTTTGGTTGCAAAACCATGCATAACTTAGATTTCCACACATCTATCAAAGGTGGATAGCAATTACAAAACAATCTCTACTCCCTCTAGTGTATATAACCCAAGTAAGCACAATTTTTTTTTTCTTCGATGCAAGTACTTTTTGGGGTTTCAGATTTTGAATTTTCAAAGGACATGGAAAGAAACTTGAACAAAAGGAAATGTTATTTAGGTAATTCAGGCATGTTTGGCAACTCACAATTGAGATTTCACCTGCTTAGCCCTTTTAATGGTATATTTAACCCACTCTATAGGAGCATTTTTGTCATTTTAAATTCCCACGCCTAGCTGTGTGTAACTTGCTCCCATACTAAAATAAGGTTTCCTAAAATATATCATGCCATATTGCTATAGGATGTGTCAGGACTTTATCCTTTGGGTTTACTATTATCTTCCAATGATCCAATCCATTTGCATAATGGGTCTCATGTTAGATGAGGCCGAGACAAAAAATAAAATCAGTTAAATTTTGGTATTTTAACCCTTTAATCATTTGACTCTTTTCATTAGATGTGGATAATCTCCATTATAATCAAAGAGTTGAAATACTTCAATTTAAGCATTATTTATGATATCCATCACCTATAGTTAAGCTAATCATATAAATGATTTTTGTGGTTGATGGTCCGATGTATTATATCAAGTGTTATACTCACTGGAATATCAAATAATTGTTGGGATCGGACACCTTAAATCTCCATGTATAGAGGTCATCGATCAGTCGTCCGACTGGTTGGTCACAACGGAGACAAGACAACAACTCTCTGTGAAGATTTCAGGCATTGTCGATCGGTCGGCCGACCGGTCGACAGGTTTCCTTTTTGAGTTGGGTTTCTTGCACAGTTTTGTGCGAAGGGTTTCTAATCTCGGTTTTCTCTTATTTAAGGGTATGTAATCCGGAATTAGGGTTGCCGCCAATGGGCTAAGGTTTTTTAAAGAGGATTGAGAGAGTTATTGGGCAAGAGAAAAAACTTGGAGAAAGCTTAGGGTTCTCTAGGATGAGGAAAAAGATAGTGCTTGTCCGTCTCATGTGAGAATAAGCTTTAGGTAGCTTGGGATTTCTCTTATGGGCTTATGATCCGGGTTTTGTTTCTTTTATCTCTTGTAACTTCTGATATCATAGTGGATTGGTGTCACTTTGTGCCGTTGTTTTTTACCCCTGAGGGAGTTTTTCATGTTAAATTCGGATTGCCTTCTTGTGTGTGTTTAATTGTTGCTTGGTTGATTGCCATAGTGGTTTGCTCATTTGATTCGCTTTTGCTGCCGGTTTTCCCAACAAGTGATATTAGAGCTAAAGTTGGGGTGGAGTAGAATTCGGATATGAAACGAGAAGATGTGATCAAATACGAGATTCGACGTGGAGAAGGATTCCGTGAAAGAAAAACATGAAAAGCAATTAGCATCTATGAAAGAAGTACAGTGGAAGAAGGTGGACCAGTATGACAATATCTTAATCAGGTTCATCGACTGCGATCGAGTTTGATCGGGAACACGTTTCACGGTGGAACTGCGGGATTGGCAGTGAGATCCATAGTTGCTCGTATGTGGTAAGTGCCCAAGGGCCACATGAGAAGAGCGATAAAGGTGCGTGAAGGTGCAAAAATGAAGTCGATGGAGGCACGAGAAGCGGTGGAGCTATGATGAAGATGAGATGACGAAGCAATGATGGTTTGATTCGACGTTTGAAGCCTCGGTGGAGATTATTGGAGAGCCTTTAAACTATGCACGGTTTGGGTGCTCAGACCGGTCGGGCGACCGGTCTGACGGTTTGGCTCAGATGCATAGCAAGGCCGCTGGATATATTTCATGTGTCCTAGACCGGTCGGGCATGGTGTGGCTGGACGTGGTGAATCTGAAAGTTTCTTATTGCAAGTCAGTCTCTTGCGTGGTTTTTTGCAAGAGGTTTCTGATTTCGGTTTTATGTCTATAAAAGGGGTGTAATGCAGGACTAGGAGTTTTGCCATTGGGGTCATGTTTTCTAGAGGGATTGAGAGAGTTCTAAGGCAAGAGAAAGAGCTAGGGGAAAACTTGGGGTTCTCTAGGATCAAGAAAAGGACTGTGCTTGTCTGTTTCATATGAGAATAAGCTTTGGGTAACTCGGGATTTCTCTTGTGGGCTGTGATCCGAGGGTTTTATTTCTTCTATCTCTTGTAACTTCTGTCAATCATAGTGGATTGCTTTGTGTCGTGGTTTTTTACCCGTTGAGTGGTTTTTCCACGTAAGATCGGATTGTCTCTTGTGGTTGAATGCTTCTGTGGTGTGATTGCATTGTGTTTCTCGTTTAATCTTATATATTGCTGTAGTGTTTGTTTGGCTTCCGCTATCGGCGTCTCTATTCCCAACAAGTGGTATCAACAAGGGCCACACTTGCCCTAGAACCCTCTCAATCCCTCTAGGAAACATGGCCCCAATGGCAAAACTTCTAATCCCGAATTACACCCCTTTTATAGGCATAAAACCGAAATTAGAAACCTCTTGCGCAAAACCGCACAAGAGACTGACTTACAATAGGAAATTGTCAAATTCGTCGCATTCGGCCACACTACTGACCGGTCAGAGCCCCCTGCAGACCGGTTGCCCGACCGGTCTAGGGCACATGAAATATGTCTAGCGGCCTCACTGTGCATTTAGGCCAAACCGTCAGACTAGTTGCCCGACCGGTTGCCCGACCGGTTTGAGCACCCAAACCGTGCACAGTTTGAAGGCTTTCCAACAATAACTTTCCTTTCACAACCACTCCTCCACCCCCTTCTTCCCATTTTGAGAGCTACCTCCTCTCTCATCCACTAGTATATATAATGGGAGTTGACAGGGCAGCAACTTGCGTTCAATTACTTTTTAAATTGGGAAAACCATGCTGTTGTTGCAGGATTTGGGAAGGATTTTAAATCAAAACAATGATAATTTAGGTAATTAAAAAAGGTGAAGCCGTGTGGTTAGATAAGCCCTCCATCAATGAGACTTCCATTTACAGCCTCATCTCCTCCTCTTCTCACCTCTTGCAAACCACTTCCTCTTGCCATAACTCCTTCTCCTAGTACAAATAATTAGAACTTAATTTAATATGCATATTAGAATTGGTTCTCAATACATGATATTAAAATTAAGCCACACAATATGATAAAATGGTGAAAAATGGACGTATTAATGCTTTCGATACATTCAATACTCGATTTGTATCTCGTTATATCGATATTTTAAGCGCTTATCACGAGAAATTTCTGGAATTATCACGAGACGTTCTAAAACCAGGCGGTTTATCAATACCGAGGGCATTCGGACTACACCAGGGGCGTCTATACAAGCGTGGCACGAAATCATTTGGAGGAATGTGATAAATGTTAGCGGATGATATTAGTCGAATTCCATTTAAAAGGAGATCATTTCAAGGAGGGAAGCAAGCTGTAGTACCAGTATCAGCTCCCCCCTGAAGAGTAATAGACAAGCATGGCTAGTTTTCCAACCAGGCTGATGGTTCAATTGGGCAGGAGCCACAAATTTGAGGTTGCAAATTCAAAACTCTGGCTCACCCAACTCCTAAAAATGCTAGAGTTCCATATTAAGTGAGTATGGATTTAGTAGATCTCAATGTATGTGTGTGTGTGTATGTAAATCTTCAATTGATGTTATATGGTTTGATTGCATGGATTAATATCATGACATGGTGTAATTAGATAGACTGTCAATGGGCTGGGCAGGCTGTCCAAGCTTGACCCACAAAGTAAAACCTAGGCCAGGGTGGCTGGGACCCGACAGGCTTCCAGATACGGCCTGAGCCTAGCACAATTAGTAATCAGGCATGAATTTTAGGCCCGGACATGTTTATTGATGAGGATGTGTATGGTATGTTACACCCATACATGACATCATGCAAGTTACACCCATACAATTTCTCAAAATTACAACATATATCTATGGTATGTTAGTCTTTATGGGGTTATTTTATATCTATAATTAGCATCCTCTAAGATCTTCTTAATGCCATTGACTCATTGGTTATGCTTTGTGCATCCATAGAAACTCCAGCCGATCCTCTCCATCAGAGTCCTTTGCAATAGAGCCCATTTTCCCCTTCCAACGGTCGGGAAAGCTTGGAATCGTGGGATTCTATCTTTGTCTGCGAGGTACTTATGGTCGCATATAACACCATGCATACATCACAATTGTGCATGTGAACAATTTATGATATACATGCATGCATGCATGCAGCCACACGCATGATGTACAACATACAAGCAGCATGTGTCTGATGATCTGAACGGTCCATCTACTGGGGATAAACATGAATGGGTCATTGATCAAAGCTTATGGGATCGGGCAATCTTACCCATTTGGATTTTAATCATGGTTTACTACATGTGGCATGTATTTGTGTACAATATTTTTGCATGGCTCCGATTGCCAGGTCCTATTGATTTTTTGTCTGTAGTTCAGATATGTGATCAGTAGAGACCCAAAAACTCTGGGAGTCTACCACCAAGCCATGATGAGTAGAGACCCAAAAACTCTCACCACATCATGCATTGACATTATATTCATTTTAAAAACTTAATAATATTTTTATTTTTATTTTAATGCAGGTTTATTGAGAAATGTCGAATATTTGGAATGGGTGGTATTGGAAAAAGTAAGTTTATTTTTACTATATATATTATATTTATAATAGATGACGAGTTATTTATAATGTCAAATATTTTTTATGTGTAGGTTCATGTGCTCATGCAGGACATGGTGCACCTAGGGATGATGCTTTTTAGGGATGATGCTTTTAAAATATCTACCATGTTCTTTAGTGGACAGTTTAACTCTCATACTTAGCAAACTAAAGTTTTTTCTAAGTATGGGATCAGAAGACCGGCCAAAGGCTCATCTATATCTTAAATCAACCAAGGGCAGGCCTTCAGTTCCACATTTCCATACCCTCAAGTCTGTAAAAATTCAGGTAATCATCAAATACATGTCCGAAACTTGGTGTACGCATGTGTGTGTGTGTGTGTTTTAATCAATTGGGACGGTCTTGATCGCCCAATCGAGTCAAGTCAACTTGAAACTCAGTTTGAATCCATAGATCTAAAACTCAGATGACTCAACTTGGAACTTGGCTGAGTGAACTTGGTTAAATGATCATTTGACTTGGTCAAGTTTCAAGTTGAGTCACCATGAAACTCGATTATGAGTGACTCGATCTGGACTCTGTATGATTTGTTGAGCCGACTTAAAGTATTGGTCAACTCAACATGATTCATCATGACTCAAACCTACTCATTTGTTCAAAGAGTAAACCTGACCCAACTGAACATCGAGTTGAGTTGAGTTCACTTTTGAGTTTTGAAACCATGTGTGAATCTTGCATGAGTTTTTTTTCTAATATTCTTTGATATTTTAAACGTATAAATAGTAAAAAAATAATGTTAAGTCATGCCAAGTCAAGTTGAATTTTTTAGCTTAAGAGTTTTTCTCAAGTTTTGACCGAGTTGTGACTGGATCTGATTTTTCTATTAGAGTTGACCCGATTGACCCGAGCAAATTGAGACCTAAGTGGTTTTGAGTTTTCAAACTATGATCTTTTATACATAAGAACATAGCCTTTGAAGCGTTTATTATTTTCAATTATGATGATGAACAAGTCTTGTCATTGTTGGAAAGCTTTTTGGCTCAAAATTTAGTCATTAGTAATGCTAACGTCCAAAATTGAGTAATAGATATTGATCAAGAATCAACAGTAGATCTTCGTCGCTTGGTGTGGACACAGACGAATGGTAGAGATTGTAAGACTTGAGATCACAAATGAAAGATTGGGAGGGAGTGTCGGTTGTGTCGGCGGAGGACCCTTTGATGCTTAAGTCAGTAATGAAGATAATTAAGCACAAGAGCTTTAGGGTTTGTTGTCTATGAATGTGTAGTGCGTACTTGGAAATGATGCGGAGGTGTCCTTTTATGGATGTCGGCTATGAATCACCTAGATCCCATCTAGGATACGTTTCTATATTAGATCACGTCTAGGATACCTTTTTGGATTAGGAGATATTATTCTTATCATGTTTGGATTCCATGTATCCGAGTTATAATTGCTATCTTTGTATGACGGTGAGTAACGTGCTCAGATTTGAGGATGTCTGACTTCTTCAATTGAATTGTCAGATCCATGTCTATTCCCTGAGGTCGAACCTAAGTCCTTAGGTCCAATTCCACTATCTGAGCCATACCCGTGGCTTCATGCTGAATCTGATATCTGAGGGCAAACACGAGACCTCAGAGCCATACCTGTGGCTTCATGTTGAATATGAGAACTCCTTCACCATGACAAGCTTAGATCCTTCTGTGACATATGTGATGATCTGGCCTTAGTAGACCACATATCGTCAATTGCGCATCTCCCATGTCACGATCTGGGACAGGCTCAGAATTACCCATAACAGGTACGTGTGCACGGTGCCCAGCATGCCAGAGCCTTTCATTGCTCAATTTAAACTGAAAGCCTATGGCCTCAAGCGCCAAGATAGGTAAAGTGATTGTGAGTGATCATCTATGACTGAAAATTGAAGTAGTTTGGCTATTTGTTCAACTACTTGTAAATGAAATCAAGCGATTTATAAAGAGGAAGGTTCGTTCTTCTAATGAATTCTTTTTTCTTTAGATCGAAAGGACTTTTTCTCACCATGATATCAAAGATGATCTCATTCATATAATGTAAGAGCAAAGGAAACTCAATTGCATTGATTTACATGAAGGAAAAAAAAAACTAATGAAAGTGTTCCTCGATGATCCGACGTTTGTAGCGTAGATGGTGAGGCCTTTGATTGAAGTCTTTCTTAGTCCAATGCCTTGAGTATGGATGAAGGGAATTACACTACTGAAAAAGAAAAGAAAATATCATCTTTAAGATCCAATGCTTGGCTTGGTGTAGATGAAAGGGAATTACATTAATCCTAATATAGATCGGTCCAACGCATAAGCATAGATGGGCAGAATTACATTATTACTATGCTAAAGCCAGTCCGACATAGCACCCTAAACAAGTTAGATTACACTATACACATATTTTAGGATAAGTTAAGATAAAAATAAAATAAAAATAAATAGTGTTGCTTTATAGATTTGAATTGTGTTGAGTTGGTGAGGACCAGAGTTCTTTTTGTTTGGGCCTCATCCAACCAGTGCATAGGTGTGCTCTAGGGCGGTAAATGGTCGAGTTTGGGGTGGGTTTAGCCAAAACCAGACCCACCCATTTACTAAATGGGTCTGGGTCTAAATTTTAGACCCAAACCCTTTTACTAAATGGGCGGGTCCGGGGTCAGGTTCGAGTCAACCGATCAGACCCATTTCTAAATGGGTCCGGGTCTGGTAGAGGGAGATCCACCCAGACCCATTTATAAATGGGTCCAGTCTGGATCAAGTATGCAAGCATTTTACAAGGCTTAAAACCAGGTTTGGACGGGTCTGGGTTGGACGGGTCCCTTAAAACATAGACCAAAACTTGCCTACTTACTAAATGGGTTTGGGTTGGGTAGGGTCAGGTCGGGTCGGGCCGGGCCTAATATAAAGGAAACCAGACCCAAACCCGTTTAGCAACTGGGTCTGTTCTTGGACCCAGACATGTACCATTTAACAAATGGGTCGGGTCTTGGCGGGGTCTAAATGTGTTGGGTCTGGGTACCCCATCGGGTCCGCTGACCCATTTACAGCCCAAGTGTGCTCCACCATGATGACTGACTCCTTGAAAATAGGCCAATCCAACGTTAAGGTGGGCCCTACCACTTGAATTTACGAGGACCACAATTTGGGGTGATACTGAGAATATTGAGTATAATGCTACCATCTGATATCATGGACCCTAATCACGTTAATGGGCTATTATATGCAGGTTCACGTGCTCACGCTAGACATGGTCTGCCTTGGAATGGTTCTCCTGAAGTATCTACCCTGTTCTTTAGTGGACACCTTAACGCTGTTGCTTAGCAAACTCAAGTTCGAAGATTTGTCTAAGCACGGGATGTGTAGGCTAGTGAAAGGGCCTTCTATCTTAAAGCAATCGCTGGCCGTTCTCCTGTTATAGATGTTGGAACCATCCGAAAGATCAAGTCAGGAGAAATTCAGGTATTTAAATGTGTCATCAGACCCCATGTTCAATACTCGGCGTCCACCATACATACAAATAAATTGATCTATGTGTGTGTCGGTCCAGGGCACATCCTCTATTTTTATTTTTCTAGTCATGCAACGCACCCACCTTATTAGCTGAGCAATGCACCCACACAGTTAGTCACACGATGCACCCACCAACCAGTGGGTTAGTGTGTCTCCTTAACACTCGAACATGAGACCTTATGTTGAAACGCCAAGGCGTTTTCTAGCTGGGCTAGCAGGCAAGACACAAGCATGCAAATCGGAGATCTTCATTCCTTTTGTTGAATGTTCTGAGATCGACGTCCATGTGCCCCAATTAGATAACAAAGATAGTTGGTACACTGGTTCGTGTATGATCAATACATAGGATCATAACCGTTCAACTGTTTATCATTTCCAAATGAATGTTTTAGATCATTAGTCTATGTTCATAGAACTATATTGTACATGTAATAATCGGCATACATGTTTGGTGATCAACAGTTCTTTCCAGCATTAACAAGCATCAGAGATGGCTCTGCGGATTTGCAGATGGCACGTCGCACCCGTTCGATGCCCTAGTTTTCGCCACTGGCTACAGAAGCAGAGCTAAGTGCTGGATCAAGGTAAATCTCATATATACAAAATCAGGCGTGATCATCATAGAAAAGAATGATAGAACACACAAAAACATACAAATTCCACATCGTATGGCCACCTAATGATTGGATCGACCTGATTCTCGGAGAGATCCATAATCATGGTGGGGTGCACCTAATGCACTGGTTGGATTGTACACATGCATGCCATCACGGTCCACCAACACATCTACCCATAGTTCCCTATGGTGGGGCGTGTCTCGGATCACACGTGCACATGATGGACAGATGGGATGCATGTGGGTCCCTAACAGCTATGGTTCATTTCTCTCATGTGTATATATATGTCATTTTGGATTGGTTCATGTACATGCACATAGTGATGTATGCATTCTATTATGAAGGGAGATGAATATCTCTTGGATAAAGATGGAATGCCATTTCCAAGTTTCCCAACCACTGGAAGGGGAAGAGGGGCTCTACTGTGCTGGACTCTCAAGGAGAGGATTGGCTGGTGTTTCTATGGATGCACAGAACATAGCCAATGACATCAAGAGGGTCTTGGATGAGCATTTCAATTAACAGTAACTAACCATACAATAAACATATGTACCAATTCCATACATCAATACAGTATAACTGCAGTTGATTTTATTATTATTTTGTAATTTTGGAAATGATATGAGTGCACCTCATATGAGTATTGTATCTGTACCTGATGGTTGGAAACAGACAAGCATTTGGCAACTGTTCTTGGATTTTTATTTTTATTTATTTATTTTTAAACTACTGTGTGTGTTCAGACCCTTGGTTGATGAGATTCATTAGTGATGGCTCATGCCCCAGAATTTCTATCCAAGGGAACCATCCTAACCTTTGATGAGTGGCCTTAAAATAGAAGGCTAAGAAAGCGAATAGCCAACATCTATATTAAATAACGAAGTGGGTACACCCATACCTTTGGGACAGTGGTAGACCGAGCGAAGATAACCTCGTTTCAACAATGAGGCCGTCGACCTGAGTTCAGTCCGGGAGTTACACTGGGGCCCACCTTGTGTTGTATATCCACGCTGTCCATCCATTTTTGGCATGCATGTACCCAACGGAACCAAATCTCAGGTGGATGACACCACAGGAAACCGTGGTGATTGACCATTAAAATCTTTTTGTGGTCCACAATAGTTTCGTATGAAGTTCATATTTCTGTTTCCCTCCTTCATCTAGGTCTGTATGATCTTATCAAACAGGTTGGATCGCAAATAAACATTATGGTGGGCCCTAGGAAATTTTTAATGGTGGGCATTCAATTATCACCACTATTTTCTGTGGTGTGGTCCACCTCAGATTTGGATCTGCTTTATTTTTTGGTCCATTCCCCAAAAACAGATGAATATTGTGGATAGAAAACACATCGTGGTAGGCCCCAGTCATGGCCTGAACCAACTATTGTTACCCCAATCTGACTGAATCCGCTCCCACTAAATATCAAAGATTGGATAAACTGGGATGTTCTGATCCGTTAGAGTTTAGGAGATGGCCCATCACTGTGTGGCAGGCATTAATGGGCTAGATCATCGTAGGCGCCACCACTTGTTTAGACAATGCATACGTTTTTTCAGTGGGCTGGAAAATTTTCCAAGCACATGGATAATAGACTCAAGGGTTTGATTTTGTACCTAGGTAATTGATCTCTTGTGACCCCACCATGGATGGACCACTTTCCAAGAATCACCCAGACCACAGATCCTAGCCACCAATCTCCAACCTCTTTTCAAGCCATTGCTGTATTTGGACCACGAGAATAAAGAGGATGTCAACTTTGCAAGTGAAATGAAGAGGATGATCCCAAATACAATCCTAGGTCCTGCTCCTCATGTACAACGAACTCTATGAACAATATACTTGCAACATAAAAGAGTGAAATAAATAAGTGTTTCTAAAATGCTGGCTCTCGGGTTCTCATGCACTCACGAAGATGCCCTTAAGCAATGTTTTCTAATTACTTTTTCCATTCGATGTGGGACAAACAAAAATCATTAAAAAAATAATAATAATAAGAAAAAATTTTAAAACTTATTTTGGGGAATTACCTTCGAAGGGCTCACTTGATGACAAGCCTCATTTAAGATTGCAAGGCCTGACTTAGCTTTGAAATGGGCTTTGACTCAGTAGCTGGCCAATGGGTTGGGCTTGGGCCTCATCATGTACATGGTAACATTAATTTTCAATTGGGCTTGGGCTCAAGTCATTGTATCCCAACTTGGCTTCACCCAACCATTAGTATACATGCATGACTCCATGCAAGTTATACACTCGTACCATTTCTCAAAATTGCAACATATACCATCTACATATATCTATGGTATGTTAGTCTTTTTTGGGTTGTTTTATATCTATAATTAGCATCCTCTAAGATCCTCTTAATGTCATTGACTCATTGGTTATGCTTTGTGCATCCATAGAAACTCCAGCGATCCTCTCCATCAGAGTCCTTTGCAATAGAGCCCATTTTCCCCTTCCAACGGCCGGGAAAACTTGGAATCGTGGGATTCTATCTTTGTCTGCGAGGTACTTATGGTCCTATATGCTACCATGCATACATTACAATGTGCATGTGAACAATTGATGATATACATACAAACATGCATGCAGCCAGACATGATGTA
>PVNU02003682.1:0-10512 GCA_003013855.2 Liriodendron chinense | reverse complement strand
GCTCCTTTAAGATGCCTAAGGTGATGGGTTGTAGGTTGAATCTTCTACAACTAATGAAAAGTTGTATGCCTAGAAGGATTCACCTAAAAGATCTCTAGGAGAGGTTTAACCTAAGGTTTTACCTATAGATATGGTGTATAAACATCTAAAGATCAAAAGGAAACAAGATCATCTTCATTTGAGCTTTGAATGCTCCAATATATGATGATTCACAAGGAAGATGGCTTGATTGGGTTAGGATTAAAGCTTAATGGTACTTGATATAGTGGTGGCTTCTGATGTACTAAAATCTCTCTTTTAAGCCAATAAATCGAGTTGACAATCTATAGAGTAAAAGGGCAAATGATTAGAAAATGGGTAGTAACGGCTAATTGTCGACCAGTCAACCCGAGGTATCGACCGACCGAATATGGACTTCAGCCGATTAATTCCCCTAAGTGGCTTGCTGTCTTATTTAAGCCACATATCGGCCTATCGGCCAGTCGACCAGGCTCATCGACCGACCAATTTTAACTGTCGGCTAGTCAATTTAGACCTGAGAAAATGTTACCTTTACTGTCTAACTTTGACCATTATCGGCCTGCCGACCCGATCTATCGGCCAGCCCAACTGGCAATCAGCCGGTCGATGAGTTTGCCGACAGCACTATGAGTTTACTGTTTGGGGTGTATTTTTGCACCAGCTCATGAACCTCTTAAGCCTTACAAAGGGTGGTCTTTTGGGACACCTAAGACCATTCTATGATGACTGAAAGTTTACCTAATGGGTTTAAGTCTGTTTTGGTTCTAATAGGTTAGAGTTACCAAGGCATCTCTTATTTACCTATTTCTTCTTCCTTGATGCTTCTTGTCCACTTGAATCTTCGGTCTTTAGCTTGCCAAGGTTCAACCGACATTACAACACATGGACGTACGTAATTGAAAAATAAGGTGCACTAGTATTGCACAAATAAGTGCACTAATAATCCATGCATAAGAACCACATGTATTAGTTGGTTAAACTGCCTAAGGGCAAAAAAGTTCCAAGTAACAAATGGGTGTTTAGAAAGGTATAGAAAAAGAGTTCACATCCGAGGTTCAAAGCCAAATTAGTGGTGAAAGATTTTGGACAAAAAAAGGGGATTGATTTTAATGAGATATTCTCACCGGTGGTGAAGATGACATCCATTCGGGTGTTGTTTGCTTTGGCTGCAGGCATGGACTTGGAGATGGAACAACTATATGTGAAAATAATATTTCTACATAGTGACCTGGAAGAAGATATATAAATGAAGTAGACAAAGGGTTTCAAAATTAAAGGCAAGGAACACATGGTGTGTAATCTGAAAAAGAGCTTGTATGGGCTGAAGAAGACTCTAAGGTAATGATAGAAGAAGTTTGATTCATTCATGTTGAAGCATGGGTACGATAGAATGGAGTTAGATCACTGTGTGTTCACACGCAAGTTCTCGGATGTTGACTTTCTTATCCTTTTTCTATATGTTGATAACATGCTCAGTATGAAAAAGAACATAAGAAGATTGACAGGCTAAAACATGAGTTGTGCAAGTCTTTTGTGATGAAAAACTTAAACCCGTCCAGACAGATTTTAGGAATGGAAATCTCTCGTGACAAAAATGCCAAAAATTTATAGTTGTCACAAGAACGGTATGTTGAAAAAGTCCTACAAAGATTTAATATGAAGATAGTAAAGCCAGTCAGTTCTCTACTTGATGGTCATTTTAAATTGAGCAACAGACAGTGTCCCAAGACCAATAAAGAGTTAGAAGAGATGCAGAAGGTGCCCTACTCTTTAGGGGTAGAAAGTTTGATGTATGCTATAGTATGTACATGCCCAAGCATAGCATATGCAGTTGGCGTAGTGAGCTAGTATCTTACCAATCCTGGCAATGAACATTAGGTAACAGTGAAATGAATATTACGGTATCTGAGGGACTCATCAAAGTTAAGCTTATGCTTCGGTGAAGAAAAACCTGTGTTAGAAGGCTACACAGATGTAGACATAGCATGCGATATAAACCTCAGGAAATCAACATCGGGGTACATGTTTACATTTGGAGGGGACGTAGTGTCGTGGCAGAGCAAGTTATAGAAGTGTGTAGCATTGTCTGTGACAGAGGCCAAGTATATTGCAGTCATAGAAGTATACAAGGAGATGCTTTGGATGAAACAGTTCCTATAAGAACCCAGCTTGAAGCAAGATAAGCACATGGTCTATTGTGATAGCCAGAGTGTGATACACTTGAACAAGAATCCAAGCCAATATTCCAAGTCGAAGTACATAGAAATTCGATACCACTGGATCAGGATACTCTGGAGAACAAGGTGCTACAGCTTGAGAAGATCCATACTGATGACAATGGGTCAGACATGATGACCAAGGTATTGGCAAAGGGGAAATTCGAGGCTTGTATAAGCCTGGAAGGATTGAAGGTAGTGGAGACCTCCTCTTGAGTCGGACAAGGGAGATTTGATGACATGTTCCTCCTCAGGAGTGAGGAGAGATTTGCAATTCGAGGATCATTGAGCGACTGACCGTGCTAGATCGGGCGACCGAAACTCACCCAGATAAGTCAGTTGCTCGCTGGTCTATTTTTTACAGTGTCGGGCGACCGAAGTTTGGTGTTCAGGCTACCAAAACTTCGTATTTTTCCTCTGTAACTCTTTAGACATATTTGACAGGTTCAGGCCACCGAACACACTCAGGTCGGTCAGTCGATGGCCGCATGATTGTTTTACGCAGTTTGCCCGTTTTATTTCTAATTTCGACTTAAGTGCTAAGTAAGCATGGTTATAGCGGGATTAAGAAAAACACAGAACAATACACACGTTTTAAAGGAAAAGAGAGAGAAAGGGGAAGAAGAGTTTGAGCCGAAAGAGAGGAAGATTGAAGAGAGAGAGAGAGAGGACCGGGTTTGTGATGTTCATCCTGAAATTACGTTAGTAGTCTAACACGACACCAACGTATGTGCGTACGGAAGCTTGGAGTAGCTAGAATTATGGCTAAGTCCTAGGGGGTGGGGGGTGAGTAGGACCTTTTAAAATTCTTTTCGCCTACTTACGCAATTTAACAATTTAAATTAAGTAAGCGAGAACACTTCGGCTTCCAAGCCTAAGCGGGTCCAATCATAAGGCTAGCATATAATTAAAAATTAAACAACATAGCCTAAGCATGCATAGATTAACAAATGATTAAACTAATCAAGCACCTAATCTATGCAACCTAAGTAGACTATATGAGAGTGGATCATATAAGATCAAGTCTACTCTACTTAGTGAAAGTACATATGTGTGTGGATGTGCCTATTTAGTGCCTAACATATATTCTAATTAAGCATTCATAATTAAACAATTAAATACAATGCATAATAAGAAATATGCTCAAATACAATCACAAACACAAGCATGTATAGTGATTCGAACTTGTCCACTCCACTCCCGATTCAAGTACTCAACCCCTTTGAGCACGCTGGCATTCACTAGGGAGTTTAAATCTGGTTCCTACCAACCAAGGTGTTTTAAGTCAGATCCACCCAACCGGGGAGTTTACAGGTTCCTCCCAACCTACACATTCACACCCGTGTTAGTGGCTTCCCTTGGAGACTTGTTTAAGCCCACCAAACGTGCCAAGGAACGACAACTGTCCCTGAATTTTAGGCCCGACAAATGTATCAAGGAACGACAAACGTCCCTACTTTTGAGGCTCAATTAATAAGCCAAGGATCGTCAAACGACCCTTGAATATTGTGAGTTTAACAAACAAACTCTACACTCAATTCCCAAAGGAAAAGAGTAGAACCAGACTCTTACAATTGACAACTTGTTGGATTGAGCCGATTTGATGCGTCGCTTCGGGTTGCTTGATCTCCGCTCTCCTGTGCTTCAATTAGTTACCCTTGTGCTCTCCCGATATTGATGCCGTTACGTCGCCAATGCTCCAGCTCCAACGATCAATCCCCTTGCATATGCTCTTCTTGAGATGACCAAGGTAGATGAGAAGTAGGTTTGAGATCTCTACAACTAATGGGAATGGGTTGCCTAGAGAGTCTCACCTACAAAGATCTCATCATAGAGTATTGGATATGAATATCACTATCAAGAACAATCTAATCTCTAGAGATCAAAAGAGGGGCTTTGAATGCTTCATTCTTATGATGAATCATAAGGAAGATCACTTGTTTGGGTTAGGAATAGAGCTCTTAATGATCTTCAACAATGGTGGTAAAAAACGTTCTCTCTTACCCAAAAATGAATCCCCCTCCTTTTATAGATCTTCTTCCAATGGTAAAAAAAGGACAAATTCGTGTCCGATTGATCAGAGACCTGTCCGATTGATCGAAAATCTATCCAGAGAGTTCTCTGGAACAAATTTTGATTGATCGGAAGGAGCTCATTCGATTGATCGGAGACACTATCCGATTGATAAAAAATTTATCCAGTGGATTTTTCGAATCCTCTGGAACAAATTTTAATTGATTGGGACCTGTGTCCAATGGATCGGAGTCCTATCAGAACCACTGTCCGATTGATCGGAGATTAAATCGAAAACTGTTGTTTAGGTTGTTTTGTTTACCGCAGTTTCCACCTCTTTTATTAACCTAATTTATCATGCTTTTCTATATGATCTAAGGCTAATAAAGATGACTAAGGATATACCTAGTTGGTCCAAGTCATCTAAGAGGGTTTAGGTGTTTTGGTTCAAAGGGCTAGGGTCACCAAGGCATCTCCTTTACATGTTCTTCTTCCTTGATGCTTCTTGTCCACTTCAATCTTTGGTCTTCAGCTTGTCAAGGCTCAACCGATATTACAACACATGGACTTACGTGATTGACAAATACGATACACTAGGATGCCACATAAAAGTGCACTAACATTCTCCTCCTTTATCAATTACGTGACAGAAACCTAACCTAAGACCCATGTCATGGTCCATACCAATGACATAACCAAAACACAAATAAATTACATGTCAAATAAAAAATATTACAACTTAAAATATTAAGACATGTAACTAAGTAAGCTCCTCTTGATTGCTCCCCCATAACCTATCAATCCTTAAAACACAAAACAGAAAATTTATTTTTATGAGACTTGATCTTTCTCCCCCTTTTTGTCAACAATTGACAAACCAATCTCTCCCCCTTAATGATACATCAATTAAGGTTAAAGTAAAAGAGGTTAGTATGTCGCAGTTATAACTATAAAAACATACTAACTAGAGAGAGTATAGGGTGCATGAACATTATAAAACATTGAGCATGCATGGAAACATGATTAACAAGAAAATGTGTTATTCTAAGCATAGTTAATCATTTACTATTGGTCATTTATGATATACATTAAGCATTAAAGCTCAAGGGCTTATAGCCCAATTAACCAACCTCCCCAAATGTTATGTACATCATGACCAAATCTAAACAAAGATTAGTATACAATTAAGCATGAAATTCAGTAAGATTAGCTAATCTAAGGAGGATGATAGTCTAGTAATCAAATATACTAAAGTAAAGCAATGCTAAACTACCAAATTTGGGCTAGTGGGGCTTGAATCCTCTGATTTTTTCATACACACAAAAATGAGGCTGAAATCCTCAGATTTACCTATAGTAACTATATTTAGCTACCCTTACTAACTATGTTTAGTTTGATTAGCCTAAGGGTAACTAAATTCATCAACACCCTCATAGAATGTAGCATGAGAAGGAAAAATGGTCAAGATCCTCTCTTAGATTAGGGGGAAGAGAGGTAGTAGTGGAACTCATGAGAGATCTCACTATATTTTGTCTCCCATCACTAATGGAGTCATTAGATTCAGATTTTGACTCCTCCATCTTATCCTACGTGGCTACCATGACCTTTTTACCTTTCAGTTTAAGCGCTTCCGGATAATTCATGACAATATGGCCACGTTGACCGCAACCGTAACATTGGACGGATGAAGATTTGGATGATTTCCCTTTATAATTATCACCCTTCTTGTCCTTCTTGTCACGGCTACTCCCTCTATCAAATTTGAGTAATTTTTTGAATCTTTTATCAAGATCATCATCTTCATCATCGCTATCTTCAGATGAATCACTCTTAATTTTCTTTTGCCTATATGAATATCTATGTGAAGATTTCAAAGCGATGTCTTTCTTCTTAGAGGGGGCCTTAAAGTGTAGTTCATGAGTTTATAGGGAACCTATAAGTTCTTCTACTTTCATGTTGTCTATGCCTCTACACTCCTCTAAGGCTATTACTACCTTGGTGCTAAATCTTTTCGAGAGGGACTTAAGTATTTTTCTATAAATCTATCCTTCTAAAACCCTTTCCCCCAAGGTAAACATGGAGTTGCAAATATCAAAAAGTTTAGTATAAAACTTCATGAAAGTTTCATTCTCTTATATACTAATGTTTTCAAGTTTGGTGGTTAAGAGCTGAAGCTTCGAGCGCCTTACTGTGCTAGTTCCCTCGTGGGTTACCTCAAATGTATCCCACGCTTCTTTTGCAGTTGCGCATGTTAGAATGCGCTGAAATTCTTCCGGGGAAACCGCACAACAAATCACATTGAGAGCTTTAGCATTTGCCACATATTGAGCTCTCTCATTGTCATTTCATTTCTCATCATCTTTGAGAATGACAATGATCTTACCGTTCACCTCCACTTGTTTGATGGGCAAGGAATATCCATTAAGTGTATTAGCCCACACGAATCGGTCCATGGATTGAACAAAAATCCTCATCTTAGCCTTCCAACAGGCGTAGTTGGACCCGTTAAAGTATGGTGGATGGTTGACAATACTCCCATATCGGGTAGTCATGATTCTAGTGCTCCGATATCGAATCCCACTCTAGACGGTTAAGTCCTTGAAGAGCAACCTGATCTAATACCAATTGAAATTATGTCGGTAGTCTAACAGGACACTAACGTATGTGTGTGCGGAAGCTTGGAGTAGCTAGAATTATGGCTAAGTCCTAGAGGGGGTGTGTAACACCCCGTACATTTAGTACTCGGGTGTTACTACGGAAATTATAATTAAATTAATGATTTGTTAAGTTGGACTATTTAACGACTAAATCAACCACTAATTACTAGCTAAATAATCAATAATAACTATTAGACTATAGATATTTAGATCCATAAATGATTCCAATTGAATCATCAAGTGATCATTACATAAATTCTAAGGTGCCCCACTATGCATATTAGTTAGACAGAATGAATTCCACACAAATAAACATTGTGGGCCCCACAAATCTGGTAATCACAAATAATAATAATAATAATAATAATAATATGGTCATTGTGTTATTAAGTATATATTAACAAAAAGGGTTGATGTACCATAGGTAGAATGTGTTATATTAACTTTCAGAACATTTTAACCGTTGGAAATTCAATCGAAGTTAATCCACCGTTAGAATATGTTAACTACCATGATTAATGGTTCAAGCACTATGAATAGCCCATCGGGTTCATGGGTCTGCCCAAAAGTGGGCTATCATTTGTAATAAAATAGGTAGAAGGGAATGAATGGAGTAGATCCCATTGTACATCACTGTGGGTCCCACTTTATAGTGCATGTGCACCAACGTGCGGTGCACACCTAGTGCACCAAACTTGGCACCAAACCAAATAGGGCAACAGCCGTGGAATCTCACGAAAGTGAGATTCTCTCTCTCTCTCTCTCTCTCTCTCTCTCTCTCACGTTTCCATTAAACGGACGCTATCCGTCTTAGGTAATCGGGGGTCCACTTTGAGCATTGGTTCAATGAATCCAATCCGTCCATCTAGTTTTCAGCATAGGGTAGACCAAAACCTAATTGGTTTGAAATGTTTCTGTATTGAGTGTTGTGCACAACTCAAAGCCGAAAGCGGTCTGTTAAATTTAGTTTGTGTTTTCCAGCAGCCGTGTAGGTGGCAGATTGCAATTGTCGTGGCCATCATTTGGAGGATCTGAACTGTCCATCTTGTTTGTCCATCTTGTTGAGCACAAGGTGCTCCACCTAGATATGGAAGTCTTCTTGAGTAAGTTCCATTAGATGTGTGTTGAATTCAAACCACCGAAGTTCTAGCACTGCAAGCTCTTTAACTGGTATTTGGGCCGTCCTTGAGGACCGGATCGGAGGAAGAGGTTCTGATCTGAAACCTGCTAGTGGAGCTGGCGTCTTCTCAGGCAAACTACCACAGCTGCTGACCCCCTTTTGGCCCGTCTATTTCATGGTATGGTCAGCATCTACCAGAAGTTCTTCCGCATCGAGATCCAAGATGAGCATTGTTTCTAATTCCCTGTCAATACTAGATCTTCTAGATGTTCAAAGAGAAGAAGAAAGGAAGAAATGGAGGAAGAAGATGAGAGCAGGTTTGGTTATCTTTCGGGGCATTTTCAACTCGGGATCGGGTTCGAGTTGGGAGCGAGTTTCGTAACTCATCTAGATCTACAATTAGAAAGGTCTTTCTGCTCCTGTGGTTCATGTGAGTTAGCTTCAACAACCTAGTTTGATTGGTTAGCTCCATGTTGACTCGGTTTGGTATTGAGTTCCAAACCGAGTCAGCCTTAATTATCAGTAGTTGTTTTTAATCTAGTTGGTAGAAATTATTCAAGAAGTTGATTTGATCTGTTGTGTAGCTGAAACAGTTCGGTTATGTAGATGAGATATTGAACATATATTGTTATTTGAGGTCTTATTGAGTTCCAACCTAGGTGAGCTAGTTGTAGTTTAGGTTGAGTCAATTCAATCAATGCTCACTTAGTCAGTTTGATTTGAGGCCTGATCTGTACTGTCAATTTCAGATTCATGGTACATTGTGGACTAAAAATTCAATCTAGTTTTGAGTGAGAGCTACTTCTAAATTAAGGTGAATCCCCATCTTGTTCTCTAGTTGTATTCACTAGTATAACTTTAATAGTGTTTAATTATATAAAAAAAATCTATCCAATGTAGGAGTTTAAGAGATTTCCAAATCTCTCCTCTCGTGTGGCCTTCTTTCAAGGAAAGTTGTATTCTAGGTGAGGTTTCTCACCCTTCAAGCTTTCCATTCTTAGTTTATATGTTTCTCTAATTTCACTACTCGCTTATGATAACTGTCTTATTATGAAATTATTTACTTCCAACCAATTGTCTCTTAGTATTCATCTTTTGATAGTTATTTTGTGATAATAAGTGTATGAAATTGTTTACATATAAATTTATGATTGTTAATATAATTTGGAAAATGAAATCATTTCTACATTACTTAAAATTGTATTGAAATTCAGGACCCTTCATTGGAGGTGAGGTTCTCACCCTTCAAGCTTCCCATTTATATAATTGAATTGTGTAGTTCTTGCTTAAGTACATCTTGTTAGTTGAATTATTTTGTTTATATGTTTCTTTACTTCCATTCTTGCTTACGATAATTGTTTTGTTCATAAAAATATTTACTTTCAAATAATTGTCTGATGATAATCATCTTGTGATAATCGTTTTGTGATATGAACTATTCATGGAATGATTTACATCTAAATTGTGAAGTGTGGATGTAATTTAGAGAATGGAACTATTTTTTTTATGTGACTTGGATAACAATTGAGACATTTGTTGTGAAATGTTAATTATTGTGTTTTAAGAGGATGACCTGTTGCCATTTGGTGAAATTTATCTTGTGGTGTCCTGAATTGGACTTGATGCCCATGTGGCTTTGTTTGGGAAGATCCTTCCTTGTTAGTGTCCATCAATGGACTTATGTTTCAGGTGGCTTGGACGAAGAAGAGTATCCTTTTGTTGGAAACTTTGGAACACACACGAAATAGTAACGTTAATTGTCTAATTGTAGAGAATTATAGAATTTGTACTATAGTATATTTTTCGGACGTCTCATGGGCCAGGGATGGTGTTATGGGATGCTATGCCCGAGTCGTCTGCCTATGCTGGGTTGCGCACTCCCATAGTGACCGTGAGCTTTTAATTGCTTGCTTTGTAAATTGGACTAATAAAGCTGGTTAAGCATACATACATGGCATTTGCGGGTAATGTTGGTGATGAGCCACATTACTGTCGGTTTGATATGCATTGCATTGTGGGTAACATTGGTGACGAGCCATGTTACTGTCGGTTTGAAATTCGCCAGCTAAATGTACATCCCCAGGCTGAAGAACATGTGCATGCACACATTCATGTAAATCGGATTAAAGTTGGAATGTATGGATTGAATGTTATAATTTGTTGGTATTTGTAATATAAGCGAATTGTTACATTTGATTGTTTTAAATGTCATTCCTTTTGGAATTGTATAAATTGCTTATTGTGCAATATATTATCTTTAGTTGGTCTTTACTTAATTGCTATCATGCCTGGTAATTTCGGAGGGTTTTTACCTCACTATGTGTTGGGGTCCCAAAAGTCAGTACCCTCTAAAACAAATCGACTGGGCACCTGCTTCGAGAAAATTCCACAAAACACTACTCGCGCACCCAAAATACCCAGTTTTGCAAAGGATCCAGTACTTAGCCATTTTCTCCGGTGGACCCCACGGATCACTGTGATCGAA